>SPJY01002375.1:1780678-1870720 GCA_005191435.1 Raddia distichophylla
GAGCAATTTACATAAGCAACAACAAATTACCTTCATAATAAACTTTCAAAATTATGCTAATAATAGCGAAAAGGGACTTCACTGGGATCTCAGAAAGTCGCCTATATTTTCAACTAAAGTTTAGAGAAAGAAAATCAAAGGCCACATATATTTACCGAAAAAAATATACTGCATGATAACAGTGAACTGTTGATGATAAACAGTCAATTAACTAGACGCTAGGGCACTAGGCAACCAATCAAGCACTAAACTACTGGGACATAAGCAATGTAATAGTGATCCAAATCACAATTTGCAGATCTTTTACATTCTGATACAATGGTTCATTGTAAAACCAGCATGCATGCTCAAAAGGCATAATCAATTGATACAATTCTTGTTAAAATGAGACATTTGTATAATGTAAGCAAATGTTCCCTCTCTGATAATAAGTTCAACATGAGAATTTCTGAAAATAAGGCCATCATCACGGAAAAAGGGCTACTCATTGTATGCTCTATTACATCCAACCATACTTATAGAAACTTTCAATTTAGTGAGTGCAAGGTCATGACAGATGTGTTGGGAAAAAATATTTTCATGGCACAAAATCGACTTACTTAAGTGGCTCATAAATCAACGTAAGGTCAACCCTACAAGTGACAAACAACACACAAGTCATACTTGAGAAAGTACCCCCTGTTTTGACCGGGAATTAGGCACAAAACATAAAAATGCAGTAAAGAGAAGATATTAACAGTGCAAGAGATCACAAATATTCTCCCAAGGTCATCAAATAGACAAATTACAGTAATAGTCTATTGTAAAGTTTTTTAACATGTTTTACCTCATCTAGGGGATGATCATAGTCTATTGGATATCTACCAGTAATAGCTTCCAATAAAACGACCCCAAAGTTGTAGACATCACTCTTTTCATTTAAAAGTCCATTGTTAGCATACTCAGGTGCAACGTAGCTGTAAAGAACAAAAACAAATGCCCATTACAACTGATCATTAGGACGAGATATAAAGGAAATGCAAAGAGAACGTGCCTCAAGTATACAATGGCACAAAAAAACTTACCCAGAAAGTACCCATAACTCGAGTAGCAATATTACTTTTACCAGCACCAAGCATCTTGGCCAAACAAAAATCAGATATTTTGGCATTAAACTCAGCATCAATCAAGATATTACTAGACTATGTCACGATGCACAACTTTTGGTTCAATAGCCTCATGTAAGCAAGCAAGGCTGCAAATACAAGAGTCTATAAAATTAATGGTTTTATAACAGCAAGAGAATAGATTAGAAAACAAGAACCATTTAATGGCCAAACAGAACACTACCATATTACTTAAAAAAAGAAATAGTGAAACCAATAAAAAGATTATGACAACGATTAAATGAAATTGCACAGCCTCTGTCCTTTTATCAAATCAAGGCAGATCCAAATTAAGATTTATAGTTTGTTAACAGTAATAATAAAGTACTGACTAGTGACTATTGACTAGTAATAATAAACTAATAGTGAAGCTGCGGCGTATCTAGGAGCACAGGGTTGGACTCAAACTTGTCAATTTCATTCCGGTGGCCATTTCAATTTTCCTATTGGAACGGAACATTTCGGTACTAACCCATTCCGGTATACCGTCCCAGATTTTTAATATAATAATATAAATATAATGTATTGAATATGAATATGATTACTAAAATTTCATCGGCATACATAAATTATTCCAGCAATGCCAACTTTATGGTGTGGATGGTAAGTAGGAAATTGGGCATACCACATACCAGTAACTACACAGTACATACCACATCTTATTGGGCATGATTAGCCTAATTTCAGATCAAATAGAATAATAGATACAAAGTAATGTAATTTCAGTAGTGTCGTACTATCAGATGGAATGCTTGCCCAGGTAAGAATCCACCGAGTAAGTGTGGGTAAACACTCATCACTCCTGAGATGCTTTGAAGTGGCCCAAATCAATCAAGTTCACCGTGCAATGTAATGTAGCAAATACATCACAGCAGTAGGGCAATCAATACCATTGGATGATTGTTGAGACAAAAGGATTTAGCTCAACTCGACAAAACAAGATGTGTTACCTGCAAGTCGAGGAACGAGCAGGTGGCTTCGAGTGCACGACCTCCAGGGCGATGAACTCGAATGGCAGGTTGTCCGTGCAGTCCAGGAGGCGGCGTTGCAGCTCGTCGACGTACCTCCGCACAGCCCCGCGAGCCGCCTCCCTGCGAGCCGCCGTCGCCGCCTCCTCGCGAGCCTTGCGCGCCCTCTCGCCGCCGTCGTGTCGCAGGCTCGCCGCGCCGCCTTGTGTCAGTTGTGTGTGCTAGGGTTGAGGGCTGGAGGATTGGCCGAGTAGTAATTGGCTTTTGGGTGGGCCGGTAAATTTTCATTAGCGAGAAGGCGGACAGGGACAGAGCTTAGGTGGGAAAATTTTTTTCGTTGGCGAGAATTGACTATTATATTCGAACTCTAGAGGGCCGAGGGAAAATAATTTCCTAACATGAGAATTGGAAAAAAAACATTAGCGGGAAGTCAATTTCACTGACAGAGTGAATTTTTTTTTACTGTATATATAGTGTAGACAATATTATTGGCATGCACATTTAGCATTGAAGGGAAAATTTAAAACAAATCATGCAAAATTTTCTAATTTTATTTTTTAGTCTTGAATTAGAAATTTTTAATAATGTCATAATATTTCACTAGCACCACTAAAAATACATGATAGTTTTATTTTACCAATATAACAAATATATGTCCTCATATAATTGATGTTTTTCTCAATTTGCATTATAGCCTAGTTTCCGTATTTTACCAACTAAATACAATAGTTTTTCTTATGTTAAACACACCATACATACGTAATATGTAGCAACATGTTTATTAAATAATGTTAAGTTGTGGAACAATAAAGGTTTTCATAAGTAAATTCAATGATTCAATACATGCGTCAACAACACATACTATGTGATGCAAGGCTGTTTTTAAGCATCACAACTTATATGTGATGCTAGTATGTGTTGGAGTAGACATGTGCTTTGAGTTTTCTGCATCACAAGCCATATATGATGCTAAGTATGTGTTTGAATAGCCTAGTTATGTTGTAGTGCATGTCCCACTCCCTGACGGCCCAATCGAACAGCCTGCCAGGGCCTAGCTCCCTGGAAGGTTCTATCTGGCCCGTATGCGTCCTGCCGAACAGCTTCCTGGCTGGCATGGTGCGTAACGGCCTAGAATTCCTGTTTGAGTCCGACTCGAGCAAGAGTTCTGCACGGCTACGTGAAGACCCGGACGTTGGTTTCCCGGATTGGAGCAGAAGTCGTGATCCCCAAGAATTGGAGTATGCCTTATCTACCTCGGGATGTATTTGGCATGTATCGAGTTCATTACGGACTCGTGGTCAGCCCGACCCGATTATCCCTTGGTAGGTCGGTTGTTCTACACTATATAAACAGGACCCCCATGGCGTGTTGAGAGGCCGATGGAAGACGACCTGAAGCCATCAGACTTTAGAAGATCGCATATTACTTCCTGTACACACATAATCTCGCCGAGATCTGTTCATCTCGTCGAGCATCCTCTTGTAATCATCTTTGATATATAAGAAAGGCTGGACGTAGGGCTATTATCTCTCCCGAGAGGCCTGAACCAAGATAAAACCTCTGTCTCCCTGTTCGCTGTTGTTCGTCTTGTTCGGCGTGTCTCCTATCTCACTACTGAAGAACCTTAGTTGACTTGGGTCAATATCCCAACCGTCGACAACTGGCGAACCGGAAAAAGGGAGCTACTGGGTATCTGCCCAGTTCAGTGTACGGGTTGAACTGCTCGGCTCCATATTCCGATTCAGACATGGTATAGAGTGCGACCCTGGAATGGGAGAGGTCGTATTCGTTCAAGCGTTTCCTGTTGCAGTTCATTGATATCATCTCGCCGTATGATCTGCAGGGACGTTCACTATTGTCCGAGTTTTCCTCATTCGGAAATTCTAAGCTGAAATCCAGTTCTCCGAGAGAGTTGTATATGTGGAGCTTCAAGAACATTCCGATAAACCAGAAAGGACCACCTAGATTACCGACCGAGTAACCTTCCCTAATCTCATGCATCATCCGGTAGGCGGCTCCTAGCAGGTATTTGCTGATTGCTAATTTTTGGCCAGATGCCAGTGCTTCAGCTACACCTTGGTAAACCTTACTAGGGCTCAGAGATTGCCCGCAAAAGAAAAACCGATCAAGCCACATGTTTAGGAAGGCAATGTGTTCTTCATCTTCTACGTCACCGGTTTTCTGATGAGTACTGATGTATCGTTGCCAGCCGAAGTTCTTCTAGGGGACCAGCTTCAGCGTGGCAATCAGATCAAAAGCCGATAGCATTTCGCCATCGGGACTTAGACCGGTTAGCATTGCTACATCTAGAAGTGTAGGGCTAATGGGTCCGGTGACGATAGCATTTCGCCATAGGGACTTAGACCGGTTAGCATCGCTACATCTAGTCATGGATTTGAATACTGTTTTGGCTTGACCAATCTATTCGATCTATTTCTCTGATTTGATCTAATACTTCGATTTAAAGGTTTGATACTGATATTAGTAAAAATACCAAAAAGAAAAAGGATTTATATTTAAATGCTTGTTTGAATCTATTCGCTCTATCGGGTTTCAAGCCGATAGATCTTGTAATCGGATTATTTGGAGCCGATTACAAATAACCTGATCTGGCTAATTTGAAAAGCCGATTAGGCCTATATTACTGACAATTTTCTCCTTATTGATTTACAGGTCAAATCAATTGGCACGCTTGGTTTGAGTTGCGACGCGATCACTGAATCGACGCTTCTGCACGTGTGTCCACAGAAACCCTCGTTTTCGTGTCAACAGCCATCCCTTCTTACAAGGAAATGTCCTAACACTTTATTAGGAGCAGCCTGCCGTTGAGCTGAGGTAGGTGCATCATGTCCGCGTTTCCTACCCTTATTACCACTCCTCAATCATTGAGTTGGCACCTCACGTCGTGCACACTCACCTCTGTAACCAACAGCAGATACGTCCTTAGAACGACGCTGCTCATGCCCCATACCTGCAATAGGACGAGCAACAAAAGGCTGAGGTACAAGTCCTGGATGTCTACCCACCGGTTTAGCCTGAGATGAGATGAACCTAGGTGTAGGATTCTTAGAAGGGCCTTGAATTCTAACCTGTTTCCTGCGCTCCTCACATGCTTCCTTAGCACGGCGGAAGCAGTTCTGCTCAGTGTGTCCTATCATATTGCAGAAGGTGCAAACTACTCCTCTGCCATTTATAGGGGCAGGAGTGGTAGGGGGAACACTCTTACTAGGTGGACTCTGTGTAGCTTTCTTCTGAGACGGAATAGACTGTGGGGTTGGACTTTTTCTACTGATCCCTGCGGACCTGAAAACAGTAGTCTTAGAAACACTGTCCCTAAGAACAACTGTCTGCCCGTTTTCATCCCTTCCAACGACTCTTGGTGGGTGTCTCTTGATGTGCTCTAGCTAATTGTAACCTAGACCTCTACCCCTTGATATCTTGATTTTGTAAAGTATCAAGTTCAGCTTCCGTTTGCCCCCAACAAACTTCTTAAGAGTTCTCATGAGGTACTCGCACTCCTGATTAAGTTGGGGATAAAACCCACAAGAAGAGTAAGAGTTCGAAGGGTCCAAGCTATCAGTTATACCCTTTCCCAAGGCTTTTGCGACACTTCTCACCAAGGATCTTAACTTCCCTCTTGAGAGCTTGACCGAAAAGACACTCAACATTTTGGGCTTGGGTCAAATTACCCTCAAATCTATCACTCATGTCCTGGTAAATCCTACCCATCTCCCCATCAAGCTAAAGACATCGATCACACACAGAGTCATCAGGAACAGTATCATCATGCTCAGAAATCTTACCTTGCAAGTTCAAATTCTCAAGCTTCAACAGTGTGCAATCATGGCATGTAGAATCAAGTTGGGTTATTAGGTGGAGCATGATCGCTACAGCCCACAACTGGACTGACTGGGTCCTTAGATGAGTATGCAGAGGGAGCAGGATAAAGCATGCTAGGGTTCATTAAGCAGAAAGACTCTAGATCAGAAGAACAAAATTTTCCTATTATCTTAAAGTTCTGCTACAAGCTTAACATTAACTTTCCTAAGTTTTTCATTCAAATCAAGCACCCTATCATGAGTTGTCCTCATTGAAATCGATCATGACCCTATCAAACTCTAGCCACTCATCAGAGTCAACGGGTTCGTGAACAAATCTACATTTTTCATTCTCTAGTTGGATAGTGACATTCTTAAAATGAATTTTCAATTCATCAAATTCTAGAGTGAGCTTCCCACAATCAGAGTAAGCATGAAGTTTAGCATTTTTCTGTTGAACTTCAAGGGCATTTTTATTGGCCAAGACCCTAGTGTACTTGTCATGAATTTTAACTAATGTTCCAAGAGTTCAGAATAGGAGGGACCTTGTTCATCAGTTACCTCATCGTCGTCGGTGTGGTAGATGTCTGAGTCGATGTCGTCGCTGTCGTCGTGTGCCATGAAGCACTTGCCGGTGTAGTTGACGTCGTCGTTCTCAGACGGCTCATCATCACCATCATCCGAGTGTCCATCCTCCTTGTCGGAGATGACGGCTTCTTCCAGAGCGACCAACACCTTCTCGACCATGCGACGTCCCTTCATCAGCTGCTTAGATGGCTTCTTCTTGTCATCACCACCACCGGCCTTGATGTTGCGGTTCTTGTTGACGTAGGCGTTCTGTGCTAGCACGAGGTAGTCATTCCGCTCGTCTCCTCAGGACTTTGGACAACCACGCTTCATGTAGTTGAGACCACCACAACCGAAACACCTCATGATGTTTCTCCTCCGATCAGCCACTCGCCTGTAAGCATGTGAGACATTCCTGGCCAACAGGACAAGCTGCTCCTGAGGAATCTTGTCCATCTGATCATTGGACA
The DNA here is from genome assembly GCA_005191435.1 of Raddia distichophylla. Classification (NCBI taxonomy): domain Eukaryota; kingdom Viridiplantae; phylum Streptophyta; class Magnoliopsida; order Poales; family Poaceae; genus Raddia; species Raddia distichophylla. The sequence goes on from SPJY01002375.1 coordinate 1,787,647, forward strand.
GCTCACAGAGGGCAGAGAAGGAGAAACCGACAACATCAGAAGAACCACAACCAGAGGGTTAGCTATCAAGGCAGTGGATGAGGAACTGAGCTCTTTCGGGAGATGCTCAAGTTTGTGCATCTTGAGACTAGCATATAGAGCTTCCAAGGTCAGCGTCGAGAGATCGGCTTCCTGTAGGATTGCAGTCACCTTCACATCCCAGACCTTAAGATCCAAAGCAGAGAGAAAGTGCCTGGCGATCTCCGAATCGGTATATTTGACTTCAACCGAACGGAGATCGGTAAGAATCTTGGTGAAGCGGGAGAAACATGAGTCAAGCGTTTCACCCGGCTTCTGAGTAAATCGATTGTACTCTCTTTTGAGTTGGTCTTGTCTCACCACCTTAACCTGAGCAGTCCCCTCATGGTAAGCTTGGAGGGTCGTCCAAATTTTGTGGGCTGTAGTGATGTCCGAGACACCCGCTCATACTCCCCTCGGCTAAGACCTTGAATAAGAAAATTTCGAGCTTTCACATTAAGCTCCACATCGGCTTGATTCGCGGCCGTCACCTCCTTGGGTAAGTCATATGGGTCCTTGGTATTAAGCAAACATTGTAACCCTAAGCCATCACATATGTCTCCATCCTAGCCTTCTAATAGGAAAAATCGGCTCCGAAGAACACGGGGCGTTTGTGGAATACTTGTCCACCATAGCTCAAATAGCAATAAGGATCAGCTTCAAAAATCGATCAAGATTTGGAAAGAAGCACCAAACCAAATGCTCTGATACCAGTTAAAGACCTGAGCTAGGCGGCTAGAGGGGGTGAACAGACGCCACAAATTTTCAACGCTACCGTTTTCACCAAAACCCGAACAATTTGACAATTATGTGTACCCATGTAATCTGTGAAAAGTTTAAAGTGAAAAGGGTGCTGGTGAACAGAGGAAATTTTGCATATGTATTCTTCACATAGGTGTTCAAGAAAATGTTGATCCCCTTAGAAAGGATGACGAGGTCTGATACACCGTTAGTTGGCTTTGGAGGAAAGCTGGTGCGTGCATAGGGCATGCCACGCTAGCAGCCACTTTCATGGAAAAGGGTTGTTCATAACAAAGGACATAACATCTGGTGTTGTTGACATGGACTATCAAAATAATGTGATACTAGGTAGGGGTAACAGAGTTCAACACAACTATACATCATAATTACTTGTGCGTGAAGATATCTCGCATAGAGGGTGTGATAGCAGTGCGTGGAGATAAAAAGAATTGGAAGGCAAACGAACGATGCACGTACTCCAAAAGTACATCATGTTTACCACACAGAGATAGTTATGCCAGCTGAAGGAAAAGTATGGGTTCTGGATGAAAGACCAGAAGGTCAAACAAACAAAATATTATTGGTAGTGTCACTAAGCTATAAGATGATAACATTGGGAGCTAAGTTACCGGAGGAGGTAGAAACGGGACTAATATAAACATTGACAAGAAATCAAGATATCTTCACGATGGACGTCCGAAGAAGAGGAGATAGTTCCACCAAGCATCGTCAACATGCGTCAAAAGTAAAACCAAATTGTACCCCACAGAAGCAAGGATTAAGAAAGGTGTTTGAAGAGAGGAAAAGAGTCACGGAGGTTGAATCGAAAAGGTTGCTTGATGTCTTGTCAATAAAAGTCGCTTGATGCGAAGGTCATAAAAATAGTAATTCATATGGAGTGGTTAGCCAATGTTGTGTTGGTAAAGAAAAATAACAAAGCTTGGAGAATGTGTGTCGATTTCAAGGATTGAAACAAGGCGTGTCCGAAAAATGATTTTCCATTGCCAAGAATAGATTAATTGGTGGACTCAATAGCAAGGTGTGGAATGTTATGTTTCCTAGATGCATACTGTGGGTACCACTGGGTGTATATGAGAAAAAAGGACCAACACAAAGCGGCTTTTATAATGCCCTCGGGAAAGTACTGTTTCAAGAAAATGCCCTTCGGCCTAAGAAATGGAGGAATTCCTTTGCTAGGTTAATAGTGAAGTTCTTATCAAAGCAATTGGGAAAAAAATTGTGAAGAATTATGTAGATGACATTGTCGTCAAAACAAAGAAATAAAGTGATCACCAAGGGGACTAGCAAGAGACCTTCGATGGCTTAAGAGAATCAAAGGTAAAATTAAATCCAGCAAGGTGCGTTTCTGGGGTCCGTGCAAAAAAGTTGATGTGGTTCTTAGTTTCGCAAAGAGGAATCGAAGAAAACCCGGAGAAGATATACGCAAGGTGCAAAGGTCCATAGGGAAATTGGCAACATTAATAGGTTCCTGCCAACCTCATTAGAGAAGAATGTACCCGTCAAAGGCTTGCAGGGATTAGACCCACTCAATTGGACCACGGATTGTAAACAGGAATTTCAAGACATTGTTGACAGTTGTTAAAGACCAATTTCATACGCCAACATATGCTAACTTTCCGGTTATTTGGGGAAAATTAGTGTTTATACATCCATTATTTAAACTAATAAAGTTTCACAAGTTTTGGTGAGTTTTTTGTCCCTAGGAATAAAGTGGGGGAAAATGAAGCTGATCCAGGCGACCAGGCCGGTTGAACGGCCCACCCTAGGTTGGCCGGCCAGCCTTGGTGTCCACTACAGCTCTGTTTCCAACCCAAACGCCAAGAAACAAACCAAGGAGTGATCCCTAGAGTACATGCACGTCGGTTTGATCAAATAACTGAGGTTCCTTCAATTGGATGACTTGGCACACAAGGAAGTGAATTTTATTGAATCTAACTGCCAAAACCGACCTTAAGGGATCATCTACACTGTCAAGGGAGCATCCTAGAAGAAATCCACGGCTGGGAGAGACCAAGGTAGGTCGGCCGACCCCCTTAGATCCCTTCTTGGATTCCCTTTCGATTGGTGTGGAGGTGACGTGTCCCATGGGTGGAAGCTCCCCGTTGGCTGCAGATGGCTATAAAAGCACCCCCCTCACCTCACTTGTCACATATGCAACACACCACAACACTTCCATCCATTTCGAGTCACTCTTCACTTGTTAGAGTAGTTAGTTTGGGAGTTAGAGTTGAGTCAAGTTGAAGCTTGGACTTCTGGAATCGTCTTCGGGAATTCGGGTAATAGCTTTTGTATACGTTTTCTTTTGTAATACTTTGCTTTTATAATATAAGTGTCTTTCGTTATCTGAGCTGAGCATATTCATACTAAGTGCGAAGTGTGAATTACTGGGACGGTTGATTAAGTTCATGTAATTCCGAGTCTGGGTTCATTCTCTTATGCTTAGAATAGCCTAAGTATTGAACTTGGATCACCTTCCTAGGATCCGGGGAGGAGTGATTGGATTTAGTAGAAGGCGCGGTGTCTGAGACTATCGCTGACTTGGTTTACACCCATTCCAATGTATTTTGTGCTAGGTGGTAGGTGGTGACAGCCCTATCCATCCGAGATTTATCTCACGCGTAATCCACTGCGTTAGGAACTGGACCAGTAGGGCCCAATCAAGGGTGGTTATAACCATTCGGTGTTCTTAACTGATAGCGGGTGGTAGTGAATCGACCGAGCTCCAACGAAGTTCTTAAAACAAACCACCAAACTCATATTTGCTAGCTCAACCCGATAATCGATTGCACTATTAAGAAACTTTATACTCTTCTCGTTGTTCTCCCAACTATCTACCTAGCTTGTCTTTTTATACTGCTGTGTGTGTCACCGGTCTTATTATATTATTTATTCTTACCCCCGTTAACTAGCTGGCTGGTATCTTAAATAATATAGATAGTTAGAATTATCATTCTCCCTCGTTCCTTGTGGATTCGATACCTTGTAATACTGCTGTGTGAAAACTACAAGCGATATCCGTCCGCTTACGGATTATTTCTGACAGCGTAAGAATCGCCATTAAGTTTTCTGGCGCCGTTGCCGGGGAACGCATCGGTTAAAGATAATTCAAAAAAAATCCAAAACATAAATATATCTTTATTATTTAACGTACCAGTTTAGCTTAACGGGCTTACCCCTGCACAAGCAATCCTTTCCTATCTATTGAAACACCATCATCATCATTTGAGATGGCTGCCGAAAAGACCAACATTGAGTTCTCGGCCCCGTCTAGAACAAACATTCCCACTAGACCTGCCACCAATGTGGGTGACGGAGGCTTCAAACCGAATCCGACTCTTATCAATATGGTTCAGGGTAGCCCATTTTGTGGCATGCAAATGCACGCTTCCAGCACTTTATGGAGATTTGCAGCACTTTCACCATCAAGGGACCACATCCCGATGCTGTCAGGCTACGCCTCTTTCCATTCTCATTGGTCAGGAAAGCAAAACAATGGCTTTATGCCAATAAGGATGTAGTTTCGACGTGGTGGAAGTGCTCAAATGCCTTCCTTGCGAAGAATTTTTCATTGGACAAAACCAATGCCCTCTGGAATAAGATCTCTTGTTTCCAGCAAAATATCGACGAGTCCATCTCGGACGCCTGGGAGCTACTCCAGGAGTATATATTGGTTTGCCCCCACCATGGAATGTAAGACTGGTTTATCATCCAAAATTTCTACCATGGGCCCGTGAGCACCTTGATGCTGCTTCCGGCAAAGCTTTCTTTCACTCAGTGTGAATGATGCGCACACTCTCGTTGAGAAGATGGTCTCAGCCAAGACTGGAGCGATGAGTCCCTTCAGCCCCGCACACGAGGAGTCCACCAAATTAACAATATGGATATGCTCGCGGCCAAGATGGACCTTTTAATGAAGAAGCTAGAATTACAATCATCACAGACTATCCAGCCTCTTGAATCTTGCATGATCTGTGAGGTTTGTGGGAGTCTTGGGCACTCGAGAGACAACTGCATCGAAACCCAACCAGAGGATGCCAACTTTGTCAAGAACGGATTTTGCCCACAATCGGACTACACTCTGGGATGGAACTCCAAGCCAACTTCTCGTTCGACAACCGTCAATAGGGAGGTAATTCTAGTAATTTGAATCGTAACAAGTCAGCTCTAGATGAATTTATGAGTGCTCAACAAAAAGTGAATGATAGCATTAATAGAAAATTTTCAACTAATGATAAAATCCTTGAGAGCATAATAGCCAAATGAACTTTAATAAAATGTTAGAAACACAAATAGCTCAACTGGCTGCTTCAATTCCCACATCCACTTAGGGTAAGCTCCCGGGACAATGAGAGCCACACCCAAAGGAGAATGTTAGCGTGGTCGCAACTCGATTGGGAAAAATGACTCGAGACCCGCCGCATCCTAACCCTGCAAAAACGAAGCATGACACCCCCGATGATGTCAATGAAGAGAAGGAAGGGTATGTCGAGGAACCTCATAATGAGCCGCAAAAGACGATGGGAGAAGATGCACCGAGTTCACAGATACACAAGTGGTTCCCATCCCGCGTTGCCAACGCAAGCCAACTACAGACGTGTAGTTCGACAAGTTTGTCGAGGTAATTAAGCAATTATATGTCAATATCCCCTCGCTAGATGCAATGCAGGTGCCGACGTACGAAAAGTACCTGAAGGACATCCTCAATAACAAGCACTTGTTGTCGACTACGAAGGTTATTAAGTTGACCAAGGAATAAAGCGCTACAATCCTGAACACTCTCACAGAGAAAAAGGACCCTGTTTATCCAACCATCTCATGCTCCAATGGTGCACAACACTTCGATTGTGCTCTATGCGACTTAGGAGCAAGTGTCAGCATTATGCCCAAGGTAATTTATGAAAAGTTAAATCATTTTACCTTGTCCCCTACTGTCATGACCCTACAGGTCCTATCGGAGTCACTGAGGATATAACGGTGAAAGTCCGGAACTTCCTAGTGGTCGTGGATTTTGTGGTACTCAACATGGAGGTATACATCAAGACACCTCTCATTCATGGGAGACCGTTCTTGAGCACGGCAAATACAACCGTAGACGTTGGTGCAGGAGTGATTCAACTCAACATCAATGGCCGAGATGAAGTTTTCAATTTCAAGCCAAGAGTTGAGCAATGCTAACAGGTACGTAATTTTTATGGTAAAAATCCTAAAATTGTGCAGAGGAAATCGGAGGTTGTACCCAAACCTCTGGGGATAGTCTCATTACAACCATGAGGAGAACTCTCCAACTATTGGACGAGCCTTTATGACGTCCTTATTGGAAGGAGAACAACAACAAAGGGGCGAAGAAGTCCAAAACGAAGAGACGGAAGCAACATGTGGTCAAGAATTCGGATCCTCAAGCGAGGGCCAACATCACTCAATAATCTTGAGCAAAACAAGTGTAGGGTAAGAAAGAAATCCAAGAAGATGCAACAACAGCATCGGTTGCGGAAATTCTTCAAGAAGAATGAGGTATGGAGATGGTCCGATTCGAGGAACACATAAATTTTGAGTCCTCACTAGGAGGTAAGCCGGAACTTATCTTTGCATTCATATTTAATTTCCTTCATTTTCACCGTTGTACCCTGCACTTATTAAAAAAAAGAAAAATGAGGGGCTGACTGACCCCACCTAGCCGGCCGACCCACCACGGTCAGCTGACACAGCCAGGCTGGCCGACCGCCCCTCTCACCTCCAGTACCTCTCGTGTCCAATATCGCCCTCCTCTCTACATGCTTGGCTATGTATCTAGCCACTCAAAGTATTGTAGATAGTGATTTTTTTGCAGCATTTGCACTCATCCTGCATACATTCATCGCCTATAAAACGAGGAGGCAATAGCTTCGACCGATCCACACTGTGACATCCTCTATTTTATCGTATGTCACTTGTATTTTCAAAATCTTAAAAATAAATAAAAAGGAATTGTTATATACAAAACCCTAGTTTAAATTATTTTAAAATTAGGTTTAAGCCAACACCTGAGGAAACCTTTTAGGAAAATTCTAGTAATTCTTAGAAGCCATCATTTAGCCACCCTCCAAATTTCTAGCCCAAATCCCAAGGCTAGCTCATGATTTCATGAATTGTTGTCGTTCTGTCGGGAGCTCATCAAACCCATGAAATGATGAGAAAATGTGGGAGACACAAGCCCAAGTTTGGAGTATAGTTTCTAGAAGCCTAATCTCGTGCTAAGATAGAAGCCCTGGCCCAAATTCATGGATTTGGATATTTTTCAAATTTGGAAGAGTCCTGATCCTACCAGGAGTAGAATTAAAGCCCAATTCAAGTTCCCCGACCATACGGCCTGACCTAGGTCGTCCACCCCCATTATAAATACACCCCTAGACCCCCCTCAAGTTCACAACTCGAGAAACCCCTGATCGCAAACCCTAGCCACCAAGTAGTTTCCGAGGTATTCCTCTTCCAAACATGCGAATAGATGACACCATCGTGTAGAGCTCGTTGACACGGTCAAGATGGATATATGGATCATGGGTTTTGGTGCATAAAGGCGCCCAGAATAGCTCACCGGAGTTCGCTAGCACCGCCGCCGTAGTCACCGTGCCACCTTGCCGTCGGCAGCATCGTCAACTGCCCGCCGCCCCGCAATCCCTACCTGCCAACCCGAGCACGCCACCTGGCACCGCCTCGTCGCCTTGCACCAGCGCCCAAGCTTCTCGCCTCGCACGCCACAGGTCACCTCCCGGTGAGCTCACCGTCATTGCGAATCTCCTACTGCCATGCATGGCCACCGCGCTGCTCGCTGTCGTCGCCCGCGTCGCTCCGCTTATCGGCGTGCGCCACGTGTCCCCTTCGCCACCGCGCTGCGCGCCCGCTCGGTCGGTTCAATCGGTTCCGGCAGTTTTGATCGGTTTAACCATTTTATTATTTTCTAAAATTTCTAATTTATTCAAATCTTACAGGAATTGTTTAGGGAGCATCTGAACTCCAAATTAGATGATTCCGAATCCATTAAGGGCCTATTTGGTTGTTGCCTAATATTGCCTAGCCTAAGGTTAGCAGCTTGCCACAGGTGTGGCATGACTAAACTGTCTGAACTTAGCTGCTGTTTGGTTTGCTGCCACGCCTAAGGTCAGGCTCGCCTAAGAATTCTATGGCAGCTGTTTGGATTGTGCCTATGCCTCAGTTTAGGCAGGGCTAAGAAGTTGTGGTAGGTGTTTGGTTGGTTGTCACACATTTTAGAAAATGAACATTCCATGAACTATAGAACATCAAAAATCTTCAAATCTTGTAGAAAAATTTACAAATGAATAACGCCATCAATTTTCACATGACCAACAAGTAAATAAACGGTATATACAAACCATCCATAGCATATGTTATAGTTATTTTTCATTGGATTTTATATATACACATAAATACATAATTGATAATCCAATCTCAAAGCCATCACACCTGTGGTTAGAAGAATGAAGCAAATAAACGATCTTTATATTGATACATGTGACAATGTCTATACAGAATTTATGTTTAGACACTTAAATTACAGTAATATATCGAAGTTATGTTTACCTGAATGAAGATGTTATAGATATAGGAGATCTTCTGACCAACTATTGGAACATAATTGTCAAATAAAAATCTTTTATGCATCAATGATCAAACTTCAAAAACACCTGCTCATCATTCAATGGAAATAAATGGCTAGCACAATACTGCAACAAAGGGATGTTCTAAAATCTAAATAGTAAGATACATCCTGAAAAAGAAGGCTCTTTAGTTATAGGTGCAGCAAATAAATTAAGCCCCACAATAGTTTTTTATCAGGTAGCTATTCTTCTTCAGTAGGACTGTAGGAGAAAAAACACTGATTGATTATCACAACGGTGTAATTCAAGGAATGGAGATGCCTAAATCCTTGTCTCCTGCACTGAACATCAACATTATCACAACGGCCAAGAAGTATGTTAAGTTAAAGATCCATTACAGAACAGGATTACATATTACATGTGTCTAGCGTGGAGTCTAATTTCTTTTAATTACCTGCGAGACACATCGGTATGGCATCATTCAACTGAAATTGACATTAAGGTGCTGATCAGTGAGGCACCGCAGCAATGGCCGTCCCCTTCCCAGCTCGTCGGCCGTCCCCTTCCCAGCGAGCCTCCCTTCCCTTCCTAGCTCGCCGGCGTGCCCCTTCCCTTCCCAGTTCACCGGCACGCACCTTCCCTTCTCAGGTCGCCGGCGCAACAAGCCAGCGCGCCACCGGCTCCCTCCCCCTACGCGCCGGCTCCCTTCCCCCACGCAGCAGCTCACTTCGTCGGCCTCCAGATCGGGGCCGCCGTGGAGGAACCCTAGAGCCCAGATGTGTGGAAGAGAGGGAGATGGGAAGGAAAATGAGAGGAAACGGGAGATGGGAGACGCATCTTAGCTGCTTAGGCGTGTGGCGGCGATTTCCAGCGCCACAGATTTGGCGAAAAGTTTTCAGGCGAGTGAACGCTTGCCCGCCTAAGGTGCTATGGCTAGCCTAAGCTGAGTAAAGAACCAAACACATGCCTAAACAGCTGTGGCTCGCCTAACCTTAGGTGTGGCTCACTTAGGCATAGAACCAAACAAGCCCTAAATCCTATAAATAGGTTAGAATTTTATATATTTTTCTGTTCTTATGCATTTGCATCTACGTGTAGATCGCACCTGTGTGCATTATTTAGGGGTTTTCCAGGAGCAGTTTGGAGGAGGATCTCAAGACCCGGAATACTACCAAGGCAAGAAAGATTGCATCTTGCTCTCCTATTTTGCAAAACTCACCCGATTATTGTTTTATTTATTTTTCTCATGCATGAAATGATGGGAAGGATTAGACACCTATTATGTTCACACTAAGTCATCTATCCTGTGAATTTAGCCTATTTATTACTGCCTTTGTACGTCCTAGCCTATCCTTGTGCATAGTTGCTAGTGCTCGTGGGTTGATAGTTGTTTAGGTTATTCATTCATTAATTATTCTTGTGACTTGGTATATTTGGAGGTGCTGAGTTACTTTTAATATTAGTATGAACTTCGTGGTTGGTTTTCCTCGCACGCCACGAGGAAAGGATGCTATGTGGGTGGTGGTTGATCGTTTCAACAAGTCTGCACACTTCATTCTGATACGTACAACAAACACGGCAAGTGACTTAGCCCCAAATTATGTTCGGAAGATGGTAAGGTTGCATGGAGTGCCTAAAACCATTGTCTCGGACAGAGATGCTAAGTTTCTTTCCAAGTTTTGCGAGAGTTTGCAGGGTGCTTTGGGTACGCAGCTTTGCTTGAGCACTGCTTTTCACCCACAGACAGATGGTCAGTCAGAGCGTACCATCCAAACCCTCGAAACATGCTTAGGTCTTGTGTGATATACTGGAAAGTACGTTGGGAGGATCATCTGGCACTCGCGGAGTTTGCTTATAACAATAGCTATCACACTAGTATTTGAGCAGCACCGTTTGATGTTTTGTATGGGCGGAATGTAGATCTCCTATTTGCTGGGATGCAGTGGGAGAGAAGGCGGTTTTGGGTCCTGATTGGGTCCAACAGATGGTTGACCGAGTAGCCGAGGTTCGTTGCCGCTCAGAGTAGACAGAAGTTATGACGGCGTGAGGCCAAGGGAGCTTGACTTTGAGGTGGGTGACCAGGTTTTGTTGAGAGTGTCCCCTACCAAAGGCATTGTGCGATTTGGTACAAACGGTACAGTACGTTGAGCCCAAGATATGTGGGACCGTTTTCGATTGTGGCACAAATCGGTAAATTGGCTTATCACTTGGAACTCTCGGATTCCATGCGAGGAGTGCACAATGTATTTCATATCTCCATGCTGAGGAAGTACTTAAAGGATTCGGAACATTATGTATCTCTAGAGCCATTGTCCATTGAACAAGACCTTACAATTGAATCTCATCATGTCAGAATCCTTGAAGAGTCAGAGCGAGTATTACGACATAACACCATAAAGTATGTCAGAGTTCTTTGGACAAATCAGACTAAACGTGAGGTGACTTGGGAATTGGAGTCCCTTATGCGAGAAAAGTACCCAAAACTATTTACTTCAGGTATGGATTATAGTTTTATTTTGATTTGTTTCAGTGTAGAAGCGAGTTAGAATTTGAGGGCGAATTTTGCTTAAGGGGGGTAGAATGTGATATCCTGTTGGGCCTTGGTCCAGGCCCATCCCACCTAAGGTTTATAAAGGCAGTGGGGGAGGGGAATCCGACTAAAGACCTAGCCGCCACTTCCTTCCTTGCAGTTGCTGCTCGAGGAAACTCTTGGCGCCGCCGCCCCATCCTCTCGTCCCCACCGCCTTGCTTCCGCCATCCAGGGGCTGCGCCGCTGCGGTCCAGTGGTGGTGTCGTCACCATCCTGAGGCCGCGCCACCGCTAGACCTGTTCATGGGCGGCCCGGCCCGGCCCGACCGGTGCATCGGGCCGGGCTCGAGCCTTGGTCTGAAGCCCGGCCGCCGGGCCGGGCCGGGCTCGGGCCCGAGAAAATTACGAGTCAAGCCGTGGTCAGGTCGGGCTTGCGGGATCGGGCCGGGCTTTTGGGGCTACGAGCCGGGCTCGGGCCCGAAACAGAGGCCCGGTGCGTCGGGCCAGGCCGGGCTCGGGCTTGGTCCCGTGGGACCGGGCTTTGCCAAACCCGGCCCGAAACCCAGCCCGGCCCGGGTGATGATCAGGTCTAGCCACCGCTGTCTCGTTGCCCTGCTATCTTGGTTGAAGGCCATCGGTAAGTGGCAAGGGGAAGAGGTGGTAGTGAAGAAGGGAGGTAAAGATTGAAATTAGGGTTTGTCCTCCATATCATTACTCTTGTTTAATTGTTGCATATGGTGTGATTAGAAAATTTCCCGTGAAATTATTACGGCCCATTAGGTGTTAGTTTGTGGGCATTAGCAATGGCTAGTGGGGGAGAATGAAAGTTGGCATGTTGATCACCTATGCAGCAGCTTCTATAGTAGTTTTGGCATGTTTAGGTTGGAAATCAGCACCCTATCTTATTACAGAAGTGGAGCGTACCAATTTTAACTTCGTTTTGGTTATAAGAATGTGTAAATCGGGCGAGAGATGTAGGAGTTATGGCTGTTTTATTGTGATGTCCATAATTTCTATTTACTCGTGGTTCAAAGAATTTTAGTGGTATGAAAGGGATGAATTATCTGGAGAAAAGGAAGGGATGCGTGTAGGTGCGATATACTTTATTTGTTGTCTTGTTTGTGGGGGTATAGTATTGAGTTTTATCGCCTTCTGTAGGTGGTGGTGCAATTTCGTTGTCAACCGTACGTCGTGCTAATTCCCGTGATTAGAAAGGCAAGTATATGTTATTCAAATGTGGCTAGGTAAAGTTAATGTTGCTGATGCAATGCAAGTTCGGTTGTACTATATCTGTTCTTGAATTTGTTTAATTGCATAACTGCATTGTCATGCATATGACAGGACCTACCCTCGGGTAGGCATCCCACTGATGTGGGAGGGAAAGCCCTAGTTCGGTAGGCGCTCCACTGGAGTGGAGTAATTGGTCCCCGCCTAAAAAGGATGAGCAAGGGTGTGCACCAATGGGTGACACTCTAGCTATACCATTATGGGTTCACAGATACAGATGCATAAATGCATTGCATTGTATAGTGTCACAGTGACAGTGGCATGATGGATGTGGATCGATATTAAGTCATTTGGTATTGTTGAGTTAATTCCTTTGTTTAATACTAGCGAGGTCTGCGCACCCTCGGCGCGCCCGTCACATGTTTGTGTAGATTATTTGACACTATTCTAAAAAATCATCAAAACATAATCAATCGTACCGGTAAAAACCTATTCCTTTCCCCCCCAAAAAAACTACATGCCTTGATAGTTTGCTGCTATGTTCATACAACATAGATTAGCATAAGCAAGAATTTACTACACATACCACATATACAAAACAATCCGGAATCCTCATGAGTAAAAAAAAATACTATAAAGAGTGAAACCCTATAAAAATAGTCTCAATGCCAAGATTACACGTTTCATGCATTATATGGCCGAAACATAATGGGAATTATGAATATTCTTGAAGCCTTGTCCATTGCATGCTAGAAAACGACAAGGTGGTGCCCATCATCTATCAAGATCAGATCACCAGAGGGCCTGATACTTTAGCAACAAAATGGAAACACAAAATTGTCAATACGTGACATGGCGTAATTCATCTCACAATAACACAAGGTCCAAAGCACTATTAATAGCTTATTTTACAATAGTAGCATCATGGCCTCATGGGTTTATCATGTAAAATAGCATATACAATGTAAAGTAACCCAACCAAACCCGTGTTTGTGATAATAGGAGCAAGCCCGAAATACGATTAATAAAATTGATTGAGTGCAGAAGGCATTTAGATGAGCGAATCAATATGTAATTTGCACCTTTCATCCTTGGTAAGACAGGAGATGAATCAAACTTTTACCTGCAAAAAAAAAGAGAGAGAAAAAAAGGACATCTCCCATGAGTTTTATTAAAAATATTTTAAGAAGAAATGACTTGCCTCACCTCCTAGCCGTAAGAAGTATTTGTTGCACTCTCCAAATGATTTTCGCAAGTGCTCTATAATACAAGCATAGAATGGCCCATGGACAATAAACATATGTGTCATAGTTAATAAGTTGGAAAAAAGAAAGGAAACCGATAGCTCACCAAGATATTGGCTTGTTTGCACTGTAAGCAGAGTTAGGAACCATGAGTACTGTAGATAAAACATAGCAATCTGCTCCATAGAATGCAACACCAAGACCTTGAAACCTTTCCTCGCCAGCAGCATCACATATCTACAAGTAAACATATGATTAAGCATCATATCAAAGTACTGGTTGCACAAAACAAATATCAGAAAATCTCAACAAGCAGCCTTCTTATGCATTTATTCCCAAAGGTGCTTAAACAATAGTGAATCAAGATATGAGGGTGTTGCAAGGGAATATATAGTTATTTAAACAACTGAAATCATTGTGAATACTCATTTAGTACCTAAGGAGGGGTTAAAAGTCGAAAATAATAATGATGTGCTGTATAAAAGGGCCTATATCTATCCTAAAAGTCAAGCTGTAAAATTAAAAAGGATGTGCTATAAAGGCAACAAAGCCAGGATAAATAGCACAATTGTTAAGGTGTATGACCTAATAAACTATGAAAAACATATACCAGCTAGTCCTTTTACATTTAATAATGGTTAAAAGGCAGAAATTCTTGAAAATATTATAGTTTTATGCCATTATTGTATTGTAAAATTAACTTGTGCATTTTATTTTCACTCAATTCTTAAAAGGAGTACATCTATCAACCTAGAAAGGAAATCCTCGAACCATCCGATTTGGCGTCCGTAAAATTATAGTTTTATGCTATTATTGTACTGTAAAATTAACTTGTGCATTTTATTTTCACTCAATTCTTAAAAGGAGTACATTTATCAACCTAGAAAGCAAATCCTCGAACCATCCAATTTGGTGTCCATGGCATGATAATGCAAATGAATATAGCTCTCTATATTTGTCAACTGTGAACAAACGTTTTAAAACTAGGATCACACCCAACAAAAAAATGAACGAGTTGTTCAATGGGAACCACTAAAATGATTAAATTGAGTTCAACTACAAAGTTAAAAAACATTAGCACAATACCCAATTATTGCATTGCTTATGCTTAGGGTTAAAGCCCTAAAAAGAAATGTCCATTACGTGTAAACCATGCCTATCAGCCTATGTGCTGTGCATAGGGGTGGAAACGAGCCGAGCTTGAGCGAGCCAGGGTTGTTCAAGCTCGGCTCGTTTTCACGAGCGAGCCAGCTCGGCTCGGCTCGCTCGGATGACCGAGCTGAAAGGTCGGCTCGGCTCGGGCTCAGTAAAGCTCGCGAGCAGCTCGTGAGCGCTCGCGAGTTCGTTTGCAAAATCTGAAAATATTGTTTGCAATTAAGAAAGGGCCAGGTACTAGGGAGTAGCTAGCTAGGTATTGCCTAACGCCTATAAATTTCATACATAAATTAATAATAGCATCAAGTTCGTAACAATATTAGCTTATAAGTTACAATAATTAACAATAGCATCAAATATGTACATAATGACATAATCTATACGAGCTACGAGCGAGCTATGACCGAGTCAGGCTTGGCTCGGCTCGTGCTCGTTTGTACACGAGCCGAGCCCGAGCCCAAGCTGCTCGCGAGCCACGAGCTAAAGTTCTAGCCCTACTTGTGCATGACAAAAAATAAGCAGAGAAAATGGCTCTAAAAGAGAAAACAAGCATGGTGGGTGAGAATCACTTAGTTTTTAATACCTCTAAAGCGACTTTCAGACGCATTGGTGAAAGCTGCTCTGTCAACAAATGTTTTCAACCCTATAAAATAAATAAGCATGCAATCAAGTCCTACCATGATAAAAATAAACCAACCAGCATGTTTGCTAATGCCCAACAATCATAAAGCACCAACTAGATCGTCTATTCTGTCAGAAAATTCGGACAATATATTGCTTCAGTACAAACAGATCTACAGAGCCAACCGCATCAGCCACCTCTGCTCTACCCATGGTCCTAGATGATAGTCTTAGATTGTTTTACGATTATGAATAAAAAATGAGCCTGGCTATAGTGCTATACTAATAATAGCATTTAGGCATTACATATAATGATCAATGTCATAAGAAGCTTTTCAGCAAGAACAGAGTAGAATAAGCAACCCAACTTATTACAGTAGCATGAATTAAACAAAAAATCACTTATGTAGGTTCCAGTGAAGAGCCTATCCTCGAACCGGACCTCCTTGGTGAGAACGCCAATTGTGGCCTTGTACTGGTTGCTATAACTTTCTGTTCACGTACCTGGATTACATCCAAAAAAATACAGCATCAGAGATCAACACGACAAACAACAAAGGAACTAAATCCGCATAAGGCCTATCAAGAATCCAATCTGAATCGCAAGACACTGGTTCATCAGGAAAGTCTTTCCGAGGATTGCAGTAGGCAACAACAAAGAAAGAGAGGTGGCGCCACAGACGAGAAAGATGGGGAGCGGTAGGGAGGCGGAAACGGTCTGGGACGGGGCGACAGCGATGGCGGCGGCAGAGACAGGTTGGGGCGGAGAGGTGGCAGCAGAGGCGGGAGTGGGTGTGAAGAGACGAGGAGGGGCGGCGCGGGGAGGAGGCGGGCTATAGCCATCATTCCTCCCGGTCTCTTAGTCCGCACCGCTGTCCTATCTAACCAATGCTTGACAGAGAGACAAGTTGGATGGGGCATGCTAGCCCACCTATCCCAAGAACTCACTGTTGCGCCGTAGCCTATGTGATCGAAGTGGCTACAGTGTAGCTAACGCCACGAGCGAGACGGGGGCAATCATGCTGTCAGACACCCCACGCGTCCCGTCAGACCTGTTCCGTCACACTAAATGACCCAAAGATGGTGCATTCCGGAGAAATCCTTAGCAAGGAAGCTTCCTCCCAACTTTGTCCTGTACCTGCTCGATCGCATTAAATGATCCGGAGATGGTGCACAGGAGCTCGCACGCCTGCTCGCCGGGTTGCCACACGTCCTGGTCGCTCGACGCCTACGGCCTGGTCGCCCACCTGCTCGCCGAGCCGCCACGCGTCCTGGTCGCCTGGCGCCGGCGGCCTGGTCGGCCACGTGCTCTGCGGGCCGCCACACGTCCTGGTCGCCTGGCGCCTATGGCCTGGTCGCCCACCTGCTCGCCAGGAGGTCACCTGGTAGTGCTGGAGACGATCACGAAGAGCGTATGGCTGGGAGGTAGAAGCTGACTCCTCAGAGGATGAGTCAACAGGAGAAACCTCAACCGGATGCTGACGGCGAGTGTAAAAGAAAGGATGAGGAGGAACAAAATCAGGTGAAACTGACGGAGAAGAGATAGGTGGCTCGGTAGGAGAAGGAACACTAGACTCAGGAGGAAGAGAATCAGTGGACGCAGGAGGCTGAGAAGACGTGGTAGACACTGGAGGTGGAAGTGATAAAATCCGTGTCAACAATGGCCGAAACATAATGGGAATTATGAATATTCTTGAAGCCTTGTCCATTGCATGCTAGAAAATGACAAGGCGAAGCCCATCATCTGTCAAGATCAGATCACCAGAGGGCCTGATACTTTAGCAACAAAATGGAAACACAAAATTGTCAAAACGTGACATGGAGTAATTCATCTCATAATAACACAAGGTCCAAAGCACTATTAATAGTTTATTTTACAATAGTAGCATCATGGCCTCATGGGTTTATCATGTAAAATAGCATATACAATGTAAAGTAACCCATCCAAACCCGTGTTTGTGATAATAGAAGGAGCAAGCCCGAAATACGATTAATAAAATTGATTGAGTGAAGAAGGCATTTAAATGAGCAAATCAACATGTAATTTGCACCTTTCATCCTTGGTAAGGTAGGAGGTGAATAAAGCTTTCACCAGCAAAAAAATGAGAGAAAAAAGGCCATCTCCCTTGAGTTTTATTACAAGTATATGACATGCTATGACAGTATATGTTCTGCTATTGTTGTCTGGTATCTTCTCCTTATTTTATCTAGCGTAATAATACAAGCATAGAATGGCCCATGGACAATAAACATATGTGTCATAGTTAATAAGTTGGAAAAAAGAAAGGAAACCGATAGCTCACCAAGATATTGGCTTGTTTGCACTGTAAGCAGAGTTAGGAACCATGAGTACTGTAGATAAAACATAGCAATCTGCTCCATATAATGCAACACCAAGACCTTGAAACCCTTCCTCGCCAGCAGCATCACATATCTACAAGTAAACATATGATTAAGCATCATATCAAAGTACTGGTTGCACAAAACAAATATCAGAAAATCTCAACAAGCAGCCTTCTTATGCATTTATTCCCAAAGGTGCTTAAACAATAGTGAATCAAGATATGAGGGTGTTGCAAGGGAATGTATAGTTATTTAAACAACTGAAATCATTGTGAATACTTATTTAGTACCTAAGGAGGGGTTAAAAGTCAAAAAAATAATGATGTGCTGTATAAAAGGGCCTATATCTATCCTAAAAGTCAAGCTGTAAAATTAAAAAGGATGTGCTATAAAGGCAACAAAGCCAGGATAAATAGCACAATTGTTAAGGTGTATGACCTAATAAACTATGCAAAACATATACCAGCTAGTCCTTTTACATCTAATAATGGTTAAAAGGCAGAAATTCCTGAAAAAATTATAGTTTTATGCTATGATTATACTGTAAAATTAACTTGTGCATTTTATTTTCACTCAATTCTTAAAAGGAGTACATCTATCAACCTAGAAAGGAAATCCTCGAACCATCCGATTTGGCGTCCGTGGCATGATAATGTAAATGAATAGAGCTCTCTGTATTTGTCAACTGTGAACAAACATTTTAAAACTAGGATCACACCCAACAATAAAATGAATGAGCTGTTCAATGGGAACCACTAAAATGATTAAATTGAGTTCAACTACAGAGTTAAAAAACAGTAGCATTTCTCACACAACCAATTATTGCATTGCTTATGCTTAGGGTTAAAGCCCTAAAAAGAAATGTCCATTAGGTGTAACCATGCCTATCAGCCTATGTGCTTGTGCATAGGGGTGGAAAAGAGCCGAGCCAGGGTTGTTCATACATAAATTAATAATAGCATCAAGTTCATAACAATATTAGCTTATAAGTACAATAAATTAACAATAGCATCAAATATGTATATAATGACATAATCTATACGAGGCTACGAGCGAGCTATGAGCGAGCCAGGCTTGGCTCGGCTCGTGCTCGTTTGTACACGAGCCGAGCCCGAGCTTTTCTGAGCCGAGCACGAGCTGCTCGTGAACCACGAGCTAAAGTTCTAGCCCTACTTGTGCATGACAAAAAATAAGCAGAGAAAATGGCTCTAAAAGAGAAAACAAGCATGGTGAGTGAGAATCACTTAGTTTTTAGTACCTCTAAAGCGACTTTCAGACGCATTCGTGAAAGCTGCTCTGTCAACAAATGTTTTCAACCCTATAAAATAAATAAGCATGCAATCAAGTCCTACCATGATAAAAATAAACCAACCAGCATGTTTGCTAATGCCCAGCAATCATAAAGCACCAACTAGATCGTCTATTCTGTCAGAAAATTCGGACAATATATTGCTTCAGTACAAACAGATCTACAGAGCCAACCGCATCAGCCACCTCTGCTCTACCCATGGTCCTAGATGATAGTCTTAGATTGTTTTACCATTATGAATAAAAAATGAGCCTGGCTATAGTGCTATACTAATAATAGCATTTAGGTATTACATATAATGATCAATGTCATAAGAAGCTTTTCAGCAAGAACAGAGTAGAATAAGCAAACCAACTTATTACAGTAGCATGAATTAAACAAAAAACATCACTTATGTAGGTTCCAGTGAAGAGCCTATCCTCGAACAGGACCTCCTTGGTGAGGAAATCGGTGCCAATTGTGGCCTTGTACTGGTTGCTATAACTTTCTGTTCACGTACCTGGATTACATCCAAAAAAATACAGCATCAGAGATCAACACGACAAACAACAAAGGAACTAAATCCGCGTAAGGCCTATCAAGAATCCAATCTGAATCGCAGGACACTGGTTCATCAGGAAAGTCTTTCCGAGGATTGCAGTAGGCAACAACAAAGAAAGAGAGGTGGCGCCACAGACAAGAAAGATGGGGAGCGGCAGGGAGGCGGAAACGGTCTGGGACGGGGCGACAGCGATGGCGGCAGCAGTGGCGGCAGAGACAGGTTGGGGCGGAGAGGTGGCAGCAGAGGCGGGACTGGGTGTGAAGAGACGAGGAGGGGCGGCGCGGGGAAGAGGCGTGGGGCAGCACCGGGGAAGAGGAGGCGAGAGCGGCATAGACGAGAGGGGAGCGGCATCGCAGGGAGGAAATGGGGAGGGCGGCTAGGGTTGGTGAATTGGGGGGCGGAGGCGGAGGACAGAGGAATGAATAGAATGGCATAAGGCTCGTAATAAACTGGAACACGAAGGGCAAATGGAAAAACATCAGCAACAAAAAGGCCAGAAAGTAGGGGGCGCTTGGAATCGAACTCGGGACCTGTTGGTTGAAATCCACCGGTGAAGACCAACTGGCAAAACGAGCCACGTCATCTTCGCTTTGAC
Source organism: Raddia distichophylla (assembly GCA_005191435.1). NCBI lineage: Eukaryota > Viridiplantae > Streptophyta > Magnoliopsida > Poales > Poaceae > Raddia > Raddia distichophylla. Next base: position 1,807,622 of record SPJY01002375.1, read on the forward strand.
GATAAAAATTGTTTTATATATTAGTTTTAAATGGACAGCCGGATGAAGCCCGCGGCCATGATCGGACGGTCGCTGATCTTCCGGCGATGTGGCCACGGGAGAGCAGGCACGCAAGAGGGCGTCGACGTGGATGCACCACGTAGCGGTCTGTTAGGGCCTTGTTATGTAGCATTGATCTTCCAAAAGCAACAGTAAACTCCGGGTTAGGTTTTGCCTTGCCTCTGGCGGCTGCCTAAACCGAGTGAGATTAGTATTCAGCCTTGTTTCGAGACCGATTCCAACTGCCTATTGGAGATCGGATCGCATCTGTACGTAGCTCTGTCTTTTGATTAGAATTAGTGGTAATCCTCCGCTAATTCTAGTATAAAGTGTGACTAGGTTTCGAGACGAGTTAAATGCAGACTTGGATCTAGCGTTCGTCTTTGATCTAATTAGACCACATGCTTTTAATCTCGTGTGTGTGGGTTCAGTTTTGTCCGCTGTGTCTTCGTCATGCATGAATCTAGGGAATCTGATGAGAGATCTAAAGAACCTAGTTCGCAAAATAGGATCTTGGTTGATGAAAAACCGAGGTGGAAAGGCCTAGAGCAGATATTGCTGATCAACTAGATAATCTTACGTTGACAGTAGATGAAGAGGAAGTGCTATCTTTTGACGATGTATATGAAGAAGAGTTATTCAACTGTTCGTGGGATTTAATTGGCAAATTTTTATCTTCCGAAGTGTTCTCTACGCAGATTATTATAAACGCACTTAAATATCTCTGGATGATACCAAGGGGATTACAAGGTAAAACTCTAGGCGATAATATTTTCCTTGTGACTTTTCCCAATAAACATGAGATGAATCGGGTGCTGGATGGAGGTCCTTGGGCAGTGAATTTCGATGCCGTTGTCCTCTTTGACATGAACAAAACTCCTTCGGACATGACTTTTAATAAGTTGGCCTTTTGGATTAGGGTGTATGATTTACCCTACAAATGGTTAACCAGCAAGTGTGTGAAGAGATTGGGTGAGATGATGGGTGTCAGCGTGTTTCAGCCGACAGGTTTTTTCGGGGACTAATCCAGTGTTCGGTAGTGGAGATTTGCATAGTTAGATCACATCTCCTTTCTTCTCACGTGGATAACTGGACAAGAAAGTTCAAGAACACGCTGGGATTACCCATGTTCAGACCCCTAGAATGGGTAACAACCCTAATCTTGCTTGAGTTCTTACTAGTGTATACTATGGTTCAACTGAGGGACCTCTCCTTACAGACACACCACAACCTTATATCTGCGTAGAGGCTGGCTTGGGTAAATGGAAAGAAAAAATACATTTATGGGTCTGGTTGCTATAGCCATCATTCCTCCCAGTCTCTTAGTCCGCGCCGCTGTCCTATCTACCCAATGCTTGATAGAAAGACAAGTTGGATGGGACATGCCAGCCCACCTATCCCGAGCGCTTCACTATTGTGCCGTAGCCTATGTGATCGAAGTGGCCACAGTGTAGCTAATGCCACGAGCGAGACGGGGGCAATCATGCTGTCAGACACCCCACGCGCCCCGTCAGACCTGTTCTGCCACACCAAATGACCCAAAGATGGTGCATTCCGGAGAAATCCTTAGCAAGGAAGCTTCCTCCAGACTTTGTCCTGTACCTGTTCGATCGCATTAAATGATCCGGAGATGGTGCACAGGAGCTCGCACGCCTGCTCGCCGGGTTGCCACCCGTCCTGGTCGCTCGACACCTGCGCCCTGGTCATCCACCTGCTCGCCGGGCCGCCACGCGTCCTGGTCGCCCGGCGCCAGCGGCCTAGTCGCCCACCTGCTCGGCGGGCCGCCAAGCGTCTTGGTCACCCAGCGCCAGCGGCCTGGTCGCCCACCTGCTCGCCAGGCGGTTACCTGGTAGTGTTGTACACCCTCCTGCTCAGGTTGGGTAATTTAAACTCCACGCTAATTCCTCCTTAACTCTTTCGTGGGTCCCATCTGACAGCGATGGAGAGGGCACCCCGATATCATACACATCGACAATGCGGGACCTGTTGGAAGTTGATGTTGATGATGATGGAATGGGGTGGCCATAATATCTCCGATTCAGAGTCTCCATTGATATAACAAGACCACTCAAGCGTATTGTCCCAGTGAATTGCGGCGCGATAGGAGATAAGAGAAGTATGGTGAAATATGAATACCTTTCGTCTATATATGCTTTGCTTGTGGCATTGTTGGTCATGACTACAAAATGTGAGTTCAACACTGGTCCAAAGAAGAAGCTGCCATATGGTTCGTGGTTGCGCGATCCTACAGACAACCGTCAGAGAAGGCCGTGTGTTGTGCATCATGTTGACCCTATGGAGGAAGATGACCCGGTGAATAAGGAGGATGAGGAGGCGATGACCTCTTCGATGAAAGGACAAGGGGAGGGCAGAAAATTCTCATAGGGGCGAACCGTACATGGTTAGGTGAGAGCTTTAATCATAGTTCTTCCCTTGTTGTAGAAAAATGGGACGACAATTCCGACATTTAGACAAAAACAAGAAGCAGAGAACAGAGGATGGTACTATATCTTTACAGGCGGAGGCTAAGATCAGCCCCGCTAGGAGCAATGAATCTCTTAAGTTGGAAATGTCGTGGCTCGGGGTCGGACGCGACAGTGGGCGAGCTATGGGATCTAATAAGGTCCTACTGACCTCAAGTGGAGAAGTGGATTGAGACTTCACGCTGTGAAAATGTAACGCGTAGCCGGGCCAGAAGCTTGGGTTTTCATAACTGCCTACCGGTGGATTGTAGAGGAAGTAGTCGGGGATTGGCTTTGTGGTGGCCAGATGAGGTGCAGTTCACTCTCTGGTCAAAGGATCCCTCTCATATTGATGGTGCTGTTATTTATGGAGATGAAGGGGAGTGGAGATTTACTGGGTTGTATGGTGAACCTAGACCAGATTTCAGAGATAGAACATGGGCGATGATGTCTCACTTGGCAACTAATCCAATCTTCCTTGGATAGTATGTGGCGACTGAATGAATGCATGGACCAATCGGAACATTTAAGTAGATCTCTGATACGGCTGCCCCGGACAGGGTCTACGTTCGTAGACGCCGTGGCCCTGCTGGTCAGGCTACGCCCCCACTGGCAACCGATCAGTTGCAAGCCTAGTGCTTGTGCTTATCCTTTAAATCTTCAGTTAGTTGGTTTGTTGGTTTGTTTCCTAAGTTGTTGAGTTGTTAGCTAGTTTGGGGTGAATGTTAGTTCTGCTGTTAGGGGCGCCTTGCGCCAGTGTGTTGAGCACCAAATAAATAAGAGAAATGCAGGCAGAAAAGGGCACGTTTATTGCTCACAAACTTCAGTCTCACGCGCGCCGTCGAAATCCGGCCGGTGGCTCCGTACAGCCAGCTATCCCGAGGAAGTCGCCGCTCGGCGACGACCTCTGACCTTCGCTGCGGCCGTCGGCCGGGCACTCGGGCGTTCCAGAGGGAGCACCCATATCATTTGGTATCAAAGCCACTTGATCCTTCGACCATGACAGGCTTGGAGGAGAGGGTTGGCAAGGTGGAGAATTCAGTCAGCAAGATGGAAGCCATGGTCGCTAGCTTGCAGGAGTCCATGGCGAGGATGGAGAAGGCTCTGGCCGATTTCACCAAAGCTGCGGGCAAACAAACCGTGGGCAAGGAGGCTGGTGAATCAGAGGCAAGCGAAGCGAGGGCCCTGGATCGCCCCTCACCCCGAGGGCGATCTCCTCCACCTCGGAGGCGGCCACGGGCATGGGAACCCAGGGAAGACGAAGACCACCGATCAGCGGGCATACACAGCAGGGAGCATGCCGATCGGGACGATCGGCGCGAGGCTCCGCGAGCACCCCGCTATGAGCTACCGTTGTACGACGGCACGAACGACCCACTCCTCTGGCTTAAGCAGTGTGAGCGATTCGCGCGCGCCCATGACATCCCGAATTCGGGATGCGTGGAGATGGCCGGCCTTCACCTGCGAGGGGAGGCGCAAGAGGCGCTAGACAACTGGGAGCAGGAAGAGCGGCGGATTGAATGGGACGACTTCTTCGACACCTTCGTCCAGCGATTCTCTCGTCAACCATCGGCTGGGCCCTTGGGGGACCTGGTTAATCTGAAACAGGGGGAAAGCCGGGTAGATGACTACGCCCGCGAATTCCAGAAGCTGCTGTCCAGAGCTCCGAAGATGAAGAGGGAGGATCAAATAGAGACATTCACAGCGGGATTGGTGGCAACTCTTCGAGCCGATGTCCGCCGTGATCGTCCTAGGGACTTGGCCGAAGCAATCGGCTTAGCCCAAGAAGCAGAGCATAGGGAAGTATCTCTTTAGGGCATGTACAGTGCTAGAGACAGCTGCGGTCTCTAAAGCCTTGCCATGTCACCTATAGACAACTATATAGATAGCCTATTCAGCGGGCTGTCTCTAGCTGTCTACACGGTTATTTAAAATAGTTGCGTGAAGTTTAAGAAATGTTGTAATTGAGTAGCTATCAATTTAAAATGAAAATTTTAAAAAATAAAACAAATAATAGATTATCAAAAATTCAAAAATCAAAATTTAAATTGTTTGAAATTTATATGGTAAGTGTGGTCTAGTTTTGTTCGAAAAATATCAGGAATCCATTTTTGAAATCGGTTTGTTAATCGTAAATACTAATCAAAAGATATAGCAAAAATTAATATAGAATGGGCATGCTTTACTGCTGCCTGTGCACTGCTGTACCCTGCGCTGTCCTGTCTGTGCAATGCTGCATGCGGCTAGCACCGGCTCTTGGCTAAGCGGCTATAGTCTCTCTGCTCGTTAACTGTTGTACGGCTCAAAAAAAAAAATGATGTAGCACTTCTAATGGACAGCTTATAGATAGCTGAGGTGAAGCATTCTACATGTCCTTAGAAGAAATGAGAAAGGCTCTTTTTACTATGCGATGGTTTGCCGGCACTTTTCTTCCAAAAGAATTGGCATTTGGTACAAGAGGATGTTTTCATTGCCATTAAGGAGTTTTTGATTAGTAATGCAGATAACGGTGAGATCAATAGTACTCTGTTGCTACTTATTTCTAAAGTGAAACAACCGAATGAGCTGACACAATTTCGCCCCAGATGTTTGTGTAATGTGATTAATAAAATCGGTTCGAAGGTGCTGACCAATAGGCTAAAAAACATACAGGAGGAAATTGTTTCTCTTGAGTAGAGTGCCTTTGTTCCAGGTCGATTATTTACCAATAATGTGTTAATTGCCTTTGAATGCTTGCACGCTATTAAATCAAGGCGGAAAAGAATGTCATCTTTGTGTGCTATTAAATTAGACATGATGAAGGCTTATGATCGCGTTGAATTGATGAGGACATCACTAACGAGCTTGTTGATAGAGTAGAAAAGCGACAAGATGGTATGAATCCTCGTACCATGCCATTCAAGCCTTCATCAACGAAATTTCAGAAAGTTAGCAACAAGGTTCAAGAAATCTCCGACCGGTTAGGCCATCCAAGAGCAGTGTACCTTCAAACAGATCGCCGGGATTTTTAGTTTCTTGTGGGGTTCGAAGCCGGATCGTTTAGGTCGATCTCCGTGACACCTACCGAATTAGCCTCGTCGTCTCTCATCAGAAGATCGGGACCCGTGTTCGCTCCCATCAAGTGGTATCAGAGCATCTGGTTGCCTGGTGAGAATTTTTATTTTCTTTTTAGTAGATTGGTTTCATACCTAGAGTCCAGAAAATTGCCACATACAAAAAGATTTAAATCTACTATTGCCCAAGTCACGTTTAGTCTTTGCAATTGTTCTCACTATACATGTCGTTGAGTTTTCGCCCAGAGTTCGTCGTGTTGCTAGTCAGTCGAGTTCTAGATCGGTTTAGCTGTGTTTGTTTCGAGTCGAGTCACCTTGATTTGCCCTCGTTAGTTGCCTCGTGTTACTGTCCCGCCATTGCAACCCTTAGTTAGGTCGCAAACTGCCTTGTGTCAATCGTCCTGCATCTCTAGCCCTCCAATTTACCCACCGCATACCCACTGAATCGCCGAAAAAAATAATAGCCTATTCAGCAACCCTGCTCTGTAGACCATTCGGTAAAACAGCCATAACTTTCTCATACGAACTTCAATTTGGCTCCACGACAACCCGTTGAAAAAATAGCCATAATTACATCTGTTTTGGTCCAATCAGAATCCCAAAAATCTCTCAGGAAGACCACCTATCTGGCCCTCGATGTTTCTGCATAGTTTTCACAGCACCCTCCAGAAATTGTATCGGCCACCCCGTACCTCCAAATTGAGGGGAGTTCTGTGTCCATATTTATGTGTTGCTGGAGCTAGAAAAAATATCAAAAAAATCATACAAAATAAAAAATTTGATCAAAAGAGGCCGCGCTTAGAAAAGAGCTGCGCAAAAATTGTGAAAAAAAGAGAGAAGTTGACAAGGGAGTTCTCTGTGCTTGTGTTCAGTTACAATGTGCATAGCCTAATCTTAACCCTTTGTGCCATCCATTTATTTCAGCTTGACCTACGTCTAAGACTAGGCTAGTTCCAGCAATTGTATTACTTTGGGCTAATATTCAACTTTGTCTTACTGTTTGAACAATTGTTTATCCTTTGCTACATATATAAGCCTATCTAAGCTTCACTATCTACTAACCAAGTAAGGACGGATCCTAGCCATCGGTATACCACCTTGTGCGTTGAAGTTATCGTCGACCAGTTGCCGTTTGTATCTACTGCTTGCAAGGTAAGAACCGGTAAGAATAAAGGATAGGCTAGATAGAGAGAGCTGTTAACACCCACACACAACAGTAGCATATAGTATATATATTCTTGTGTGTTCTTTTTACTCCCACTAACCATGTCATGAGGAAGCAATAACGAGTCTGTGCTTCATGCTGAGTTCACGAAGTACATGGAGGACCAGCAAAAGGACATGGCTGATATGGCCAATAGTATCACTCCACTGGCAAATACAAACGTCCACGAGATGGAGCGGCTAGAGAGAAGGGTTGCTAACTTGATCACGAGGATGAAAACATTGAAAGAGAAGCAGCTGCCCCTGTTGCCCCTGTGCCTCTTGCAGCCCCTGCTGACCGTCGCTCTTGAGCTGATAAGGTTGAGCAAGCTGAGAATGAATACGTTGCTGATTCCGAGACCGATGATGATTCGATGTGAACAATGATCGAGATCATCGAAGGCTACGCCACAATCAGCAAAGTATGGCAAGAAATTGTCAAGGTAATCATGAGATACGTGATGACTCATCAGCAAAGGTTAAATTGACAATACCTCTTTATACTGGTAGATATGATCCTAACGCTTACCTTGATTGGAAATTATTGATAGATCAAAAGTTTTCATGCTTTACTGTTTCACCTGAAAACAAAGTTAAGGTTGCTGTTAGTGAATTCATTGATTTTGCATCTATTTGGTGGCATGAAATGTGTAGAAGAGGAAATGAACTTACAACCTAGCAAGCTTTAAAATGTGTCATGCGATCTAGATTTGTTCCTTCATATTATGAGTGATATTTTCTTAATAGGTTGCAACGTTTAAATCAAAATAGAAAATCAGTTGAGAAGTATTATCAGGAAATACAAATTACTATGTTGTGTTATGGGTTACAAGAGAGTGAGGATGAAACAATGGCTAGATTCTTTCGATCTTCCGATAGGTACGGATAAACACGATTGGTGGAGAACTCGACGTTGACGATCCGGCTTCCAATCAGATTAGATCTAGGCCTGCAATCGCTACACCATTGTCTCCGTTCGTTATGAACCACGCTAAGACACGGTTGACCTCACCACGAAGGTTAACTCCTGCAAGCGAATCGAGAACATGAGCAAGAACACTGTAGATGCAATCTCAAATTACTGATTACCGAATAAGCACACAAAGTTGGGGTTCAGCAAACCGACACACGGCGAAACTGCAACGGTAGAATAATCTAAGCAAAACCCAAGTCTAAACTAGCGACGGCTACTGAATTTATGGCAACGGCTAGGGTTTGGGGCACAGCCCTAGGAAGTACATGGGCCATGGGCCAAAGTGGAGCGTCACATCGCCCGGCAGATTTAGGTCGCAATCTTGTTTCGATGATTCCCATTGATCTATAAGGAATTTGGAGGTAAGACTGAATCTGTTGGAAAGATCTCGTCGAGAGCTTCTCCGTGCATACCAAGAACGTCCAAAACGGATTTCGTATGCATCTGGGACATCCATTTTAAGTTGACTGCACGGAGATGGCTGAACCTGACTCGTGGACAAATTGGACTCCCTCTTGTGCCGGCCTTGCAACGACGTGGCTTGTCGGACTGGAGGGCGTCGGAGTAGTCGAGATGCGCCTTTCTTCAATACGTCTTGAGCTTGGGGAGGTGGCCATGGTGGAGGCCGAACTGCTGGCGGCAATGTCAGATTGTCAACACGACGACGTGCATGACGATAGCTTGTGCGTCCTAGCCATGGTGGTGGTCGGCGAACCCATGCAGCCGTAGATGTCGTAGTACGTGTAGATGTATTAAAGTATGTTGCAAGGTGTTGTCAACTTATAGTAGATGTAGTGGTCGAAGATGATGTAGTGGCTTGAAATCTCGTCAACGACCATACTGAAGAAAAGCTCGTCTATGATCAACATGTTGACGTAGTGTCGGTCATACTCGTGATGGGCATGGTCACATCATCCTCCCCTTCTTGATTGTGAGTCGTCCTCGACTCATACTCATTCTTCTGCAACAGATTAGCTCCAAACGAAGGCAAAACAACAAACATATCGTGTGTAATCAAATTGTTAGAACCAGGTTCATCAAAGTTCATATCCTCCCTTCTTGAAATTTTTCATGTGGCTTAAAAATTGAACAAGTGGTACTCGACATGACATGTTTGTTGATAGTGTAGCTCTCTAATCGATTACATGGTTGCACATTATAAGCAAAATTCAGATTTGAGCAAATGTACACTCGATTAATCATGTACTTTTCATTATCATCATATTTGCCTATAACATGAAAAGCGTTTCTAGATAACCAAGGCAAATTGTATTGATCAACAAGTCTCTCCTCTAAATTGTCTAGATCACATAGAACATCAAATGCAATATAACCCAGAACATTGAAAGAAGACAACAATTTCTGCTTATCATTTTCGTTAACAATGTGAACAACATGTTTATTTTAAGCACAAGTGTTTGGTTCTGAAGCGAAAGTAACATATTTATTCACTAGTTGTGGCATAGATATAAGTGAAGATTTATCACACAACTCTTTTTTATCATAAGAAACATCGAGCAAATCATCTTGTGACAAAGATAAATCAGCAATGGGTTCTATAATTTGTTGCTCTAACATATCATGATTTGTGAAAAGTTTCAGCACATCAACATCGTTCTTCTTTTGAGTGAGTATTGTAACTTTTTAATTACCTTTACTTTCCTCCTCAGCTGATGTAGGTACATCTTTAGTTTAGGCGTTGAAAGCAGGGGTGAAGCGTCATGTATATCCTCATTCTCCTTATTATCATTCGTGGTCAAATCTTGCTTATCCTTCTCTTGATTATTCTTATTGCCCTGCAAAATGTTAGATACGAGTGGAGGTACGACAAGAGGTCGTTCTTCCAGAGATATTTGTCTTTCATGTGCAATTTTAATTTCAATCTCACAAGTAAGGTTAAACAAACTAGAGAGAGAAACATATTCTTTATCAACAAGAACATTCTGAATTTTTTATCAAGTCCTGATAAGAATTTAATTTTCTTAGCTTCCTCGGTTTTCTCTAAACCACAATGCAACAACAATGTCTCAAATTTTTCATAGTAAGCTTTAACAGTTCTATCACATTGTTGTAAACCTTGTAATTCATTGATTAAATTTTCATAATGATATGCGGGAACAAATTCATCTCTCAAATATCGTTTCATATCTCTCCATGATTGAGGTACCTTCTTATATTTACAAAAATCACTCCACCAAATTGATGCGCAACGAGTAAAAGCACTAGCGGCAGCATTAATTTTTCGTTTGTCACAGATTTTATATTGTGAAAATATTTTATCTACCGTTATTTCCCAATCAATATAAACATTAGCACCAAATCCATTATAAGAAGGAAGAGACATTAGAGTTTTACCTTGGTCGGTGGAAGCAGATATAGTGTTCGTGGAGTGTTTTTCTTTCAACCTTTCTTGTGTATTATTAATGTTTCGACCGTAATTGTTGATCATGGCTTTTATCTCCTTCAATAAGTCTAGCAGCTCCTTGTGACAAACAAGCTTAGTATCGTTTTGATTTTCGATTGATGATCCTGCCATTGTTAGTAGAAAACAGAAAATAACACAAAAGTATTATCCCTATCAACTACTAGGTGGTGGAAGGTGGAATCACATGCTCTCAAGCGTCTTACCACGCTCTTACAAGTGTTCTTACCAATGCTGCAGGAGGTACAACCGGTGGCTGGTTCATGATACCGAACGAGTGTGAGCGAAACGATTGCAAGTTTGAACCAGAACCGATTAGAAGTATGTGGAGCTTGGGTGGGCAATATTTAGTAGCAAGGAACATGCAATCATCGAAACTAGAATAGCAAAGTTGAATAAATATTCAAATTACTTGTCAATGTTGCTAGCCTAAACTCGTTCTTAGACCTAACTCAAGCAAGCAAAACGAATAACGCAACATTTCGGATACAAAAAGATGTAAGCACTTCTGATTTATTTATTTCTTTCTTTCAACCTCTCTTGTGTATTATTATGGTTTTTTTTCCGACCATTCTAAAGCACTAGATAAATTAAAGATCTCTAAGGCTGAAGTAGAAAATCAAAATAACTTAAAGATCAAAGTGGTGTGATCAGATCGTAGAGGATTATATTATGGGAGATATGCTCCTTATGGGCAATTCCCTGGACCCTTTTCTTAAATTCCTTACTAAAAACGGGATAAGCAATCTCCTATGCCTGGGGAACCACAGTTGAACAGTGTGACAGAGCGTCGCAATCATACCCTTACTGATATGGTACGTAGCATGCTAAGTCACCCTAGTATGCATGTTGGATTGTGGATGGAGGTACTAAAAACAACTACTCACACAATAGAGTCCCTAGTAAGTCGGTACCCATGACACCTTATGAGTTGTGGTTTGGGAGAAAGTCGACATTAAATTATTTATAGGTATGGGGTTGTCGTGCTAAAGCCAAAATTTTTAATGAGTTGTCATTGTATCGGATACCTGAAAAATCTAAGTGACGCCGATTTTATTGTCTGGACAGTGTGACTAAATTTGTTGAAACTTCACACATCGTCTTCTTAGAGGACAATGAAATTTGTGGGAGCTCACAAGAAAGGGAAATAAACCTTGAGGAAATCCAGACTCATGATCCATCACCGATGACTCAAGAGTGTGTTTTTCCTATTCCACAAATATTGCCTCAGGTTGTGACGCCTATTGTAGAGGCCTTCAATGAACCTAATGATCAAATAATTGAACCTAATGACCAAATAAGTGCCTCAACAACATAACGAGCGTCAAGAACTTCCTATTGCACCTTATGAAGAAATACCTCGACAACCTCCTCAACCGCTAGTGATCCCTGATGAACCCTTAAGAAGGTCATAGCGGGCGGGAAAGAGTGCCATCCTAGATTGTTATTGAAGGATCGAGATGTAGCCTAGAGGGGGGTGAATAGGCTTTACAAAAATTACAGCTATAAACAGCATAGCGGAAAGGCAATATCGGATGTTCCAATGTTATATCGGATAGTCCGATATGGATCGGACTATCTGATATAGAATCAGACTATTTAATATTGCTAAAAGTAAGGTTGAACAAACTAAGGTAAAACAAGGATATCACCTTCACCAAATAAGGTTAGAGAGAAAGCAGTAAATGAAGTAAGTAAAGTAAAATCAAATCCACAAGGAGACTTGAAGAAGTTATACCCGAAGTTCGGATCTTTGAGGAGGTCCTACGTCTCCGTTGAGGGGGCTCGGTCACACTTGAGCCGGGGTCCCTCTTAACCCTTAACCTCCCGGGTTGAACCAAGCACTCTCGGTTTCACTATTTCGATCCTTCCCTTTCGAAGACGAATCCGGCCTTCACATAGGAGCAGGCCCAAAGGGTAGTCCAGGTAGGCCCTGGCCTACCCTGGATTTTGGCCCAGCACTATACTATTAGGTATTTTTGGCAATTTTGGGCTGGCCCAATAACCCACACCTCATTTTCCCTTGAGCTAGGCAGGGGGGAGCGCATATCCTCTGCCGTAACGGCAGAGTGCCGTTATGCCACTGACATGTGGGGTCCGCGTGGGCCCCACCACCCTCTGGGCCCATGTGCAGTGGCACAACGGCACTCTGCCGTGAGTTTACAACGGCAGGGGATCTGCTGGCGGCAGGCAGAGGCAGGCAAGCGCACGCTCCTCCCGTTCGCTAATCGCAGCATCGGCACCGCCCCTGCCCCTGCCTCGCGTCCTCCCCATCTCGGCCATCTCCCAGGCGCCAGGCGCCCAGGCGGCGCACCTCCGCCGCCCCGGCCCCAGCAGGCGGCCCCTGCCCCTCCCTCCCCTCCCACAGCGGGTAGCGGCCCGCTCCCTGGCTGCGCCGCGCCGCCGCCCTCCGGCCTACGCCGGCCGCTCCTTCGTCCTCCGCGGCGCGCCGGCGCCGCCCTCCGCCGGACCACCGCCCCTCCCCGGCAGCCCCTGGCCCCTGCCCCTCTGCTCTCCCTCCCTAGCAGGCCAGCGGGCAGCGGCCAGCTCCCTGGCGGCGCGGCGGCGCCGCCCTCTGGCCCTCCGCCGGCCGCCGCCCCTCCGGCCCTCCCCGAGTCCCTGGCAGTACTGCTAGTGCTAGTGCTTTACTGCCTCTACGCACTTACACAGTACACATACAAGTTCTACTGCAGTACTGCTCTACTGTCTGTCTGCCTCTACACAACTAATTTTGAGAAATACTATCAATATATGCAAGCTGTTGGACATTACGCCTTTCCTCAATTGGTGCAGAGGATGGGTAGAATTTTAGACAGACCCAGATGTTAAAGTTGATCTCCAATATGGAAAGAACATCTTCCTTAAATATCCAAGGTATGGTCCTCTAAATAGCTTCTTCCCCACTCCCTGATTGAAAGTCAATTAAACATAAGTGTTATAAATTATAACGTGTACATGATCAAATTATTGTTATAGAATTGTCGATCATTTGTTCTACCGCCCTAGGGATTTGAATAAGGCATGGAACCATTTTTTATGAATTTGTTCACATGGTAGGAAATTTGGATATCATGAAAAAGATTTGCACGCCCCATAAGTAAGTAGAACTCATTACCACAAAGTTTTTGTAACATGTTGAATCGCTTCTATTGTAATATATTATACTATGTTGCTTCGTAATTTTTTTAAGATGTGTTTTTTTTTGTTTGGCTAGGCCTACTCTAGGATAAAATCCTGGGTCTGCCACTGCCTTCACAAACTATCTCCGGCCACCACAGAAAGTACCGGCGGCTCTAGGGCAACTCCTAGCCGTCTAGGAGCCCTCAAACTCCAAGAGTAACAAATCTAGCAGAAAACCAACTTAGAGAATGAACCAAATGCTTAAGATTGAAGCTTGACCAACACAAAGCCTCTAGATATAGCTTCTTCACTCTCACAGAGATGTAATCAATGGGATTTAAGTTGGAGTGAAGATGGAAGGTGGGGAGTTAGGGTTTGCAATGATGCTCAGCTGAAATGAATGCGAAAAGCAACGCTAGCCCGTGGGGGAGGAGGGGAATAAATATTCCCACCCGTCAACCAGCCGTTTGCTACTAGCAGACATCGGATTGTCCGATGTTACACATCCGATACTCCGATATGAAAATGAGCAAAACCCGACGCAAAGGCTATCCTTGGATTCCTGGAATGATTTTCAGAATATTCAAATAAGGATCAATCAAAGAGGAGGTAATTCATATCGGATAGTCCGATAGTAATATCAGATATTTTTGATATTTTTGGTGCTGGAGACAAAGAGGGGTCAATCGGACCTATCATCAGATAGTTCGATCCATATCGTACATTCCAAAGAAAACATTGGATAGTCCGATATTTTTGCGACTGTGAGACAGAGAGGGGTCAATCGGACGAAGGATCGGATATTTTGATATACATCAGAACATTCCGGTTCAACATCGGATATTCCGATATGTTTATAAGCAAACTCCCTCAAATTTGATTAGTGGATAGAATATGTCAAGTTTCATCTACCAAGAGAACTTAGAACATCTAAAAGTGGTTTTCTGTCACATCCCTCTTAATAGTACGGCATGTCCTTAGACTCAATTCAAAAGAAAAGATCTAAGTCTATTTAAAATGTACACTGTCTTCTCCTTTTAGCTTTAATAAGGTCTCCAAATGTCTTCCGAATACATTTCCTAATATTAAAATATGTCCAAGACTTCATAAAACAAATTAGCTCTTTAATTTGTCTATTATCTATCACCAAAACCCACATAGGGCCTAGATGCACTTTCAATCTCCCCTTTTTGGTGATTGATGATAAACACAATTAAAGCTTACAAAAAGATTTTTAAAATTGAAGTTATCTCTTTTTAATGATCAAGAATATAGCGGAGCTCCCCCTTGGTATGTGGACAAATGGAAAAAGTAGAGACTCCCCCTATATCCTTGCATTCGTAGGGTGCAAGTGAACAATATATGTGCCAATGTGAGCAAATAAGCAGTAAATTAAACAAAAAATGCATATGGCATGGCATTGGGCACACAACAACATGATTACGTAGCACAAGAGAATTTAAATGGTTACAAGCATACAAGTTTATCACATCCAAACTGACCGCAGTACAATATAATATAAAACACACAGAGTTTTAAACTTGATACAATAATAATACATAAACAGATATAGATAGAGCTTTACTTTCTCCCCCTTTTGGCATCAAGACACCAAAAAGATGAGAAATAAGCTAGCCAACTGCAGAGATCATTCATCATCTTCATCTTTTTCTTTATCCCCATAGTAGTAGCTTCCCTCACTACCACTCTCATCCGTGTCTTCAATAGGAGAGGCAAAGGCAGTTTCATAGCCCTAAAGCCTATCATCATCCTTACTACCCTCAACCTCAGAACCATATGGAGAGTAGGGGATCTCTATGTGCCTCTGAATCTTCTTGAGCCGCAAGGTGTTCTGTTTGATCCTTTCTGAATTCTTCCGGCAGGCATGCCTCTCATCTTTGCATAAGCAGAAGATTCCCTAAGCATAGCCTTAATATGAGAGAAAGAGGATGAGGATGGACTTGAGGAAGAAACAGGAGCTGCATGCCCAGAAAGTGGAGAACCACGACTAGAGCCCTGAGAGGGACGAGAGGAGCCACGAACAGGAGTCTTGATGATTCTGACCTGATAGCCTGAATGCTCTACGTCCTTAACAAAGCCTGAGCCAGTGACCTCCTCAATCATCTTCATGATATATGGGGCAAGAGTGCAACTTCTCCTGGGGTCCAAAGAGCTGAGGCGGATCTCACTCCAAATGAAGTCCACAACATCGAAAGGTCGGGACTGAGATCCAGTCCAATAAAGCAGGTTCCTTGAGTATCCAAGAATGCTCGACGCATCTCCCTCTTTTGGAGTCAACGTCTTTCTGATCATCCTAGTGAGAATAGCAAAAGTGAGAAGAAGACCCTTTGCCTTGCCAAGTTCAAAATCCTAAGACTCATCATAGACACAGTCCAACTTATTAATCTCCAGAGGATCATACTCATGAAGCTTGTCCTTATTGAAGCATAAGACAGGAGAAAAACCATGTATGCTAGCAAACCGAGCCTTGGTCACACTGTAGTAGGTACCACAGGTCATCCACTTGAGTGACTCGGTCTCGTCAGTGCCAAAGTATAGGGTGGCATAGAACTGGGCAATCACCTCATTGTTCCAGTTGTATCGAAGGCCCATGATGTCCTTGATATCAAACTTGTCGTAAATGTCAATGACCTCATCGAATACAGGATCATGTTGACGCTCCAGATAATCCCAATCAATCCACTGCATCATGACAACTGGAGTCTTCTTTGGAAAGATCACTGAGTCGTAGAAGTCTTGTTGAAAGTAGTTCCAAAACCGACGATCAGTGTTGACTTGCTTCGCATAATCTTCTGGATCTATCCTCCTTTATTTCCTAATTCTGACTGAATCTCCCCTGAGATTCATCCTCTTAGGAGGGTAGAAATTCCCACAAGAATTCCTGACTGATTCATCCATCTCCAAAGGACCAATGAAAGGTGTAGAGGGGTCTGCCCTTCTTGAGGACTGATGTTGCTGCCTAGTGTAGCCAGAAGATGGGGACCTTAAGGGGTTCTTGGAAACTGTCCATTTAACTAGAATCTTCGAGCGACTGGGAGGAGAGGCAGTCTCAATAAAAACTTCAGCCCTAGAAGTTGATATATGAACTGGTGAGGTTGGAGACTGAGCTCTAGGTGGATCATGCCTGGCCTTTGTCCCCCATTACTCACAAGGACCACTAGAATCAACAAGAGGCTGCTTGCCTTTGGACTTAACCATCTGGATAAACAAAAATATCTAGGATTAGATATGGCCTTAGGATGGAAAGGATTAAAGAACTAGGTTTTCGGTTGCTGTCTCACATCGGATAGTCCAATGTATACAGTTCAGTGAAGAAAACCTAGATTCTTCAAATCTCAACAAACATCCAACCAAACCTAATGCCATTGAAAAGGACTAACCCTAGGACATGCAGGGACAATTCAATCCAACTAGACTTGATGGTACTCAAGAATTAAAGGAGATCGTGGTGGCAAGCTTCAACCGTACCTTGAGAGGGCCGCACCAAGGGAACCGGCGCAGCACTGGACATCAACGGAGGGGAAAACAGTTAGGGCTTGCTCCGGAGAAACTTCAAAAACTCCTATCGAGAAGGCAACGCTTCGGAGAGGGAGTGGTGGGGCGGCACCGAAGGAAGGAGAGAGAGAGAGAGAGAGAGAGAGAGAGAGAGAGAGAGAGAGAGAGAGGAAGTGAAGGCGCTGCGGTGCGGTGAAAGAGAGGGGAGGGTAAAAGGAATAGTTTACCCACCAAGGGAAAAAACCCACAGCCCCCACATCAGATATATCCGATGTGACATCGGATACTCCGATATTTAACATCGGACATTCTGATGTCATATCGGATATTCTTTCCAGCAGGACATAGGAAAGAGTTCTTTTTTAAAAAAAAATAGCTGGGATAAGTTATAAATTTTCAAAGAAGTCTTTTCACAAGCAAGGGATATATATACACTCGAGAGAAAGCAAAAAAAATACTTATGAATTGGCCTAATATTAAGATATGATAAGACACTCAAGTCCAAGCAAAAATCTTTGAAAAGCATCATTGATTTTGATTTAAAAACAAAAATATTTAGCCATGCAATATCTTAAGCCACGTTACTAGCATCAAGAATATTTAGTTCACTTCTAAGTGCACAAAACCATCTCTCATCAAGTGACTTGGTAAATATATTGGCCAATGGTGCTTCGGTTCTCACATGTCTAATATCAATATCGCCTTTTGTGGAGTGATCTCTCAAGAAATGGTGGCGAATATCAATATGTTTGGTTAGGGAATGTTGGACGGGATTGTTGACTATTTTGATGGCGCTCTCATTGTCAAACATCGCCGTCAACATGTTTAGTGAAGAGAGTAGTATCGGCCTTTCCGATAGAGAAATCTTTCTTTACCAAGAAGTCTCTAAGACACTCATACCTTGCCTAGGGGCTTGCTTCAAACCATATAATGCCTTGTAAAGTTGATAGACGTGGTTTGGATACTTTGGATTCACGAAGCCGGGGGGTTGTACACCATATACCAACTCGGAGATTGGTTCATTTAAAAATGTGCTCTTCACGTCCATTTGATAAAGCTTGAAATCATGGTGAGTAGCATATGCAAGTAAAATGCGAATAGACTCTAATCTAACTACAGGGGTATAAGTCTCACCGAAGTCTAAACATTCTATTTGGGTGAACCTTTGAGCAACTAATCTCGCCTTATTTGTTGTCACAATTCCATTCTCATCTTGCTTATTCCTAAACACACATTTGGTTCCAATCACATTTTGTTTTAATCTTTTGATCAAAGTTCATACTTCATTTCTAGTGAAGTTGTTTAGCTCTTCTTCCATGGCCATTATCCAATCCGGATCACTTAAAACTTCTTCAACCTTCGTGGGGTTCAACAAAAGAAACAAACGAGAAAAACTCACAAAAGTTAGCAACACGGGATCTAGTAGATATTCCCTTGTTTATATCTCCAAGGATATTGTCGACGGGATGGTACCTTTGTACGCTTTGATGAATCTGCGAGTGAGATGTGGCTTGAATAGGTTCTTCATTCGGTTGATCTTCTTCTTCGTCTAGTTGATCCTCAACATGATCTTGTGTAGAAGTATGTGGCTCCACTTGTACAGATGAATCCTCAACGATCTGATCATTTGTTCCTTCTTGGGGCTTGACTTCTCCAATGGCCATCTTCTTGATTGCCTCGCGTGAGCTTTCTCCATCTAATGCACAAGAGTCAACTTGCATCATTTATGAGCCGTTAGTCTCATCAAACGTCACGTCTCTCGCTATTTCAACCACACCGGAGGCATTGTTGAAAACACGATAGGCGTAAGCGTTTGAGCCATAACCAAGTAGAAAACCCTCATCAATCTTATGAGCAAATTTAGAAGACCTTACCTTATTAAGGATGAAGCACTTGCTACGAAACACTCTACAGTAGGATACATTGGGTTTCTTACCCGTGAGTAGCTCATACGGCGTCTTCTTCAATAGTTTGTGTAGATAGAGACAGTTGGTTGAGTGGTAAGCGTTATTAACGGCCTCTGCCCAAAAGATGTCGGAAACCTTGTACTCATCTAGCATCGTCCTTACCATCTCAATGAGTGGCTGTAGAAGCGATTTAGAATTCGAGGATGAATTATGTTTAAGGGGGGTAGAATGTGATATTCCATGGGACAAGGCCCAAGCCGGCCCATCTAAGGAGGCTATAAGTAGTTGAGAGAGAAGGGGTTCGACGGTTTTTCCTCTAGGGAAAAACCTGGCCGCCGCCCCTGCCCTCTCTCCCATCCTCGTCGCTGAGCGCGACCGCGTCGCCATTGTCCAGCACTGCACCGCCGCCGCCCAGCGCCACGCTAACGCCGTGCCGTGGCCATGCTGTCGCCGTCTCGTCGCCTTTCTCGTCGCCCTGTTGTCTCAGTGGGAGGCCATCGGTAAGAGGCAAGGGGAGGAGGTGGTAGTAAAGGAAGAAGGTACAAATTGAAACTAGGGTTTGTTCTATTCTTGTTTAATTGTTGTATAGGTTGTGATTATGAGATTGCTCGTGGAAATTACTTTCCATTAAATGTTAGATGTGGGTATTAGCGATGGCTAGTGGTGGAGGATGAAAGTTAGCAGTGTGATCGCATATGCAGCAACTACTATAGAGGTTTTGGCCTGTCTAGGTTGGAAATCAGCACTCGGTCTTATTACAAAAGTGGAGCGTACCGATTTTATCTTCCTTTTGGATATAAGAACACGTAAATTGGGCGAGAGATGTAGGAGTTATGGCTGTTTTAGTGTGCTGTCCAGAATTTCTATTTACTCGTGGTTCAAGAGTTTTATTGCTATGAAAGGGATGATTTATTTGGAGAGAAGGAAGGGATACGCGTAGGTGTGATATACTTTATTTGTTGTCTTGCTTGTGGGAGTATTGTATTGAGTTTCAGCGCCTTCTGTAGGTGGTGGTGCGACTTCGCCGTCAACCGTACGTCGTGCTAACTCCCATGAAAAGAAAGGCAAGTATATGTTATTCAAAGGTTTAATAGTTGACAAATGTTGCTACGTGAAGTTATTGTTACTGATGCATTGCAAGTTCCATTGTGTTATGCCTATTGTTGAATTTGTTTATTTGCACGGTGCATCTATTGCATTGCATACATGTGACAGGACCTACCCTCGGGTAAGCATCCCACTGATGTGGGAGGGAAAAGCCCTACTTCGGTAGGCACTTCACGGGAGTGGAGTAAGCATTGCATTGCATTCACTTATGAACAGATATTGTTACAATGACAGTGGTATGATGGATGAGGATTGATATTAAGTTATTTGGTATTGTTAAGCTAATTCTTTTGTTTAATATATACTTGCTGAGTCGTGGACTCACCCTTGTTTTTTTTTAGGTGATCGATAAAGGCAACATGCATGGGAGGGCATAGCACAGTTCAATTTGGCACAAGAACTCACAACTTAATATGAATGTTAGATTTAGTAAATTTAGTTATCTCACTTCCTAGGCTATTTAGAGAACCATTCATTATTCTTGTCTTGTGTGGAGATTGATGTTTATTTTGTTTGTTGGATAATTGGTTTGGTCTTGGTTTAATGACTTCGTCACTGTCATTAAAGGTAATGGTGAATTGGTAGATGGTGTTGGCCTATATTGGGATGGTATGGACCTATGAATGGGTTTTGTGTTATCGTTGATTATGTGTTTGTTGTTGATGGATGAATATATTTGTGCATCTATTGGTTAATTGTTATGTGTGAATTAGAGTAATTTATGCTGATGAAATTTGTAATTTTTCGTAGAGTTAGTAATATTCCAAACCCGGTTGGGTTGGGGAGTTATATTAATGACAACAAATTTAGATTATTTCAAAGCCCAAGGAATCAATTAGAATCAAATCAAATGAAACTGATTCCTTATGCTTATGCTGTTGGAAGCCTAATGTACACTCAGGTTTGTACACGTCCAAACTTGGCATTCGTTACCGGGATGCTTGGTAGATTTCAGTCTAATCCAAATTAGATCACTGGAAGGTTCTTAAGAAGGTCTTGTGTTTTTTTTAGGGCGCCAAACATTACATTCTCACATATAAAATATCTGATACTCTTGAAGTTTCGGGTTATTCAGACGTTGATTTTGCTGGGTGCGTGGACACTAAGAAATCCATATCAGGTTATGTTTTCACCCTCGCAGAAGGACCAATTTCGTGGAAAAGCTCGTAACAATATCTCACTGCATCGTCGACAATGCAGGCTGAATTTGTGGCATGTTATGAAGCAACTAGGCAGGCCGTATGGCTTAAGAATTTTTTCCTGGAACTAAAAGTGGTGGACAGCATTGTTTGACCACTCACTATATACTGCGATAACATAGCTGCAGTTTTCAATTCAAGTAACAACAAATCGAGTGATTCTACCAAGCACATCGATATCATGTTGTGAAAGATAGGATCGAGGACCATACTATTAAAATTATGCATTAAAATTGAGTCAATTCTCACGGATCCGCTCACCAAAGGCTTACATCCCAATTTAATTAAAGAACTTGCTAGCCAGCATAAGCTTAAGGGAAAGTTTTTGAATAACGATCCTAAACAATAAGGGGCTTAATAATCAATCAACATCCGTTAAAATTAAGCTAGTGTTCTATCAAGGTGTTATAGTGGACTATGGGTATGACGTTTCAATGGAACTTTTGTTTGCTGTTGTAACACATTGCCCAAGACTGCTATCTATTGGGAGTGAATACATTATGACAGCCTTTCGATCAAGTGGGAGAATGTTGGTTGATCTTAGGCATGGTCAACGGTACAATGTATTAAACACCTTCCTAAACTACCACGTCCCGTAATAAAACACCTGCCTAATCAAGCACCATACGGGATTCCTTATTTTATCCTAATTAATGCATTTAATTGCCATAATTAACACAGTTAATTGCACTTAATTTCACACCATGATCGGAGGTGTTTCCTTTCCGTTTGGACCTGCCTCCGAGTCTTTCCAACGCTATATAAAAGGATGGCTGCCCTAGGAGAGAGGTGATAATCTCTCTTCCAGTTCACTCACCCCATTATACACACCGATCCTAATTGCGCTGGGAGAGACCCAAAGGGCCATGTCCACCCTTTACAGGTGTCGATCCTTCTACTCGTCGCCAACGGATACATGATACTAATAGCTTCAACAAATTCCAGTCAGTTCATATATTCCACATAAGAATAGTGATCTTGCTAGGCTAAGGCTCCATATAATTTTGATCATGAACAATAAGATTTAACAGTAATGGCTCTAAAGATGGAGTGCATTGGACTTCGTTGGAGTCACCGAAGAGGCTAGAGGATAAAGAAGGTTTGGGCTCCATGGATATTATCTCTTTTAATCAAGCTATGCTTGCCAAACAAAGCTGGAGACTACCGACTATTCCTGATTCCCTCTGTGCAAAAGTATTGAAGGCAAGGTATTATCCTACTGATTACTTTCTGGATGCTAAGGTTCTAGCCCAGTGCTCTAATATATGGCGTAATATATACTATGGTAAAGAACTTTTGTCCTAGGGTCTCGTGTGGCATGTTGGAGATGGAAGAAGAATTAAGGTATGGTCTGATCGGTGGATTCTGGAGATGAATTCCACAAACCAATTGGAGAAGGCATGCCAAATTTGCGAGTGAAGGATCTTTTCAGTGAAAATTCTAATGAATGAGATGAGCGCAAGGTCTCTGGTTTGTTCCTACCATGTGATATCACTGATATTCTAGCAATCAAAGTCCTTTAGTCCCTATGCTGGATATACCAGCATGGAGTGCTACAAAGCATGGTAACTATACAGTCAGGTCGGCTACTTTGTAAGCAAAAGGAACTCATCCCACACAAATGAGCATACTTCTAGACAACAATTTAATGTTGCATGGAAGAAAATCTGGATGTTTGCTATACCAGGGAGACTACGCTTTTGGAGATTATGTAGAAATAATCTGCCCACGGGGACGAACTTGATAATTAGAAAAATTGCAACTCGCCCCACCTGTCTCTCCTGCAATTTGAGTGAAACAATTGAACATATTGGCGTTTTATGTCTAGTAGCTATGCTCTCTTGGGAGTTTCTTGAAAAGGACATACCTGCAGCAAAATTACTTAAGTGGAATGTGGATCTGAATATGTCTCTATTAGAGTGGATCCTACAGGTGGTGAAAAGTGCAAAGCTGGATGAATTCCTAGCGGTGATTCTAGGAATTTCAGAACTTTGGAAACGTCGTAACCTTGTTTTCTTTCGTGAAAGGCCAGGAGATGAGGGCGGGATGGCTTATAAAGTAAAGCACTTGTTGGAGGAGCTCATTGAACTAGCTGATTCGAAAGGCAAAGAGCAAAAGCGGGATGCAATGGCAGCCCCTTACCAAGTAGGTTTCCTGTGTATGCTTGATGTGACCTTTGACCCATTAACAAAGGAAGCTTATGGAGCAGCTGTAATTTTGACTTCAAGCCATCAAATTGCAGCAGTCCGAGTGACAAATTTGGGTATTAGGAGTTGTGCAGAAGAGGCGGAGGCTGCAACTTTTAGAGAGGCCTTCATCCTTGCAAGTTATTTCACAGGCTCAATACATGGCCTCTACTCGGATTGTGAAACAGTGGTAAGCAAAATCACCTCGATGGAGCTTGACCGCTCTTCGCTGGCCATGTTGATAGCAGATCTAAAGAGACGAAGGAAGGAGTTTCCAATGGCACCAATATGCTTCAACGGAAGAACTGCAAATGAGATAGCTCACACAGTGGCTATTTGGGGAGAATTTAGAGAGTGGAAAGGAAATGGCTTGGAGATGTTGATCATACTATTCCACGTGAACTCCAAATAGCTCTAGACAGGAAGGACCCTAATGCTAAATGGGTGGGGACATGAATGGACTATGTTTATGGGCAGCAGCACCATGATGTAATTCTTTACTCTTTTAATCAAGTCCCTATTCTATAATAAATAAAGTTCATTCTTCTCAAAAAGAAAAAATATCTTCCGTCAAGACAAATCAAGTTTCTTCGCAAATTCATTTTTTAAGACGTCTTTGATAATTTACTTAGTTGTATGGTTACAATACTGATCGACAGAAAGTACTCTTGGCCCTTTAATTATGCAGCCATGGAACATCATTTTTTATATAAGAAAAAATATATTGTTCTCTAGTTTTACATAGGGTCTTTAGGAGGTTTTATATAGTTGAAAAGTCAGCCTGAGCTGCTTTCGACGTCCCTTTACCTCCAGTCCACAAGAAATGCATACCGTTTTGTGAAGCGTGATTAAGCAGCTGTAATATTCTAAGGATAAAAAAGACAAAAACTGGCTGCCAACGTATCATGCTCAATTTTTCGGTACAATCACCTTTCAACGAAACTAACAAATATTGTGAAAATTCAAAAAAAAATTATGTGCTCATGAATTTACTCTACCTCTGAATAAAATTGCATGTTCAAATTCATCCTACATTAAAAGTTACAAAAAAAATCATAGGTAGAGTGAACAATGAAATATTTTTACATTTTTTTGAATATTTCATCACCGATGCTAGTTACACAGTGATTACATCAAAAGCCTGGTTGCATAAGATATATATGTTGCTAAACTGATGGTAGTGGTGTTTACGTTGCACCTATATATCTGTTGATCAGTCTGGAAAACGAGAAACCGAGCCTGGTTTGAGCATGAACTCCATGATCGAACTACTAAACCATTTACAATGCTTTGCTACAGTTATTACATCCAGAGACGGGTAAGCATAACTTGATCGATATGATTGACTAGTACGGGTGGCTCTAGCTATCTGCAACCCTTCTCAACTGTACAAACACAAAATACCACTCAGATCGTTACCATAGGTCGGCCATCTACGCGTCCTGCAATACAATTTCATCATCATGGTAGATTACACGGATGTTCCTCTCTTCATATAGGTGGCCGGGGTAAAGAATACAACTGCAACTCTATCCCCCCAGCTATTATAACTCAAAAGTCCACTAACCCAATACATACACATATCCGACACCAACGTTAACAAACTTCACTTTGACGAATATAGCTTCACGTACCTCTAGAAGCTTAAAATACTCTTGTGTAAATATTCATGTACCCGGACTCGAGTTGATACTTTGTGGAGTACTCAGAGATGTCCGACACGTCTAGCTTGGCCTTAGACCTGCTATCTTCTAGAACAAACACTATTAACCCTGCAACACCTTGTTTAGTAACTTCGCCTGCAAATAGTATGTAACACCCCGGCCTCAGACTAGAGGCCCAAGGTGCTACCGCCACCTTCCATACAAAAATTTGGCAAAACCTCCCCTATAACCGGGACATCCAAACAGGCAACATTCACAGTAAAAGCATAACAACCAACAATATATATCCAACCGGAAATAAGTCAAAGCTAACACCTGCCGACAACCACAACCATCCCAAAACAGATACTCTCGGGTAACCTTCAGAGAGTATCGGCCAAACCGCACAAGCATCCTTTAATAAGCTATTACACACTATCCAGATAGCAAACAAGTTCTAGCTAGTTCATCACATTAACAAACTGTTGGATTGGCTAGCTAGGGTGATAAGCAAAAGTGTGATCTACTCCCCTTCCCGCGGGTCCCGCTTCAATCATCACCTAGAAAAACAACACAAGAGCAAGAGTGAGTCCAGGACTCAGCATAGTACATAATAGCGGGGTTTGAATGCAAACATCAGCACTAATAACATTATCATCAATTCTTACTCCAAACAAACCATAAGGTTCAATGCAATTGCAATGCAATGCAATGCAATACAATACAATGCCATGCTTTATGATCTTTAACATTGCGCGCACCGGTATCTGAGCGTACACCCGTCGGTGTACTGCTCTAACTCCATCCCGTGGAGGTGCTCACCGTAGTGAGACTTCCCCGCCATCCCGTGGGGGGTGCCTTACCTCTGTAGGTCTTATCAAGAGCACACCGGATTAGTCATATAGCCCTTCCATAGTCCGAGCCCGTAGCTCACTGGACTAGTTAGCTATATGACTTTCTGGGATGGGCACGGGTTGGATCCAGAGCTGGGTTGGGGCTGATTTTATACCGTGGACCACGGACCAGATGGTCCATTTTTGGATGGGATGGTCTAGATGTAGAATAAGCTAATCTACATCTAGGTGTAGTATAGGATATATAGATAGACAGATAGAGTTGGGCTGAGATCAGTCGCGCGTGTTCTATAAAATCTATGGTGAAATTTTTCGATTCGGACCATACATTTTGTTTATCTCGATAAACTCTCCTAGAGTATCAAATTTTACATTTTTTATTTTTTTTGCTATTTGTTTTGTATTTTTCAAAATCAGCCTAGCGATCTAAAGTGTTATGGAGCGTCCATTTATGCTGATTTTGAAAAATACAAAATAAATAGCAAAAAAATAAAAAAAAATTGTAAAATTTGGTACTCTAGGAGAGTTTATCGAGATGAACAAAATGTATGGTCTGGATCGAAGAATTTCACCATAGATTTTATAAAACACACGCGACTGACGGCGTGACTGACGGATGGGCAACTGACCCCAGCCCAACTCTCTCTCTATATGTGTGTGTGTGTGTGTGTGTATCGAGATATAATGAATCTGTATGAGTACATGTGACAAATATGTCGTCTATTTTTCGTCGAGTGTTCCTATGATTTGAGATACAATTTGTGTTATGTTATGCGAGCTGTTAGGTTTGTTGTGTTATGTACTTTTATATAGCTAAGAAGGAGAAATTTGTTTAATGATGCACAAATTTCATTTGTGAATGTCCTATCCTTGTATCATTGTACTCTTTCGATGGAGCCATATACCTAGATATTTACCCTTTTTAACCTGCAGGTTTTCGATAGAGCCATAATTGATTTGAGATCAATTATGGACTACCCAAACATGAAATCACAGATTTTTTAAATGCCTTTCGGATTTTCTAAAGGTTTAAAGATCTAAAGGTTTGTCTGGTTCTCTGCCCCCTATGTCAATGAATGGATCAAAGATATTAGCTGCTAATAGTATGTTCACCAAATGACATGGCCTTTTAATTTTCTAGGTGTGTTTGCCCTCAATAGTAGACCTGTTCCTAAGGAAACATCTCTACAATACAAAGCTTGAGCCTTACTTGTTGCTACATTGGAGGTTCCACCATTCTTGTGTAGATATGTGGTAACAGTAAAGGAGATGAGGCCAGAAAGCAGATGTGAAGCTGATCTGTTGCATTGCAAGGACTAGCATTATTATTTCCATTTTGGTGTTGAACGTTGTTTGAGTTTTCTTATTCCCAAATGGCCTTGAAGAGGGCTTGTCTATGCAAGTTTTAGAGTGACATGATTTTTGTATGCATAATACCTTGACAAAGGCATGTAGAATTTTTTTTATTTTCATGAGTAGCTAACATGTTGTAGTACCTGCATTTTCTGACTTTTGCATAAGATTTGAGTTGCTGTTTTATTAAAATAGTGGATTCCTTCTATTGCATGGATTTTTTATTTTTTATGAATATTTTGGATGTCCGAACCTGTCTTTTATGTTATTTTTTGTTGATGTGTCCTATATTAAACTTGATGTCTTGCCACTGCAAATTTCCTCCGGATTCACAAATATGTGGAGCTTATTAGCCTCTGGCCTATCAAGCTCGCTCACGCAGTGCAGCGCGGTGCAACATCCGCAGTTGAGGCAGACCCCTGTGGCATGTTTGGCTGCCTTATCCCGGCGGATGGTAAGGTGTTTTTCCTTGGACATTTTCCGGTATCCGGTTGAGGCCTTGGTGAGGCCAATTCCTAGGAGGAGCTAGGTCCGAGCCTTTGCACGAAGGCGATAGCATATCCCCAAGCTTTTTTTGCCCTGCAACCTTCGGCATGGTCTGCATCTTTAGCTTACTAACGGCCAGCTAAATGCCGGAGCTAAGAGACCACGCGTCCACCAGCTCCTTGTGGGGCATCGTCTTGCTAGGAATCTACCATGCAAGGTCGTGGCGGACCATTTGGAGTGCCCTTCGCTCAACAGACGTGAAGGGCATCGATTAAACGACTCGTTCCATGGTGGGTGACATTTACCCTCCGATCCACTGACTGGGAGGTTGATAATTCAACCGCAAGTTTCGTGGTGAAGGGTATACATGATACACTACTACGACAACATGTTCATTCCAATTTGGCTTAATAAGTCTATTTAATTGAAAAGCTAAACGCTTAGGCTTTTTTTAGTTTAACTTAACTTATGATGGTTTGGCCTTTTCTTAGTCTGAAAGCTTCTTTTAAAAGCTCTCAAAACAAGCCAAATGATATGGCCAGTTTCTCTAAATTGCTTGTAAAAATGTTGAAGTTTAGGTTTTCAATAATTGAATGCTGCATAAATAGGATGTAAGCGATTAATCGTACACTATGGTCGGACTATGGCAGCTTTTGAGTGAATTTATTTGTCAATATTGAAAATATCAACTTGGAGAGCTTTAATAAGTTTGGTCAACAATTATTCTATATGCTCCTAGAAAGATGTTAGGAGCGTGCTTGGTTGCCCAGTTTAAGGCAATACCTAAAGTAGAGAACAACTTTTTTGGATTCCTAAAAGCTAGCTAGACCATAGCAAAGGTGATGTAAATACATTGTGCTCCCATAGTGGTGGGAATTGGGCCATGCCGTGCCGTGCCAGCTCGGGCACGGAGTGCCAAAAGCTAGGCCCGGCACGACCTGAAAGCATGTCGGGCCGGGCCGGCCCAAGCAATGCATGGGTGACAAAACAGTAGGTAAGATTATTTTTTTTATAAATTATTATGTTGTTCAAATTAAAAAGTTGTCTACATGAAACAGACGTGTCTCAGAATTATCTACAACTTTCGTGTTCAATCTATATTCATCTGAGTAACAGAATACCTCGAAAATAGCGAATTACCAAGGGCGGTGTCGTTGGCCCGAAAGTCAACAGCGAAGAAAATAATTTTTATAAATTCATATGTTGCTCAAATGAAAAAGTTGTCGACATAAATAATATGTCTCAAAATTATCTACAACTTTCATGTTGAATAAAAATTTATCCGAGCAACGGAAGATCACGAAAAATGCAAAATACTGACTCGTGCTTCATTTTGGGCGGAGCCGGCCTAAGCACGGCCTGGACAGTCGGGCTAGGCTGAGCAGCCCGTCATGCCTGGTTTCCAGGCCAGGCCCGGCACACTATTTGGGCCGTGTCGGCCTGGCCCATTTGTTTCCCGTGTCGTACCATGTATCGGGCTGCCTTTTTTTAGACCATGCCCGGGATTTGCTCAAAAAAATCACTACATTAATCCCACTTTTTTAATACTCTTCCTAATTATATGAAATTTTTCGGAACTAAGACTTGTCACCCTTAATTGAAGGGATAGGCCTTCTTTTGGTCATCCTTGGTATCTTGTCAATTTTTGAAGAGGAGACTAACTACTTGGGTCAATGCGGATTGATGACTAAATAAATAGCCGGAAGCTACAACCGCACGAGAAAGATTAAATCCAATTAAGAAAATGTAGTACCTGTTCTGTCGGAGCTAATCATGCAAAGCTAGCGTAGCGCCAGCCATCGAAGTGAATGAATTCGAAAGAACGAAGAAGTAGGGAAATGAGACGACTCTTTCTTGAACAATTTCATAAGCAGATCTTCCCCTCCACACCAATCACGAGTTTTTTTATTCCTATCGTCCACACCAATCACGAGTTTTTTTATTCCTATTGTATATCGTCGTCACGTCCTTAACGATAGGTTTTGAAAAAGATTTTTCGCGTCACTCCCATTTAGGTTCGATCCGGATCCCTCTGTTGTTTTCCTTTCCTTCCAAACCTTTTCCTCAAAACGACTCAGCCCAAACTACCAGCACTATGCGCGCCTAGTTCATTAGAGGCTTAGCAGATCGGAGTCAAGGAAGGTATGTAAGCGAGGGAGAAGCAGTGCGAAAGGTACTCGATAATGGTCTGGGCAAGGCCTACGATGTAGCTCAGGGAGTCTGCGTTGGCACTTTGTGAGGCTGATGCGCTAAGCTGAGCATAGGAGTCGCCGCCGGCACGCGCCACCATGGACATCAGTGCAGGTGGCCCTTGAGCATCTATAGCATTTCAGCACAATGCAACTTTCAATAGAGTAGCTATTAAAGAAAAAAATCTTTTAAAATGTAGCATAAAATACAAAGAAAATTTGTAACATATTCATTTCAGCTTAAGTGAAAGCAGCACACAAGTAGCTTAACAGAAACCATATGGTATCCGGTCTGACATCACATATGACAGCGTAATAATTATTAAGTTCGGTCCGTACAATCAAGGCATAGGTATCAGGTACCATAGAAATATCGGGCATTATTCAAACCATAGTGGGTAATTGGAGGTAAACTTGCGATGAGTTGCAAAACAACTACTATAACATGCTGTCGCCCACAAAGCACAAATGCAGCAGGAGAGCTAGATGCAGGATATACTTCCAGAAACCACTTGCCAAGAAGCTAGTTGTTCCTCGATTATCCACACTAGACATATATGGGTGCAGCACACTGAGCTGACATCAACATGGAATAGCCTCTCCCAGCAGCGACAATCCATTGGAGCCATTCTTGCAGCACCTACTCTTCCAATGAGATATGACATATAGTGTGAGCCTACTATGACGACTGGATTCATTTTCATTAGATCAAACCTTTTTGTCTTGAGCAAACAAGAATCTTCCATACAAATTCATCACCATCATACTGTTGACAGGATCAATCATCCTCCACCCACCCTCCGGCCTGGGAAGACCTGGCACACCCTTCAAATATTGAGATAAAACAATGTAAGGGACTAGAGTGCAGGTAATCATCATGAGTAGGAAAGCTCACAACTTGTTACTCAAGGCGAGTGATCCAAATACAATAGAAGTGCGCATACAAGTAGAATGGCAAACGAAGTTCAGCCAAGGGAAAGGAAATCGTCAAAATCCCAAATCAAGTAACCCTCAGAAAGTAAAACCCTTTTTGAAATTACAAGATTACAAGGCCACAATAATATACTCCCGTAGCAAATTGCAGTGTTATATGCAGTAAAACTTATTTGAGTAAATGCAGTACTGGGAAAAATGATTTTTTTTTAAAAAAAAGTCAGCAGTAAAAAACGATCACAAACTTTGAATTAATATATGATTCCAAACTGTTTCAAATTAATAAAACGGCATGACATATCATATGCAATCATATAGTGCCAAATATAATGGTCCAAAAAGTAATGGCAACATAACACAAATGAACACTTTGGCACTACAAGAAACCACATTTAAAAAATTTCTAGGTGCATTTTGCAACTGCATCTAATAGCAACTAAATGATCCACATAAAAGAATTGAGAGTGCTTAGAAAATAAGAATTGAGACAACTATTAAACTTTCAGCACATTTTCATGTTGTAAACCAACTCCAAGTGCGACAGAAGAAAATATACTAAAATTTACATTCACATCCTTATGAAAATGCTACCTGGGACACTGTGGAAAAAGAACTGGCGTAGCAACATGCAGGCATAAAAGTTAAACACCATACTTACCAAACCTAATAGCAGCACTTGCTATGCTTCCATGACCACCATTCTCCAAAGGAAATTTAAGACTATGAAAGGGCTGCAGGTATTGGACCGGGGACTCAATAGGTGTCAAGCTGTGCCATTCACTCCCAACATGTCAGCAACTCCTATGCACATGGGAAAAAAAAATACTGAGCACTGTAATTTCCTCAAACGCATCAATTGTATTTTGCTCCAACAGAAGAAAAATGTGAAATAACACCATGCAAACTCTTGTATGCTAAATCAAATAATGAAACCAAAACTAATGCCAAATGCTTAGCTTACAGGAAGAGAGATGTTTACCAGTAATCATCCTGGTACAAGTTACCGAGTCACACAACATAGCGACGACCAGACAGGATAGGTGCTGGCTCTTGTTCAGCCACTTGATCACTTTGCTGATATCTTTGCTGGTAGTTTTGAACCATATTCTGTTGTGCAGGGTCAAAAAGGTGGAAATCCTGCCACATTTTCTTGTTGGTCCCTTGGGTGTGTAGCTCAGAAACCTGTTGTTTCCCAGGGAAAGGGAAGGGAGTGGTGAATGCACTGCTAGTAGCGGTAGCACTAGGATATATAGCACTTAAGTTATGAGCACGATCCACTGATGGTTGGTATCCATCAAGCCAACTGTAATCATCAACTTGTGGGTGCTGCAGTTTCTCAAGTGACAAAAAATCATCCTGACGCTTTGGGGTGATGTGGTTAAATCCTGGAGGAGGACCAACAGGCTTTGATGGACGACTAATAGGGTTCTTCTTTGACACAGGTATCGATGCTTCAGCGAACTTCATTGTCACGCCATCAGATGATGCAACTGGTGGTAAAACTGAATCAAGAGATGGGATAGTCTCCCCGTTGGACTTCACCTGATTTTGCATCAAGTTTGCAATTGTATGGTCAGATTCAACAGATACTGGAAGTGAATATCCCATAGACTGTAATCCACCCTGATATGTCTGCTCAAGAGATCCATTTCCAGCTATGCCAACATTCTTAAGTCCATTCATTAACACTTTTTCTTGTTCAAGAAGCATTTTTGGATAATCTAGGCAATTAAAATGTGGAACAGCGGCAGATACATGCAGATCAGAGACAACACCTGGAAAATCCTGGATTGTGTTTTGAGGGCCAACAAGTGATATACCATTACTTGCCCAACTGGGAGAAGGAATCTGTACAGGCTGCACAAACTCACAAGAAGTTGACCTTAAAGCAATGCTAGAAATCATCTCCTCTTGCCCACCATTGGCAGCCCAGCCAACAGAAGACATGGGAAGTGACTGGTTAACGTTATAATTACTGGCAGCTGGTACAGATGCAGTGTTCTGAATGGCAATTGAATCAAAATTGGTCGGCCAATCAGCAGTGGACATTTGTACATGTTGAATGTAACCATTAACGGGTGGTTCTGAAACAACTTTTGGGAACTTTTCAGAAACTGCAGGCTCAAAAACAATTTCTTCATCTTCTTCCCCTTCAGTACACAGCTGTAATGATCCCAGATTAGCTGCCACTGACTTAAATCTGCTTGCAGCTTCATGTTCCAACTCAATTGTAGCTGTGGCAGGTGCATTGGAAGACACAAGAGTTGAGATGGCAGTTTCTACAACAGGTGGCTCCTTGGCTATAACGAACTTTCTAGAAGAGGGGTCAAAATATACTCTCAGTTGATCAATCTGAACAAAATTCAGGAGAGCCTTCCCTGCAGAAAGAATCCGCTGAACCCGTGCTTTCTTCTCCTTTGTGCTTCCATCATTTTCAAATGTGTACTTGCTTGAGAAATCCAAAATTATCTGTGCAGGCACCAGGGGTGAAAATCCCCTTAATTCAAAATCTTCCCATAATGCAAGTCTGTTGCCAGTTTCACCCTCCTCATATATGCCCATATCAAAAAAGCAAGCCTCATTGTCATCACCATCAATGGATGCAAGGTCTGTAAGGATGAGTTTATTCATAAACGAGACACATTGATTCCAGAAGAAAGATCGAGCATTTGCATGTTTTTCCTCCATCTCAGAATCAGCAGCTAACTCTGGATGGCATGCCAACCATTCAATGTAGACCACAATGGCTGGAAGAAAGAAACTTGATGCAATGTCATGTAGCTCTGAGCACCTTTTTAGAATATGTCCAACGAAATCAAAAGCAGCAGTAAATGCATTTTGAAGCAGGACCCTGCGCTGCACAATTTCAGCATACGATTGGCTATCGGGTTCTTTCTTCACATTGTGCACTGTGAATATAAGGATGGCAATAAGTCTAACTGTAGCTAATGCATTTTCTGCAGCGTTAGAACCAAAATTAAGCTCCTCATTGGGACCAGAAGAAAGGAGAACTTTCAAATCATTGCTGACTGAAGAAAACAGCTCCCCAAATGTTTCCAAACTGTCAAAAGATAATAATGAATTACTTGAGAGAGCAAGACAGGAGAATTTAAAAGAACATCCAGAAGAAAACATATAGGGAAGTACCTAGTCCTTGTGAAAAGTATTCCATTAAGTCTGATAAACCGTATATAGAATGCCCTCAGTGTATCTGCAATGCTGTGCTGTTGTTCTTTTGAAGCCGTTTCGGTATTAACATCTCTGGTATGAAACCTGGTTTCACCACGTCCTCTGCCCTTTCCAGCTGATCGTTGGGGTACTGTCCTAATAGCAACTTTATTGTTGTTTGGTAGCTGTGCATAGCTTTGGCGATTCTGCATAGATTGTACAGCGAGTCAGAAAGAGAAACTAGTTTCACAATGCAGGTATTGCCATATTTTTAAGGGGATATTGGTAATTTAATTATTAGAACACTTCCAATATCGTATTACAAAACTATGTCCTCATAACACACACACTCATCAGCAAACATTATATTGCTACCTTCAGGAGGTATGCTTTGAGCATGTTCATTTCAGCTTAAGCTTTGTCTTTTGATAACCACCTCTAAAAACTCTTAAAAATAATATAATTTAAAAACCCTTTCGAAGTACAGCTTAAAAATTTAGCCCAACCAGCTTACCCATCCAGCTAAGCCATTCCATCACTTCCAGTTAAATTTATTTAGTTTTTACTTATGGGAATGATACCAACAGAATAACAGAAACTAAAAAAATAAGAACACCACATAACCAAAAAAATAAGAACACCACATAACCAAATGATGATAAGCTGGAAGCAAAGTGAGCTGTCAGCTTAATCTAGTGAATGGGGCAAGTAGTTACATGGATCCAGCTGTTAAGATGAAAACACAACACACTTAATAAGATCACAAAATGATATGAGATAGGAAGCACAACACCAAATGATAACTAGATAAGACAACAATGTCATATCATATCATATCCGATATTTTTTTTCCTTTGTTTACTATTAAGTGAGCAATTGGAACAACATGTCATTGCCATATTAATGCCAATTTTAGTGATGTTGCATAAAATGATGGTAAAGAACTTACAAGCATGTAAAATGATGACAAAAAACTCAGGATAACAATTATTGAGAAAAGAAATAAAATTAATCACACAATTATTTTTCATCAAGTATGAGCCAATATAAACATGTGAAATAAGTGCCATTGTCGAACATTAATACTATATGCTAAATCAGTTGTTCTGCAAAAAAAAGGCCCTGCCCTCTATAGCTTATGTGACTTATCTAACTTATCTTCCTTTTTGCTTATCTTTGTTTAAAATAAAAATGTTTTTTTTTCTGCCAAGAAGGCATGTCTAAAAGCTCTATAAACAAGTTAAACGAAGGGAGTGGGTCCAGCTCTTGAAGCCACATCGAAAAGCTCTTGAGAAGTCAGAATATAGCCTACATAAGTAGATAAGCTAGACAAGCAAGCCGAGGAGAAAAAGGCTTAAGTGTCAGGGGAAGTAAGACATGACATTGTTAGATAAATGGATAAGTAGATATACTAGGTAAGCAAGCTGAGGAGAAAAGGGCTTATGTGTCAGGGGAAGTAAGACATGAAATTGTTAGATAAATGGGTAGTAAAGTACAAAATAATAATGACTAATTGCAATTCACATAGTGGTATAAATAAATCATTCCATGAAGGGTACAAAAATTCACAAATCTACATCAGATAACAAACCATACGAAAAAACACATGATGAAGAAAGTACTCCATCTAGTCACAAATACATGTTTTGGATGGTAACATGGTCCCCAATATGCAATTAACCACTAATTACTATTATTACTATTAGAATTTATTTGTAAAACCTAATAAAATTAAAATATTACAGTAGTGCATTTTGAGACAAATCGATGCTACATAGATATTTTCCATGTATCAGATACAAATAATAAAAAATAAAAATAACCATAGTTAAAGTTTCGACACTCTCGCACAAATCTCAAAACAGTAGATATTTGTGGCCAGGGGGAGTAGTACAGTACAACACAAATCAGTTAATGAATAAGATTACCTTCTCAAAAGCAAGAATCAAGTTGTCCCGTGCCGTGGAAAAAGGAGTATCTGCAGCTAAGCTTCGAAAGTACCTATAAACGGCCACTACCTCATTGTTTGAGTACGATGCTAAAATTGCAAGCTGAAAATTTAGATAAGAAGGTCATCACTATATAATACATGAACTTTTGATCAAATATAGAAATAGGGTTATACCTGATGGTGTGGGTTGCCGCTTGAAGGGCAGATCGACGCTGCCTCCGTGTAGTAGCTAGAAGCTGCAGCATACTCACGACTCATAGAATCAGCGTCACCAAACATACCCTTGTATCGGGCAAGGTCACCCAGATATATCAGACAACGGTGGCATGACACTTGGGCTTTCTTCACTTCAGTATTTTTCTTATCATCTTTATTTGCATTATCAAGGCACTCGGAGAAGTAGCCCAGAGGAAGGCCATAATTTGATTTTATCTTCAACATCAAGTCATGATAGAAGCCAGTTGCTTCTGAGAGGAAGCTTTTGAAGGCTAATTTAATTTTCTTGTTTCGATCTGTGTTTCCATTGTTCTTGCCACTCTGAGATGTAGCTGAGCCCGCAGCATTAATGTGGTGCCTGAATTCATCAATTCTTTTGTAGTGCAACTGCCACAGGAGATACTCTATCTCATGCTTTTCAGAGAAGTCATGATCTGCAAGAATTATCTTCATAAAATTCTCACGCATCTGAAGCCATATGTTGGGATCCGATGGGACTTTTGACTGTGCTGACTTCTCAAGATGGCCTTTGAGTTCCACATTCTACACAAACAAGATGGCATTATTATCTTTGGATCTGAAAGCCTCCAATGAACTGAATTTATGTATTGGATCACAAACTCAAGCCCACAAAAGACAGAGAATTTTTTTCTTTTGCTTTTAGAGTCAAACATAGTTTTGTGGTTAGGGCTGGAAAAAACGCTCGTTTCAGAGCTTGTGGCTCGCTTAAAAAACTGCTTCAAATGAACTTGTTAATTAATCCAACAGAAAAATGTTGATTTTGAACCAATTTCGTTTTCACTCTGGCTCGGCTCGTTGGCTCCACTATAAAGTTACTTGTAAAAGTACAACTGGATTGATGTAGAATCAATCTGCGGTAGTTTCGAAAGAATCTAAAAATCTTTCGATCTGGTTCGATTTCCACCCCCTATTTGCAAAAAATGTGACTTAGTATATATAAGGAAGGAAAGACAGAGGGGCTGACCTTGTTGAAGAGGCGCTGCGCGAGGTCCCGCGAGGGCGGGGCCGCAGCACTATCTATCGGAACAGTCATCATCCATCAAACGAACATGAGCCTTCAACCAAAGAAGAGAATCTCCAATCACCAACGGAGTCAATAATCGTCAACGCAATCTCGCAAGCTACAAACCCTACGGCCCAGCCCCAACAAAAAAAAAAAGTTCCACGAGCAATCCGCAGCGGCAATCCACGAGGAATTCCCGGATCTCTCCTCTTCCGAACCCAGCGAACCCTCGACCAAGAAACACGAATCCGGGAAAAATCTACCGCTCCGCAGCGGGGAAGGTCGCGATCGGGGCAGCGGAGAGGGCGAATCGCGGCACGAAAACAAAAAGGAGCGAAATTGGTACCTGATCGCCGGCTTGGCTTGGCTTGGCGCCGAGAGCGAGGACGAGGAGAGAGGGGAATTTGGGGGAAGGAGGAGACAGGAGAGGGAAGAGGCTATTTTCCTCTCTCTCTATTTATTAGTTTTGTTTATTGGGTTGGGAACTTGGGGTTGGTGCGTCATTGCCTCCGTGTTCGGGAATCGGGACTTCGGGTTGGAGTTGGACTCTCAACGCAACCAAGGGCGGCGGCTGGAGGCTGACAGCGTGGGCCCACGAAGCCCTTGTTTCTTTCTGCTTTATCCTCACAAGAAAGACAATTGTAACCTTCGCGTTCCTGTTTTATCCACAGCTTCAAAACAGATCAACCCCTGCTCAAACTAGTAAAACCCAACTGGTTCTTGATATGTTTTATTATCCTCGAGAACATATTCTGTGCAAACGGGGTTTCCGTGCAAACGCCGTGTAAACCAACTAGCAAAAGTCATGAAAAATTCTAAAAAAAATCATACACGTACTTCAAGTCATACTCCACCTATATATAAAATTTCAAGTTCAAATTCGTTATATTTAAAGCACAGCAAAAAAGAGAAAACGTACGTGTATGATTTTTTTAGAATTTTTCATGACTTTTGCTAGTTGCTTTGCACGATGTTTGCACGGGAACCCCGTTTGTACAGGATATGTTCTCTTTATCCTCAACTTCAAAACAGACCAACTCCTGCTCAAACTAGTAGGAGAAAATTGAGTTTTTACCACTCGAAACAAAGCCGCTCACAAATTTGCCACTCGAAAATTGACGCTCGCAAAAATGCCACCGCAAACAATTTTCGCTCGCACATTTGTCATTTTTAGATATTTTCACCTAATACACGAGCCAAATACGCAACAAATACGGAGAAATACGTGGGCCCACATGTCATCCTCCCCCTACTTCTTCTTCCTCCTTCCTCCCAACCTCCAACTCCGGCGAGCCCGCGCCGCCGCCGCTCGTCGCCGAGCTCGCGCAGCCCGTATCCGGGAAAAATCTACCGCTCCGCAGCGGGGAAGGTCGCGATCGGGGCAGCGGAGAGGGCGAATCGCGGCACGAAAACAAAAAGGAGCGAAATTGGTACCTGATCGCCGGCTTGGCTTGGCTTGGCGCCGAGAGCGAGGAGAGAGGGGAATTTGGGGGAAGGAGAAGAGAGGGGAGGGAAGAGGCTATTTTCCTCTCTATTTATTTATTTGTTTATTGGGTTGGTGCGTCATTGCCGCCGTGTTCGGGACTTCGGGTTGGAGTTGGACTCTCAACGCAACCAAGGGCGGCGGCTGGAGGCTGACAGCGTGGGCCCACGAAGCCCTTGTTTCTTTCTGCTTTATCCTCGCAAGAAAGACAATTGTAACCTTCGCGTTCCTGCTTTATCCACAACTTCAAAACAGATCAACTCCTGCTCATCAAACTAGTAAAACCCAACTGGTTCTTGGTATGTTTTATCCTCAACTTCAAAACAGATCAACTCCTGCTCAAACTAGTAAAACCCAACTGGTTCTTGATCGGTCTGATGAGGTGGTGTCCTTTTTCTAACGCATAGTGCCTATACGAAAAATTTTTATGGATGGCATAGTTTTTATGCCATCCATACAAATGCAAGAAAGAGAGAGGTGATCGACGTGGTCAACCATGTACGATGCAAGCCATCTAAGCCCGTTACATGAAACACCACACGACCGAAATCCGTCTCAAAATCACTTTTTGACCGATGAGGAACCATCTTACATTGATTCAGATAGTTTGAGAACCAAGTTAGCTAGATTTTAGAGTTTAGTAGCCACAATAGATGAGGATAAAAGTTCATGGACCAAATCATTACCTTTTTCTTTTTAGATCGATTCCTTGTTTTACTTTGCGAGGATTGCTTTTTGATAATGAAATGCAAAGTTACAATTTTTCATTAGTATATAATTTAAATTTGATACTTAAAGTTGTCTTAGGTTTTTGGTTAGCTCCAAAAATTTTAAATTGTATATTGGTTACATGAAGTTATGTTGTCGTTTTGCTTAAGTCCAAAATGGTTTTAAGATGGCAAATTGATGATATAGGTTGTCTAGTCAATATAACATGTGGCCACAAATGACCATGTGTCATATTAAATTCAAAAAATGAAATTAAAATCTATATTCATAAAAAATATAAAAAATAATATTGTAAAAACTATTTAAAACTAAAATTCTTTTTAAAAGTTCTAAAAATTTGCTAGCAAACACACAACCTTTTAAAATCAACTTTACTATTAAAAAAATCCTTGTGGTGGTATTCGACGTCATGGTAGTGCCAACTTACGATCTCAACCATCCCTAAGCATCCAACGACCAAGATTGCCCCCGGCGTGATCCGTCGCTCCCTTGTGCATAGTTGCATGCCTTCCTCTCCCAAACCCTAACCTACCTCGCAATCACCACCCTTGCCGCCCAAGGAAACTGAAACTCTTAACGATGCCGCCGCCACATGAAGGGTCCTTCCCACCTATCACTGACTAAACTATGTTTAAGCGAGGCATCGTCAGGGCTAATCTACCTATATTACAAAGCCTTTGCATGCCGGCTCGTGGTGCATCCACGTAGCCGCCTTGCAGGCACTGGCGTGCTGCATTCGCGTAGGCCGACTACCACCCCCTTGCGCCACATTACCAAAAGTTCCATGTCCGTTCGATCTTCTCGGCAAATGAAATCCGCCCGTCTATACTTCAAAAACAAAACTTCCGTTTGGAATAGAATAGCGTGGATGTTTTGGCAGGTGGGCTACTGAAGCTGGCTTTCAGCCTGCCAACCCGGGTTCTACCATCTGGGTTTGCATTTTTACCATCCTTCCCGCCTAGAGACCTGGCGCTCGCTTTCAGATTCCTAGATCTCCACCTGAAACTAGCTTAGCCTTGCATTTTTTCCCTTCACTGTTGTAACATCCCCATTTTCAAAACCCTAAAAATCGTGCCATCATTATTTCATGTAAATGAAAAATTTCCTATAAATGTTTTAATTTTGAAAATGTGCACATTACATTCTAAAAACTAAATTTAATATTTTGAATTTCAAAATAATCCTTGCAGAAGGCAAAATCATTTTTTTGCAAAAATAATATTCTAAGTTGTAAAAAAATCTAAATTATAGTTTGGTAATCAATATTTTAATTTTGGTTTGAATATAAGTTTTAGTATTAAATTTAAAACAATGTTTTGTGTTTCAAATAATCATTTATTAAAAAGTTATATTTGATAATAAATGCTTTGATTTGGGTTTGATAAAAATATAATTAATTTAAATCTAAATTTGAAAATGGTTGTAGTATTTTAGCAAAAAAATAGATTTAATCAATTTGTATTTGAATTTTATATCAAAAAATTGAAAATTAATTTTGAATCCATCACCAGGACAGTGGGCCCCTACCATTCCCGTCTTCTTGTTCTATTTTTCTTTTCCCTTTTTTTTTCTCCTTTCCCTTTTCTACTTTTCTTCTTCTCC
This sequence comes from Raddia distichophylla, assembly GCA_005191435.1. Lineage (NCBI taxonomy): Eukaryota > Viridiplantae > Streptophyta > Magnoliopsida > Poales > Poaceae > Raddia > Raddia distichophylla. The sequence goes on from SPJY01002375.1 coordinate 1,848,440, forward strand.
TTTTCCTTTTCTTTTCTTCCTCCTTTGTCTTCTTCCCCGGCCGAAGCCTCTGCTGTAGGAAACCTAGGCCGAGAGGGGGTGAATCGGACTCTTAATTCAAATTTTAACCTTTGTTTGCGTGATTGATTAGGTCGATTTTTACCCAAGCTACCGATGAATCCTATGAGCTAGATGCGGAAGCGTTGGCACAATTAATCAACAAAAAAAACATGGCGCGATGGCTCACACAAGTAATACACAATATAAAGTATTAGAGGATTCAAGAGACTAGGAAACGAAAATCGAGTTGTTTACCGAAGTTCGGTGAACACCTACGTCTCCGTTGAGGAAACTTCTCACACAGAGAAGTCGGGACCCTTTCGTTCATAGTCCTCAATGCACTCGTGGTAGCTCTTCACCAATACATGGTAGGCGAGCTCCAAATCTTCACACACAGACGAGTTCTTCCACACGCGGAAGCTCCTCGCACCCACGGCGCTGACACACGTTCCCGACCCTCGACACACGGAGGGTTTTGTACACGGCCTCCAACGGATGAAGGCAACGCACTTTCGACACACGGAAGTGACCCCCGACAAACGGAGAGTTTTGGTCAATGTAGTCGTTCGGTTGATAAAGCCCATGGCATGGCGACGATCTCCCAGGCGGTGAAGTCCCCAGAGTACAAGGCCAGAGACCGTCCCTCACCACCACCCCTTCTCTCCCACCATAGAGTTAGGCCAAGACCTCCATGGCAGAAGGGGAAGACTTGCGGATGGATGAGAGGAGGTAGGGGCACCTTCCTCTTCCTCTTCCTCTTCCTCTCTCCTTCTCCCTCTCTCTCCCTTAATCTCTCAAGCACATGGAACCCTAGATGGAGGTGAGAACCATGGGAGGAGCTCTCAAGAGTGGCTAGGGTAAGGGGTGGCTACTAAATGAGGCTCTCTCACTTCCCCGTGCTGATGGCTCCTATTTATAGGTACAAGGCGAAAACCCTAAGAATAGACGGCCCAGATTGAAGTTCCTGTGATTCAGCTCAATCTATCGGACCCAGTCCGATGAAGTGTTTCGCTTTGGGAGTGGCCTGGTCGAACTCAATCCGATGATGGTCGGACCCAGTCCGATAGTAGGGTTGCATTTTGAGGGACTTGGACGCTGGCACGCTCATCCATCGGACCCAGTGCGATGGCCGTCGGACTCAGTCTGACGGGGCTAGTTTTGCAGCCCACTTCGTTTTGTCTATCCCTTTCTCCCTTGATGTCTCGCCTTGAGTTTTGTGCCATGTGTTGTCGGCTTGTGAACTCGACGGGAACATTTGGACACTTAGGCGGAAAGTTTCGCGTCCACAGAAAATATCTAACTTTGAGACTGAGTGGCTACGAAACTTCGGACAGTTCGCTACCTCCTGGAGTCCCCTGTACCTATCCCGAACTCTCTCGAAGACGAATGAGGATAAGAGATCGGTGATGTGCTCTGTGGGACCCTGCAGCCAGAGATACGACGATCGGCAGACATATTGGCCCTAGACTACACACATGCAAGAAATCAAAATAACTAGGAAGCAAATGTACTTAATCTTGACGTGATCCAGCTCTATAACCCAGTTGTCATCAATTATCAAAATCATTCAGCCCATGGGAGGCTAGATCCTACAATCTCCCCTTTTTTGGTAATTGATGACAACACCTGCAAATCCAACATGACAAGGTGCAAATACAATTCCTGGTGCAATGGGTTAGCTTATAACATTGCATGGCAACATAGCATAAATATAAGATACTAGGCCAATTAAATGAAGTGCGTTGTACGTATAGTCATGAGCTCCCCCTAAATCAATGCATACCATCAGAGAGTACCATCACATCCTATCTAGCATCACATGGCAATGGGCATGGAGCAAATCATCTCTATCCTAATCTCCATCCTAGGAGCAAAGCATCTCCTAAGCCTACCACTTGTAACCCAAAGTCAATTCTCCCCCTTTGCATCCCAAAGCATACTAATGACCCAATGTGTTTGCAAAGAATGGATTTGCAATTATTTCTCTCCCTTCGGCATTAATGACCACAAATGAGGAAACATGGAATTAAAAACAAATTAAGAGGTTTGAAGGTTATACTAGTGCAAGTACGGCCACAAATCCACCACACTCACAATCTAGCTATCTCAAGGTTACAATGTCACAAGATCAATTAGAGCACAATTGATAGATGTGTAATTCAAGTTATTATGACCTAGAGCAAGTATGAGGTAAACAAAAGTTAGAAGCATCAAGAGTTGCTCCAAAACTTAAACGGAACACATGATGCACCTTAGCACTAGAAGATGCACTCCAAGCTACACATGCTATCACCAAGCCTATTTCAGACTAAATCATATTAGTTGAGCTTATTTTGAAAGATTTCACATTTTGCACTTTGCATTTTCTAAAATTTGCCATGTCTCAAGCCATAGACAACGCCACCTAGCATAACACTGAAGATGGACGTCTCTGTCATCCAAAACTCTCCTAAGTTCATGCCCGGTGCCATAGCAAGCTCTCTCATCAAGGAGACATTGGTGACACATATATGGCCAATTGTGGCCTTATTCACATTTTAGCGCATTTTACAAATCTGGCTCAATTTTTTTTTCAAAATTGCTCAATTTAGCAAACTAAAGACATGTGCAAAATGGAAAACACAATCTAGACTTAGAAGCACATGGTTAACCAAAGAGTTTAGAGTAATAAAATGGAACTAGAAGCTATAATTCTCCTAACACATGCTCATGGCTTCCAATTGTATGATATATTCAGTTAAGTGTGAGTGAGCTAATGATAAGGTAAACACATGATATAGCTATCAAAATCATGTGATGAGCATCTAGACAATGAATGACATCAAGTATAACAAGCAAAGCGCATAAATGTTCAATCTAACTTTAAAAGATTTTAAATGAATGACATAGCCACACGACCGACTCAGATAATGTTTGACTTATCTGAAATGTTCAACTAATTTCTCAATTTGCAAAAGCGTGCCTCATTGACTGGCTTGGTGAAGATGTCGGCAAGCTGGTCTTTCGTCCGCATGTGCTCAAACACAATGTCGCCCTTCGACACATGATCCCGAAGGAAATGGTGACGGACATCAATGTGCTTGGTCCGTGAGTGTTGAACCGGGTTGCACGCTATCTTCACCGCGCTCTCGTTGTATCATAGGAGAGGCACATGGTCATGTTTAAACCCAAAGTCAAACATTGATTGTGTCAAGTAAATAAGTTGTGCACAACTACTCCCTGCCACTATATACTCAGCCTCAGCAGTAGATTGCGCCATGGAGTTCTGTTTCTTGAATGCCCATGACACAAAACACCTACCCAAGAAGTGACATGTCCCGAAAGTGTTCTTGCGATTGATCTTGCACCCGGCATAGTCAGAGTCAGAATAGCGTAAGAACTCAAATCGCGCACCCTTCGGGAAATAAAGGCCTAAGCTAGGTGTGTGTTTCAGGTATCGAAAGATTCGTTTCACAGTAGTCATATGCATTTCTTTAGGGGATGCCTAAAACCTAGCTCACATGCAAACACTAAACATAATGTCTGGCATAGAAGCAGTTAAGTATAGAAGTGCACTTATCATTGAGCGGTAGAGCTTGGGATCAACAAGGTTACCTTGCTCGTTGAGGTCCAAGTGTCCAGAAGTCGCCATGGGAGTCTTGATCGGTTTGCAATCAGAAAAGCCCAAAGCACTTGAACAAGTTCTGGGCGTACTTCTCTTAAGAGATGAAGGTGCCTCTCTGACACCCTATGAAGAAGCTCAACTCCCCATCATGGACATCTCGAACTCCTTCGTCATCATGTTGCTAAACTCTGTGCATAAGGTCTCATTGCTGCTCCCAAATATGATGTCGTTTACATACATCGGGCAGAGGAAGAGCTCTCCGTCCACAATCTTAGTGAACAAGGTGCTGTCCACCTTTCCAACCTTGAAGTCTTTCTCGGTTAAGAAGTCTTGAAGTCTCTCATACCATTGCCTTGGAGCTTGCTTGAGACCATATAGAGCTTTTGATAGTTGATATGCGTGGTTGGGGTGCTGATGGTCTTGGAACCCTGGAGGTTGCTCTACGTACACCAGCTCATTGATGTAGCCATTGAGAAATGCTCTTCTCATATCCATTTGCTTCAACACAATGTTGTGGCATGTTGCAAAAGGCACAAAAAGCCTAATAGCATCCATCCTCGCCACTGGGGCATATGTGTCGCCACAGTCAATATCCTTTATCTGCGTGAAGCCCTGTGCCACAAGCCTAGCTTTGTTCTTGACCACCTGCCCGAACTCATCATGCTTGTTTTTGAAGACCTATTTGATACCAATCACATTGCAGTCCGTGGGTCTCTCAACCAAAGTACAGATTTTGATTCTCTCAAAGTTGTTCAGCTTCTCGTGCATTGCATTGATCCAATCAGAGTCACACAAAGCTTCATCCACCTTCTTCGACTCAAACTCAGACATAAAGGCGCCGTGAAGGACGAAGTTAACTACCCTGGATCTAGTCTAAACTCCTCTGGAGATCTCTCCTTTTACCTGGTCCACAGGATGGTCTCTGCCAATGGTGTGATGTGATCTGATCAACTGTGGTGGTGCATCCACCAGCCACTCAAGTGTCTCAGCATCTGTCTCACCCTTTGGAGCTTGATCATCACTAGAGCTCTCAGGCTGGGAAGCAGCTCCTCCTGAATCTGCCACTGGCTCACTCTCTCTCTGACTGCCTCCACTGGTCTCACATCACCGACTGGCATCTACTCCACAGCTCGAGCAAGAGGCTCTCCACAAACATCATCCAGATTCTCGAGCTCCACTTGGCTTCCATTGGACTCGTCAAACTTGACGTCATAGCTCTGCTCAATCAAGCCACTCGACTCATTGTACACTCTGAAAGATGATCCTCTGGCTGAGTAGCCCAGAAAGATCCCAGTGTCGTATCTGCTTTGGAACTTGTCCGAGTGCTTCCGCTTCTTGTAGATGTACACCTTGCAGCCGAACACCTTGAATTAGGAGATATTGGGATGTCTCCCTACCAGCAGCTCATAGGACGTCTTCTTCAGGAGTTTGTGCAGGTACAATCTGATGATGCAATGGCAAACAATATTGATGGCTTCAGCCCAGAACAGATGTGAAGTATTGTACTCCCTCCATTTTCATAATATTTGACGTTTTAGATTTGTCCTAAGTCAAACTTTTAAAACTTTATCTATAAAAATCTTTTAAACTATTTGGATTGTGTACATAAAAACCATACATATAAATTTGTCTTGAAAAATACTATCGCAATATCATATTTTTGCAGATTTTGTAAATAAATTTCACTAGTAATTGATGGTTAAAGTTGCATTTTAAAGACCGTATAATGTCCAAAACGACAAGTATTATGAAACTGGAGGGAGTATTCATCTAACATTGTCCTTACCATCTCAATGAGTGTCCTGTTCTTCCTCTCAATCACCCCATTTTGCTGAGAATTATAGGTGGTTGAGAACTGGTGATCAATGCCTAGGTCATCACAGAACAGCTCAACAGAAGTGTTATTGAATTCTGTTCCATTGTTCATTTTCACCTTCTTGAGGGTATAATCAAAAGCATTTTGGGCTTTTTTTACAAACCTTTTGAAAACATCTCCAGTTGGAGTTTTGTTAGGTAGAAAGAAAACCCAAGTGTATCGAAAGAAGTCATCAACAATGACCAAGCAATACAGATTTTCCCGATACTTACATATGTTGTTGTCCCCAAAAGATCCCTATGTATAAGCTTGAAAGGTCGTGATGTAGACATGACATTCTTGGTAGGATGTGAGCTTGCCACCTGCTTGCAGGCCTGACAGACACTGTAAAGTTTGTCTTTCTCGAATATCACATCTTGTACCCCAAGAACTAACTCATTCTTGAAAAGTTTTTTTAAATTTACCATGCCAACATGCCTAAGACGCCTATGCCAAAACCAACCAAGAAAAACTTTGGTAACAAGGCAAGTCGAGACGGATGTAACAGGTTAATCAAAGTTCACAAGAAACAAGTTCTCAGAACGAAAGCCTTTGAACACAAGTTTTTTATTTTTGTCCAAAACCAACAAGCCATCAGATGAGAAATTACAATGGAACCTGAAATCCCCATATTTTGGCAACAGAGAGGAGGTTATAGTTTAAAGTTTTCACTATTAGCACATTGTCAATTGAAAGATCTGAAGAGATTGCTACTTTTTCAACTTCAAGTACTTTGCTCTTGCTTGCATCTCCAAAGTGAGTTTGTTGGGGAATTGTCTTCTTCCCCATTGAGGCGAACAACCGAGGGTTGCCGGTCATGTGTTGGGTGCACCCACTACCGATGATCCAATAGCACCCTCCACTCCAGTAATTCACCTGCATTAAGAGGAGATCACTTCTGTGACTCAGGGACCCACACAGGAGGTCCCCGAGGGTTAGCCTTCAAACCAGAAGAAACAGGAGCAAACAGATCAATCAACAACTTGGGCAACTAAACATGTGCATTGTGCTCATTCTTAGCATTGAGCCCAACAACTTTTGTAGTCATCCTACCTTGGACATTTTTCTTGAGCAGTTAGTGATCATATATTTTTCTTGGACTTATCTGCTTATTTAATTTAAAATAGAAATAATTTAGTTTTCTAAATTAATCTTTTTTCTATGTCGAAGATGTGTCTAAATGCTCATTAAACAAATCAAATAAAGGGAACCCGGCTTTCTGTAACATCCCATTTTCAAAACACTAAAAAGAATGGCATCCATATTTCATGTGCCTGAAACACGCTATCTTCACCGCGCTCTCGTTGTATCATAGGAGAGGCACATGGTCATGCTTAAGCCCAAAGTCAAATAGTGATTGTGTCAAGTAAATAAGTTGTGCACAACTACTCCCTGCCACTATATACTCAGCCTCAGCAGTAGATTGCGCCATGGAGTTCTGTTTCTTGAATGCCCATAACACAAGACACCTACCCAAGAAGTGCTCTTGCGATCGATCTTGCACCCAGCATAGTCTGAGTCAGAATAGCGTAGGAACTCAAATCGCGCACCCTTCGAGAAATAAAGGCCTAAGCTAGGTGTGTGTTTCAGGTATCGAAAGATTCGTTAGGGGATGCCTAAAACCTAGCGTACATGCAAACACTGAACATAATGTCTGGCCTAGAAGCAGTTAAGTATAGAAGTGCACCTATCATTGAGCGGTAGAGCTTGAGATCAACAAGGTTACCTTGCTCGTTGAGGTCCAAGTATCCAGAAGTCTCTATGGGAGTCTTGATCGGTTTGCAATCAGAAAGCCCAAAGCACTTGAACAAGTTCTGGACGTACTTCTCTTGAGAGATGAAGGTACCTCTCTAACACCCTATGAAGAAGCTCAACTCCCCATCATGGACATCTCGAACTCCTTCGTCATCATGTTGCTAAACTCTGTGCATAAGGTCTCATTGCTGCTCCCAAATATAATGTCGTTTACATACACCTGGCAGAGGAAGAGCTCTCCGTCCACAATCTTAGTGAACAAGGTGCTGTCCACCTTTCCAACCTTGAAGTCTTTCTCGGTTAAGAAGTCTTGAAGTCTCTCATACCATTGCCTTGGAGCTTGCTTGAGACCATATAGAGCTTTTGATAGTTGATATGCGTGGTTGGGGTGCTGAGGGTCTTTGAACCCTGGAGGTTGCACTACGTACACCAGCTTATTGATCTAGCCATTGAGAAATGCTCTTCTCATATCTATTTGCTTCAACACAATGTTGTGGCATGTTGTAAAAGGCATAAAAAGCCTGGTAGCATCCATCCTCGCCACTGGAGCATATGTGTCGCCACAGTCAATATCCTCTATCTGCGTGAAGCCCTGTGCCACAAACCTAGCTTTGTTCCTGACCACCTTTCCGAACTCATCATGCTTGTTTTTGAAGACCCATTTGGTACCAATCACATTGCAGTTTGTAGGTCTCTCAACCAAAGTACAGACTTCGATTCTCTCAAAATTGTTCAACTCCTCGTGCATTGCATTGATCCAATCAGAGTCACATAAAGCTTCATCCACCTTCTTCAGCTCAAACTCAGACATAAAGGCGCTGTGAAAGACGAAGTTAACTACCATGGATCTAGTCTGAACTCCTCTGGAGATCTCTCATTTTACTTGGTCCACAGGATGGTCTCTGTCAATGGTGTGATGTGATCTGATCAACTGTGGTGGTGCATCCACCAGCCGCTCAAGTGTCTCAGCATCTGTCTCACCCTTTGGCGCTTGATCATCACTAGAGCTCTCAGGCTGGGAAGCAGCTCCCCTGAATCTGCCACTGGCTCAAGTGTGGCTGGTGGACTTACTGGCTCACTCTCTCTCTGACTGCCTCCACTGGTCTCACATCACCGACTGGCATCTACTCCACAGTTTGAGCAAGACGCTCTCCACAAACATCATCCAGATTCTCGAGCTCCACTTGGCTTCCAATGGACTCGTCAAAGTTGACGTCATAGCTCTGCTCAATCAAGCCGACCACTCAACTCATTGTATACTCTGAAAGATGATCCTCTGGCTGAGTAGCCCAGAAAGATCCCAATGTCGTATCTGCTCTGGAACTTGTCCAAGTGCTTTCGCTTCTTGTAGATGTACACCTTGCAGCCGAACACCCTGAATTAGGAGACATTGGGACGTCTCCCTACCAGCAGCTCATAGGACGTCTTCTTCAGGAGCTTGTGCAGGTACAATCTGATGATGCAATGGCAAACAGTATTGATGGCTTCAGCCCAGAACAGATGTGAAGTATTGTACTCCCTCCATTTTCGTAATATTTGACGTTTTAGATTTGTCCTAAGTCAAACTTTTAAAACTTTATCTATAAAAAACTTTTAAACTATTTGGATTGTGTACATAAAAAACCATACATATAGATTTGTCTTGAAAAATACTATCACAATATCATATTTTTGCAGATTTTGTAAATAAATTTCATTAGTAATTGATGGTTAAAGTTGCATTTTATAGACCGTATCAATGTCCAAAACGACAAGTATTATGAAACTGGAGGGATTCATCTAACATTGTCCTTGCCATCTCAATGAGTGTCATGTTCTTCCTCTCAATCACCTCATTTTGCCGAGAATTATAGGTGGCTGAGAACTGGTGATCAATATCTAGGTCATCATAGAACAGCTCAACAGAAGTGTTATTGAATTTTGTTCCATTGTTTATTCTCACCTTCTTGAGGATACAATCAAAAGCATTTTGGGCTTTTTTTACAAACCTTTTGAAAACATCTCCAGTTGGAGTTTTGTCAGGTAGAAAGAAAACCCAAGTGTATCGGGAGAAGTCATCAATAATGACCAAGCACTACAGATTTCCCCGATACTTACATATGTTGTTGGTCCGAAAAGATCCCTGTGTATAAGCTTGAGAGGTCGTGATGTAGATATGACATTCTTCGCAGGATGTGAGCTTGCCACTTGCGTGTCGGCCTAACAGACGCTGTAAAGCTTGTCTTTCTCGAATGTCACATCTTGTATCCCAAGAACCAACTCATTCTTGAAAAGTTTTTTCAAATTTGCCATGCCAACATACCCAAGATGCCTATGCCACAATCAACCAAGAGAAACTTTGGCAACAAGGCAAGTCGAGACAGATGCAACAGGCTAATCAAGTTCATAAGAAACAAGTTCTCTAAACGAAAGCCATTGAACATAAGTTTTTTATTTTTGTCCAAAACCAACAAGCCATTAGATGAGAAATTACAATGGAACCCGAAATCCCATATTTTGGCAACAGAGAGGAGGTTATAGTTTAAAGTTTTCACTATTAGCACATTGTCAATTGTAAGATCTGAAGAGATTGCTACTTTTCCAACTCCAAATACTTTGCTCTTGCTTCCATATCCAAAAGTAACTTTGTTGGGGGAAATTGTCTTCTTCCCATTGAGGCGAACAACCGAGGGTTGCCGGTCATGTGTTGGGTGCACTCACTGCCAATTATCCAATGACACCCTCCACTCCAGTAGTTCACCTGCATTAAGAGGAGATCACTTCTGTGACTCAGGGACCCACACAAGAGGCCCCCGAGGGTTAGCCTTCAAACCAGAAGAAACAGGAGCAAACAGATCAATCAACAACTTGGGCAACCAAACATGTGCATTGTGCTCATTCTCAGCATTGAGCCCAACAAATTTTGCAGTCATCCTACCTTGGACATTTTTCTTGAGCAGTTAGTGATCATACATTTTTCTTGGACTTATCTGCTTATTTAATTTAAAATAGAAATAATTTAGTTTTCTAAATTAATCTTTTTTCTATGTCGAAGATGTGTCTAAATGCTCATTAAACAAATCAAATAAAGGGAACCCGGCTTTCTGTAACATCCCATTTTCAAAACACTAAAAAGAATGGCATCCATATTTCATGTGCCTGAATTTTTTTTAAAAAAACTAAAAATGTTCATGTTATACTCTAAAAACTATATTCAACATTTGGAAATTCAAATAATTCTTGGAAAGTAAAATCGCATTTTGGTAAAAATATATATTTTTATTTTGATGTTTTAAAAATAATTACTTGCAAAAACGAAAAGAATATTTTGGTAATTCGTATTTTAGTTTGAATATAAAGGGTTTTAGTATTAAACTTAATACAATATTTTGTGTTTTAAAATAATAATTTATTAAAATTAAAAGTATATTTTGTAATTAATAAGAATCTTATTAATTTAAACCAATACAATTATATTAATTTCGAAGATTTTTCGTAAATAAAATTTTGAATTTATTAAATAGGAAAAAGCATTTATTTTTGGCAGTAGGCCCCTTCCCTTTTCTTTTTCCTCTTCCTCTTCCCCTTTTCTTTTTCTCTTTTTCCTACTTTTCTTTTATTCTTTTATTCTTCTCTTTTTTCTTTCTTTGCTCTTCGGCTTTGTCTTATTCCCCGAAGTCAACTCCACTGTTGCACCGCAACCCTCGCCAGCGCAGCTCCATTTCCAGCCAGCTTGCGCTGGCCGCAGGCCACATCCTCTTGCAGCCATGGGGCCGCCTCTGTACGCTTGCCGACATGCTATCCGCGCCATAAACCCACCTCAATGTTGTCTTGCGCCGCAAGTTGCTCGCGCGTGACCCCTTGCTGTCGACTTCAAGCTCGCTCGTCGCCTTCTATTTAAACTGCAGCCCTCCACATTCCTCCTCCCTTTTGGTTGCCCCTTCCCCCTAGCTCGGGGCATCGCTGCAGGCAAGCCACCCCAGTGAGCCCGTCCCCTTCTACCTGGAACCTCCCGGCGCCGCCCTGAGCTCCTCACTGCCACCCAATCCTACTGGAGCTCACCGTCGCCGCGTTTTCCTCTCCGCTCGAGGCCCCACACGCCGCCAATCCTCTCCGCCCCTCCCCGGCTCCAATTCGCACCACCATCACCTCTCCAACACCTCCGCGGAGCTACGCCACGCATCTACACCTCCCTCGTCGCCGGCGACCACCTCTACCGGATGCCGCCTTTTTCCTCTGCCTCGTGTGACATCCTAATAAATATTATAATGTAAACGTGGAGGGCTGCAGCTTAAATATTAGATAGTTTTATTTCTCTATATGAAAATCCCTAAATTTTTCGAACAATTACTTACATATAAGAATTTATCTTTATTATGATTTACAATTTAGAAAAATTCCAAACTTTACGATTTCAGATACAAAAGCTCTCTCTTTGTTTTTAATCGTTCCTCGGTCCGAACCTAACGTTCTCTCACGATGGGAACCCTACCCGACCCTCGACCAAAACCCTAAAACCTGGTCGAGTCGGCCGTCCATCTCCTCCTTCGTCCGAAACCCTAAACCCTAGGTCGAGTCCACCTTTCTCTCTCTCTCACCCGAAACCCCCAGTTTCGGTGGACCTCTGTCACAATCCTCGTCGGTTGAATGTCCATCCCCTCGGCCGACGAACCTCGAAACCATAACCCTCCAATCTCCAGGTCGAGCCAACCGTCCTTCCCCTTTCCTCCAATAAAACCCTAATCTTCCTCAGCCACGCCCAAACTAATGCCCTGATCAAAACCCTAGTATCCACCAAGCCAGATCCCTCTTCCCTCCCGTCCTCGATTTAAATCCGAATCGATCAACCTTTCCCTGCAGCCTGGCCGAGCGATGCCCTTCTTTTTCTGATCATTATCTATCGACCCGAAACCCTAGTAGGTTAAACACCCGTCTCTCTCGACAGAGACAAGTCCATGGTCTGATCAAGCAAACCGCTTCGTTCTTTTCTCTCTACCTTTTCCCTTTATCTCCATTGACCAAAACCCTAATCCATCTGGTAGATTTGTTAACCGTCTCTAGACCAAACCCCAATCAACCGACGTCCTCTGAGACCTTAATTCCACCGACCTCCTTTGTAGCCTGACCGGTCGAACTTGCGTTTCTTTCCGTTGACATCCTTCCAAAATCCCAGCAAACTTAAAGCCTTTCATTGCCGGCGCTGTATAAACCTATCGGCAGCCACAAAAATCATCCAACTCTGCCAAAAAAAACCCCAACTGGGCCTACAGCCCACGACCGGCCCAGATATACTCCACCTTAATCCCTTCCGGTATAAAAACCCAAAACACAGCAAAGCAATACTCGGCAAAACCCTAGCCCTGTCCCACTGGACCGGCCGCTGCCCTGGTGCCTCCACCGCCCCTGATCCGTCGCCTGTGGGGGAAAGCCGATGAACACACAGAGGACAGTTTTGCGACACACACACCTGTGCCTTTTCTCTTGTTTTCTTCTTAACTGAAGCATAAACTTTACAACTCTTTAAATAGACAAACGCGCACACACGAGCTGCCGCTAGAAACTAGGATCAGACTCCATGTACTCGCACCACTACGGCCATGATCTGCATCACTTGCAACTGCAACAAACATGAGCGTATCTTGCGCCAGTACATCCTCCACTTACTGCAGTCCTGAGGACTAGCCTGCTCAACCTCCGGCCACACGCCTCCACGTACTGCTCTCCTGAGGACTCGGGCAACTCAAACGCACATGCTAGTTCACCATGCATGCGCTGCAAAACACAGCATCGTACTCCTAACATGACACATGCAAACACCAACTAGCTAATGCATTCATACACGCACACGATGCATTCAACACTCTGACTAGAAATAAACATGAACACTAATACAACAAGATTAATCCCAACAATCACCCCTTAATCTTGTTGTACTTTATTTATGCACCTCCGCATGATCTTCACAGTAGCGTCGGCTCCTCATACGCATCAGCGAGAAGTGCCTCCTCCTTCTGTGCCTCCTCCTTCTTCGGCTTGCGACACTCTTTAGCAAAGTGCCCATACTCTTGACAGTTGTAGCAACGCACCTTCGACTTGTCAAAAGTACTCTTCTTCTTCCCGGAGCCATTGCGCTTCTTCATGCGCTCGACCCATTCCTCCTCCGTGAGAAGCAGCCGTGCTCCACCTTCGGACTCATCATGCTCACGCCCATAGCGCTCCTCAACAGCCAACAACCGGCCGGTGAGGTCCTCTACGGTGAGCGTCTTCAGGTCCATCAAAGTTTCTATGGAGATGGCAACTTGTGTATACCTTGCGGGGACGACGCGCAGATATTTCTTGACGACCGTCTCCTCGTCAAGGATCTCCCCAAGCAACTCCAAGTCATTGACGAGACCTTGGAGACGCATGGCGAAATCCTCGACGCCCTCTCCATCCTTGAATCGAATTGCTTCAAAGTCATGACGAAGCTTTTGCGCCTTGGCCTCACGCACACGCTCCGCCCCCAATCCGCATACTCTTGACGGCGTCCCATGCATCTTTGGCACTAGCCTTCACAGCTAGTACCCTCAACATCTCGGGTGGAACAGCACGCAAGATAGCGGACAGAGCCAAGCGATCGTCCCGATACTCGCCCATGCCGGTGTCGACGACGTCCCAAATCCCCTGTGCCTGCAGGTTCACTCTCATCAAGAGAGCCCAGTCGGTGTAGTTGGAGCGAGTGAGCATCGGGTAGACAACGATGCTCCCGGCTTCTCGCACGACACGCTGCACCGCTACCTCGCGACCAGCCGTGCCGCTCCCGCTTGCATCGTCGTTGAGGCGTACTCTTGGACGTAGTGGCGCCGACGGCGTATCTCAACGCCGCGGCATTGCCGTCGCTGTCGCCGTTGCCGCCAACGTTCTTGCCGTCGACGCCGTTGTCGTTGCCGTCGTTTGCCATAGCCGCAGGATTGGAACGCAGCTCTGATACTAAATGTTGGAACCAATCTCTCACGTGCTCACACAGCCACTCGGCTCACCGGAGCACACGCACGCATGAATACTCTGAGCCAACACAAGAAGAAGATGAACACACAGAGGAAAATTTTGCGACACACACACCTGTGCCTTTTCTCTTGTTTTCTTCTTAACTGAAGCATAAACTTTACAACTCTTTAAATAGACAAACGCGCACACACAGGGGCGGACGCAGAACAAAATAGTAGGGGGATCTAACAGAGTTATCTTCTACCTCTAGACCCTCCTTCTTCTCTTTCATACCCTAAAAATATTAGGGGGGCTAAGGGGGGGCTCCACTGCCACAACAAGGGTAGGAGGGGCTGGAGCCCCTCCAGACCCGGTGCTAGGTCCGCCCCGGCGCACACACGAGCTGCCGCTAGAAACTAGGATCAGACTCCATGTACTCGCACCACTACGGCCATGATCTGCATCACTTGCAACTGCAACAAACATGAGCGTATCTTACGCCAGTACATCCTCCACGTACTGCAGTCCTGAGGACTAGCCTGCTCAACCTCCGGCCACACGCCTCCACGTACTGCTCTCCTGAGGACTCGGGCAACTCAAACGCACATGCTAGTTCACCATGCATGCGCTGCAAAACACAGCATCGTACTCCTAACATGACACATGCAAACACCAACTAGCTAATGCATGCATACACGCACACGATGCATTCAACACTCTGACTAGAAATAAACATGAACACTAATACAACAAGATTAATCCCAACACGCCCCTGCGCCGCCGCTGCTTACGCCCCTGCCCTGCGCCCAGCGCCGCCGCTGGAGCCGCCCCTCAGCGCCGCCCTGCCCTGCCCCTTCGCCATCCTCGCCGATGTAGCCGCGCCGCCGCCCTGTCCCAAGGGATCCGCGCCACCGTAGCCACCCCAGCGCCGCCCTGCCATGTTGCCGCTGCCGCTGGAGGCCGCCGCCTCCCCCTTGCCGCGCCGCCGCCTCACTCAGAAAAATTTATGCATCAAACTAATAGAAAACAACAAATAGAATTCCAAAAAAACGACCATTTAATTAAGACTCAAATTTAACATGCCTTCTTCTAGGTTTCAGAATAGAAAAAGAACAGAGAGACAACACGGATAATTTGAAAAGACAAATCCATGAATAAAACTTTGAGCTATTAAAAAGAACATAAATAAAGCGGCCTCAACTTAGAGAAGCAGATTCAAGATCCTATGGAAGTCTAGCTAATATTCATCCCAACCAACTTTTTCATCCAGCTCTAATATTCGGAACATCACATAAATCAACTTAGCTATTCATTTAGTTTCATCAAAACACCACACAAAAAAAATGCAAAATGGCAGTCATCTGTTGGTATTGCAGAAAATATTGATAGTGTTGTATCATCTCAATGAATATAGTATTACAGTCAGGTCCTAATTACAAATACTTATTGAGCCCTAGGGTAAAGCATATAATTATACACAACATAATAACTGCTAGCAGGACCTTCTACTGAATTCACAAAAATATACAAAAGAATCATAATTTTCCTTGTTAGCCCAATATGAAATGATAATATGACATACTGCTCGTACACACTAAATCTAGAAGGCCAGAAGGAAAAAAATGTAGCTTTCCTTTCTCCATGTGCTTGAATTTAGCTACAAACAAAATATGCATTTGTTCATTGGGGATGTTTCAGTAATTAGCCCAGTATGAAATTAGTAGATACAACACATCATAAAAGGGCCATTTCCATTTGTAATCTAATAATCTAATGATTGTCAAAATGAAAACAATTAGAAGATACAGCACAATAAGATAAAACATTGAAAAATGAGGTACCTCTTCTAAACTGTGCCACACCATATCATTAGTTGTTAGAAAGCCCAAATCGGTTTGCAAAAGGAGGAGACATCCAACAATCTGTACAAACAGCGTAAAAGAAATTAAAGACACAAGAAGCTTAGTAACAAAAGAAGACTATGATCAAGTAATTAATATTACCATGATCATTAATCATAGTGCAGAAGTGCCGCACCAAAACAAAACACAGATTCATCATAGTGCAGAAGTGCCCGCTCCAAAATAAAACACAGATTGGGCAATAATAGTCTTACAGGGGATATTCCTGGAGTTAATGATTCAAGCATGTAAGTAAATGCTTAGTTTCTTGCTTTGAGGAAAAGGACTTTTCAGAGTTTCTGAAAACAAAAGAATGTTGTTTAAGCATGCATGATCTGGAACTGGAAGTGCAGAAGGAATTTTAGTTAAGAAGTCAGCAACAATCAGCATTAACTTGATTCTGAAATATTTACTGTGAAATCATCTGACTACAATGATCAAATTGCCAAATGCTTACCATACAAAATGCAAATAACTGGAGTTTAAGCATGGATGATATGGAACTGGAAGTGCAGAAGGTGTCGGGGATAAAATCACGGCCCATTGCCATGGCCCACTCCCTGACGGCTCAATCGAACAGTCTACCAGGGCCTAGCTCCCTGGAAGGTTCTATCAGGCCCATGTGCATCCCGCCGAACAGCTTCCTGGCTGGCATGGTGCGTAACGGCCAAGACATCGTGTTTGAGTCCGTCTCGAACAAGAGTTCTGCACGGCTACGTGAAGACCCGGACGTTGGTTTTCCGGATTGGATTAGGAGTCATGGTCCCCAAGAATTGGAGTTTACCTTATCTGCCGTGGGACGCATTTGGCATGGTACGAGTTCGTTATGGTCTTGTAGTTAGCCCGGCCCGATTATCCCTCGGTAGGTCGGTTCATCAACACTATATAAACAGGGCCCCTACGGCATGTTGAGGGGCCAAGAGATTTCGCATCCTCTTTGATATAAAGAAAGGCTGGACGTAGGGCTATTATCTCTTGGAGAGGTCTGAACCAGAATAAAAACCCTGTGTCTCCCTGTTGCTCGTTGATTACTGTTCGCTTTGTTCGCCGTGTCTCCTATCTCCCTTTTTCAAGAACCTTAGTTGACTTGAGATCGATATCTTAATCGTCGACAGAAGGAATTTTAGTTAAGAAGTCAGCGTCAATCAGCATTAACTCTATTCTGAAATATTTACTGTGAAATCATCTGACTACAATGATCAAATTGCCAAATGCTTACCATACAAAATGCAAATAACTGGAGTAGGCCGCAACGGCGCTGGGAGGAGGCGGCGGTGGGGATGAGGCAGTGGCGGGGGGGAGGACCCTTCGATCAACACCCAATTGCTCATATAAAATTATATATAACCAACTGCATACATGGTTTCTTTGCTCATTAAATTTTGGTTTCTAACATGGAATTGCATATATTAATCAGACATATTAATACATCAAGAGGATTCAAGCAAGACTGTAAAATGCATGGTTTGATTGAAAAGAAAAAACTAATTCAGATTTTTATAAAATTATATATAACCAACTGCATACATGGTTTCTTTGCTCATTAAATTTTGGTTTCTAACATGGAATTGCATATATTAATCAGACATATTAATACATCAAGAGGATTCAAGCAAGACCGTAAAATGCATGGTTTGATTGAAAAGAAAAAAACTAATTCAGATTTTTTTACTTGATGCTAATAATAAATCAACAAAATGCATGTTGCCTCTAGTTGATTGTCTCAAGAACTAATAAATCAATACACATGAACAACAAGGACTGGACATACCAAATACTTTATTTAGGTCCACCTGACACCGAACAGACCGCACCACTGTAACAAGAGCATTGACTTCATGAATCTGCCTTTCCAAATCCTCAAGATTGTCTTTCACTAAGTTGATTTTGTTCAGTATCACAATATCCTGTTACACATGATTTTTACACTTTGTTATGGTTGTTTACATTTTGGACTTCATCAAACATCACATGTTTAAGCCTGGGTAGGATCACATCAAACAAGGTGTTTCAAGTTCTAAAGTAAACACCTATACAAAATGTAGACATCAGAGAACAATGAGCACAATTTACCGCAAATGCAATCTGATGAAATGCTTCAGGAAATGACGAAGAGTTTTTGTGCTCATCAATTTGCAGCCTGAAGTTTTTTGCATCAATAACCTGTGGACAAGCAGTAGAAAAGAAGTCCAGTATGATGAAATGTTTTAAATTGTGATCTAGACTCTAAAGAACAACTTTAAGGAGAAAAGAAGCAAGCACTTTCGAAAACAGTAAGATGATAAATATAGAAATAAGAGGGATAGAGGAGATACCGCACAAAAGGGCTATGCAATGCATATAATCAAAAACTGTTGCAACAAATAAAAACATTTGAGACAGAACTAACTGTAATGATAGAGTCTAGTCTAATTGATGACTCCAATTGATCGTCTAGCCAAAGAATAGAGACAAGTGGAGCAGGATCAGCTAATCCTGTTGTCTCCAGTAATATGTGATCCATTCTGCAGCACAGTGATTGACTCCAACGAATTAATATATCATTGTAATTTACAGGGTATTACTACCAAATCAAACCTCTAATGTTCTTGGGGAAAAAACTTACTGATGATGAAATTCCAGAGTAAGAACAACACCTATTAGGCATTTTTTAACCGGTACACAGTATGAACAGATAAGTGCCTCAAATTATAACTAAAACTCTAATATTT
Organism: Raddia distichophylla; assembly: GCA_005191435.1. Lineage (NCBI taxonomy): Eukaryota > Viridiplantae > Streptophyta > Magnoliopsida > Poales > Poaceae > Raddia > Raddia distichophylla. Next base: position 1,867,250 of record SPJY01002375.1, read on the forward strand.
CTGAAGAAATAGAAAAAAGAAGCAACCATTTTCGGGAAATCCGTGTTCATGGATAAGCGGTACATACATAGTTTCGAGCTAAAAACAGAATATCAATAAGAAAAGTATGTTATTACATAATTTTGATACTGATACATCAAAACAAGGTGCAAAAAACTAGTTAGAACAGAAACGAGGTTTGGTGCCGATCTTTAAATGAGGTTACCTAAATTATGTCTGCAAGGACCCGGTTCAGGCATTTCGCTAAGCATCCTGCGAGCAGCAAAATGTCCAATCATCGACAAACTCAAAGGCACATGAATCGCTTAGTTGGAGGTGGGAGCAGCGGGGAAGAAGTGATAACCTGAAATCAAGGCATGGAGGGAAGGTGTTCGTGAAGGCCGTGGAGGTCGTGGGGCCCGAGGGGGCCGTGGTGGTCCGGTAGCTGTAGACCTTCAAGGTGATCTTCCTGCTTGGGGAGGTCGAGGTCATCGAGCCGGAGTTGTTGGTGATGGGCAAGGTCAGGTGGATGAGTCTGTTGCTTAGGATGCTGCTCACCCAATGGGCGGAGGACAGATAGCACAGCCTGTGGTAGTTCCAGCCGTCAACCCGATGATGCGAGGGATGAACTTACAAATTTGGCAATCATACCACTTTGAGACGTTTGACGGCTCAGGTTCTTCATCAGATGCAGCGGATTGGTTGCGCAACGTGGAGAGGAAGATGGCCGCTATTACGATGACTTCTGAGGAGAAGGCTCAATACATTGCTTTCCAGTTGAAGGGGCAGGCTGATATTTGGTGGGAGGGGGTTCTCTCCTCTCGGACTGGTGTTATGAGGCCAACGACTTGGGAGCTGTTTATTGAGAAATTCAAAGCAAAGTAACTACTCAGCATCATTTCTAGAGAAGATGGATCAGGATCTATCCAACATGGTTGAAGGAAAACGATCGGTGGCGGAGTATGAGCTTGAGTTTAATAAGCTGGTCCGTTTTGTACCATTGGTGGCAGGGAATGATGTTAGAAGGCGAAGAGGTTTCGTAGGGGCCTTAATTCTGAGTATCGCCATCAGTTGGCCGTGGTGCCAGCGGGTGATTTCAGTACAGTTGTGATCAGGCCAAGAGTGTAGATTTGGAGTTTCAGGTTACTAAGCAGAGGCAAGGTACTTCAGGGTCTGTAGCGAATGCTGGCATGGGTGGTTCTGGGAATTCCGGTGGTGGTTTTAAGAGGACCTATAGTGGGGGAGGTGGGGCTTTCCAGCGTCCCGCTCCTAAAAGGCAACAAGGAGGGGGTCAGCGTTCTTCTTCGAAGGCTAATCAATCAAGGTCGGCTAATGAGCCGCGATCCTCTTTTGCTCCTTCTGCGATGCGTCCAGTGCCAGGTCAGGGCATGAAATGTTTCAAGTGTGGTGAGGGCCACCGTGCAGCAGAGTGCAGCTGGAATGGGCAGTGCCGCTACTGTAATGCTATGGGCCATAAGAAGAAGGTGTGCTGGGTGAATCCTGAAAGCATTATTAAGTGGGAGCCAGTACCGGCTTCGACATCGGCCTCGTCTCCAGCCGCTTCTTTGCGAGGATCAGTGCATGCTTTGGCAGCTGCACCTGCACCACAGTTTTCTTCAGCCTCGCAATCTGTTTCTCCCTGGGCACCACCGTATCCTTTCTGGCAGTTTCCACCAGCAGCTCCACTTCAGCTTCCTGCACCCCAGTCTGCTCTGCCTCACCAGGGCGTAGGTGCTCCTGTCAACCTACAGCCGCCAGTTACTTATGCTCTACCCGCCCCAGATGCAGTGAACCATCTAGATGTGGTGACAGGTACTATATTTGTTGATTCACATGATGCTTTTGCTTTATTTGATTCTGGAGCTTCTTTCTCATTCGTGTCATTAGCCTTCGCAACAAGGGTTGGTCTGGGTATGCAAAGGGTTTCTCATTCCGTGGTTGTCAGTTCACCGGGAGTTATTGTTGCTAGCTCTATGGTATGTCCTGGTTGTGTGGTTTCTGTTGATGGGGAAGATTTTATTGCTAATCTGATAGTGATTCAATTAGACTTGTTTGATGTGATTCTGGGCATGGACTGGTTATATCGTTATCGGGCTAGGATTTGTTGCTTTTGGAAGACTGTGACCTTGCAGACTCCGTCTGGAGGAGAGATTGTATTTCAGGGCAATGCACCATCGCATACTCTTTTTCTGCTAGCAAGCTTATTTCCTGGTCACAAAGTTTTGAAAACCGGTGTACTGTTGACACTTTCCGAGAAGCCTAGTTCTTCGGTGTGTATTGAGGAGATTCCAACGGTGCATGATTTTCCTGATGTGTTTCCTGCTGAGTTGTCGGGAATGCCTCCTAAGCGGAAGGTGGAATTCCATATTGATCTCGTCCCGGGCACTCAACCTATTTCTTTATCTCCATATCGGTTGGCCCGACCGTTTCAAGAGGAACTGAAAAAGCAACTGGATGACTTGTTGTCAAAGGGGTTGATCCAGCGTAGTGCCTCGCCATGGGGAGCTCCTGTGTTATTCATAGAGAAGAAAGACAAGAGTTGGCGCATGTGTATCGATTATCGTGCGCTCAATCGAGTCACTATCAACAACAAATACCCATTGCCACGCATTGAGGATTTGTTTAACCAACTAAAGGGAGCCAAAGTATTCTCGAAGATCGATTTGCAGTCTGGGTATAATCAGATCCGTGTGCGTGAGCAAGATATCGAAAAGACGGTGTTTTCCACGAGGTATGGTCATTATGAGTTTAAAGTTGTCTTTTGGACTAACTAATGCTCCTGCCATTTTCATGGAGACGATGAATAATATGTTGCATGAATATCTTGATGATTTCATGGTAGTATTCATCGACGACATTTTGATTTATTCCAAAACTGAAGAAGAGCACGAACATAATTTGCGGCTTGTGCTCCGAACTCTTAGGGAGAACCAATTCTATGCAAAATTGAAGAAGTGTGAATTCTGGATCTCAGAAGTGGGGTTTCTCGGCCATGTCATTACTTCTGATGGTATTTCTGTTGATCGAAGCAAGGTATCTGTCAGGGATAAAATTACGGCCCATTGCCATGGCCCACTCTCTGACGGCCCAACCGAACAGCCTACCAGGGCCCAGCTCCCTGGAAGGTTCTATCTGGCCCATATGCATCCTGCCGAACAGCTTCTTGGCTGGCACGATGCGTAATGGCCTAGGATTCCTGTTTGAGTTCTACTCGAACAAGAGCTCTGCACGGCTACGTGAAGACCCGGACGTGGTTTCCCGGATTGGACTAGGAGTCAAGATCCCCAAGACTAGGAGTATGCCTTATCTGCCTCGGGACGTATTTGGCATGTACGAGTTAGTTGCGATCTCGTAGTTAGCCCGGCCCGATATTCCCTTGGTAGGTCGGTTGTCCAGCACTATATAAACCGAGCCCCTACGGCGTGTAGAGGGCACGACTTAGACGCATCTGGCATCTAATATTGCTTTGTCGCATACTACTCGCCGAGACCT
>SPJY01002375.1:1891783-1988875 GCA_005191435.1 Raddia distichophylla
CGGTCCTCAGCAAGGGAAGATCCCTCCAGACCTTTGATAGGTCCTCTGGAGATGCATGAGTCTGTTAGAAACTCCTGTGGCAACTACTATCCACCAAAGCCAATGAATCTGAGAGGTGACTCAGTTCGAATCAGAAGAGAAAGGAGGATAGACCGAGAGGAGTATGAGAAGCAAGTCAACACTGACCGTCGCTTCTGGAATATTTTCAGCAAGACTTCTATGACTCAGTGATCCTTCTTAAGAAGACTCCAGTGGTGATGATTGGGAATATCTGGAGCGTCTTCATGATCCTGTGTTTGATGAAGTCACTAGCGCTTGCGACAAGTATGATATCAAGGATGTCATGGGGCTCAAGTATAACTGGAATAATGAAGGGATTGCCCAATTCTATGTCACACTGTACTTTGGCACTGACGAGTCTGAGTCACTCAAGTGGATGACATCTGGTACATACTAGAGTGTGACCAAGGCTCGGTTTGCTAGCATTCTTGGTTTCTCTCCAGGACTCTGCTTTAACAAGGACAAGCTTCATGAGTATGACCCTCTGGAGATAAACAAGTTGGGATGCATTTATGATGAGTCTCAGGAGTTCGAGCCTGGGAAGGCAAAAGGTTTGCTTCCCATCTATGTGGTGCTTACCAGGATGATTAGGAAGACCCTCACCCCAAAAGAGGGAGATGCTTCAAGCATTCTGGGTTATTCAAGTAACTTGCCCTATTGGATTAGATCTCAGTCCCGACCCTTTGATGTTGTGGATATTATCTGGAGTGAGATTCGTCTCAGTTCTTTGGACCCCAGGAGGAGCTGCACTCATGCTCCTTACATTATGAAGATGATTGAGGAAGTGACTGGGTCTGCCTTTGTTAAGGATGTTGAGCACTTAGGATATCAAGTTCGAGTTGTCAAGACTCCTACTCGTCGCTCCTCTCGTGGGTCTCCATCTTCTAGACCTGCTGCTCCAGCTTCTTCCTCTGGCCCGTCCTCATCTCGATCTTCATCTCCTATCAAGGCTATGCTGAGGGCAATTTTTTGCCTAGGAAAGGATGAGAGGCGTGCTCGCCAGAAAAACACTGAGAGGATTAAGCAGAACACTTTGAGACTAAAGAAGATTCAGCGGCACCTAGAGATCCCTTGCTCCCCAGATGGTTCTGAAGTTGAGGGGAGTGAGGATGAAGACAATGTCAAGGGTTATGAAGCCGTCTTCGAGTCTCCTGCTCAGGACGATGATGACAGTGGTAGCGAGGGAAGCTACACTGAAGAAGAAGAGGATGATGAAGACGACGATTGATCCTCGCTGTGTTTCAGCTTATTTCTCGACTTTTTGGTGTCTTGATGCCAAAAGGGGGAGAAAGTTAATCTCATTTATGTATCTCTATTTGTATCATTTTAAGAGCTTAAAACCTTTGTCTATGTATGTGCTATGAACTTGGTTTGGATTGTACTTGCATGGTTTAAACTCTACTATTACTTAGTATTTATGATCTACTGTGCTTAGTATTTACGATATTGTGTGCCAATGCCATGTCATATGCATTTACTTCTTAATTTACTGTATTTTCTGCTCATTTGAACCCACAAATGCAAGGATATAGGGGGAGTGTCTAGCTTTTTCAATTTATCCACATATTTAGGGGGAGCTCCACTATACTCTTGATCATTCAAAAGAGATTTATATTGGTTGTTAAAAGGCTTTAATTGTGTTTGTCATCAATCACCAAAAAGGGGGAGATTGAAGGTGCATCTAGGCCCTATGTGGCTTTTGGTGATAGATGATAGGCATATTAAAGATCTAATCCATTTGTTTAGTCTTGGACAGGTTTTTTTATTAGTAAATGGATGTAGAGGACACTTGGAGACCGTAAAGCTTAAAGGAGAAGGCGGCGTTTATTTCTATTTAGTGTAAATCTTTTCTTTTGAATTGAGTTTAAGGACACGCCGTACTATTAAGAGGGATGGGACGGAAAACCACCTCTAGAGGTTCTTAGTGCTCTTGGTAGAAGAAATTTGATACATTCTATCCACCAAATCATTTTGAGGGAGTTTTGTTGAAAATCATATCGGACTATCCGATGTTGGTCTGGAACATTCCGATATGGACCGGAACTATCCGATACACAGTCTGATCGACCCCTCTCTGTCTTCAGGCGTAAAAATATCGGAACATTCCGATGTTGGTCCGGAACATTCTGATATGGACAGCAACTATCCGTTGCTTAGTCCGATTGACCCCTCACTGTCTCAAATTGCGAAAATATCGGAACATTCCGATATTAACATCGGACTATCCGATATCTGTCAACAGTAACGGCTAGTTTGAGAGCGTGGGTATTTATTCTCCTCCCCTTCCCACTGGCTAGGGTTGCCTTTTCACACATATTTTCAGCTGAGCACTTATTGCAAACCCTAGCTCTCCACCTTCCATCTTCACTCCACCATAAAGTCCATTGATTGCATCTTTGAGTGGGTGAAGAAACTAGATCTAGAGACTTTATGTTGATCAAGATTCGATCTTGAGTACTAGATTCATTCTTCAAGTTGGTTTTCCGCTGGATTCGTTACTCTTGGAGTTTGAGGGCTCCTAGACTGCTAGGTGTCTCCCTAGAGCCACCGGTGCTTCGTGTGGTGGCCGGGGAGAGTTTGTGAAGGCCGGATTCGCCTCCGAAAGGGAAGGATCCAAAGAGTGATACCGGGAGTGCTTGGTGCAAACCAGGAGGTTAAGGGTCAAGAGGGACTTCGGCTCAAGTGTGACCGAGCCGCCTCAACGGAGACGTAGGATCTCCTCAAAGATCCGAACTTCGGAAACAACTACTTCGAGTCTCCATGTGTTTGTTGATCCCTCTTGTTCATCTTACTTATTAGCTTGCTCTCTAACTCTATTTGGTGCAGGATTCATTGTTGTTCTACTCTAGCTCTTTACACTATTTCTTGAAATATTGGACGTTCAGATTCCAGATCAGATAGTCCGATTCATATCGTACTATCCGATATTGTTTGTTTCCGCTGTGCTGTTTTCACTGTGAAATTTTGTAAAGCCTATTCACCCCTAGGCTACATCTCAGTCCTTCAGAATATTCGCACCATATTGCTACGGAAGCATCCTCGCAGCATTCTTATTGCTAGCCCACACCTAGGCCCACCAGTCAGTACCGCTTCATCTCCAAGTGACCGACGCCCAGCCTCCAGCTGTCTTGGATTCTTGCCGCAGCGAAGTTTCTCGTCCACACCATCTCTTGTGGCGTCAGGTACCAAATCCGGTCGCCTGCATGCCCCTGGACGCCCGAACCTCCAGTTTGCCTCTGCGGTACCCATCGACACCTACATCACAGAGATGAGTCCGAACCAAACACTTACTTTCCCCTACAAGATTAGCTTTTCAAAACGTCATCATCATCGAAAATCAAGTTCATCAAGATCATCGGAAATCAATCAGTCAAAATAACTGCCCTGACACGAGTCTGTCAGGCACGATCCGGTGACCACCGGACTGTTTCAAATTTCGTGCCTGTTTCAACAAATTCTCTACAAAAGTACATCAAAATCCCACCAAAGTAATACACCGTCACATATATTCATCACAACACCGGGATACCCTACACATGGATCTCAATAAGAAGGTTGGCTCCGAACTTGTTAGTGCAATGGCGAAAATTATGACACTTGAATTGGAGAAAACGAATGCGAAGAAGTTGATTGTTGACCGTTTTGTTGGAATAAGTAAAACTTGACCTCCAATCTTGATCCTGTTCAACTTGTGCATCGTGCCGCCTACGGAGCTCCACGATCTCTGCTGGCTGGCCACAGCTCAACCACGTAGCAGGCCTTGGCTAGCCCTACCCCCTCACACAGTTTCCCATAGCGCAAATGTGCGAAACACTTAGGCTAGCTCGCAGCTCAGGCACGACACTAACCTTGGTTAGCCCTGCCACCTCATACTCTTGCCACAGCCGAAATGTGGGAAATGTCTGGGCTGGCCCACTGCATAGCCATGGAGGAGACACTCAGGGTCGTTCCCAAGTCCTAAAAATGGACGACACAACCTTCAAACTCTATGCCGGGGGGATGTTGGTCAAGACACTGCCTCCAAACAAGACGCCAAAGGCTGCTGGTTATGACAGTCTCTCAGATCCGTTCCTAAGTCCTTCTAATGGATGACACGACCTCCAAACTCGACACAAGGAGGCTGTTGGTCATGCCTCAAAACTTGATGCCAGGAGGCTGTTGGTCATGACATTGCCTCCAAACTCGACGCCGGGAGGCTGTTGGTCATGATACTGAAACGGAAGACACAACCTCCAAGCTCCTTGCCGGGGGATGTTGGTCATAGCACTACTTCCAAACACGACGCCAGGTGCGGTTGGTCATGATACTCACTCAGGTCCGTTTCTCTGTCCTTAAAATGGACGACATTGCCTCCAAACTCTTTGTCGAGGTTAACGGGGAGTTGGAGTTTCCCATGCTTTTGATTTTTTTTAACACATAAAAGGATTCGAGAAAGATGAAACATATGAAACATCAGCGAACCTTGATGAACCTTGGAAAATAATTGCTGAAACACGAAAAACATACTAATGAAAGATGAAAAACCAATGAAATCTTGTTAAGTACTGATGAAACCTTAGAGCGCCAATGAACTTAGCTAACTATTCATTACAGCTAAGGAAAGTACAACGAAAGTTGCACAATGTATTGATGAAAAATTAAAGAACTAATGAAACTTGGCTAACTTACTAATGAAACATGAAGAATAGCAAATAAACTTCACTAACCTATTGATGGAATTTAAAGAACCGTTGAAACTTGACAATGTACTAATGGAACCTCGTATTCCACTTTTATTTAAAAATCACTCCATGTAGATAAGAGAGTTTCACGAGAATAAATACAGTCTAACAGGCAAAAACCAAGTATCACACGTATATTGCTGAGATTTCATGCAAAAATAGAGATGAATCTCCTAGTTATTATCTTCTCTAAACTCGACGTGCTTACATCGTGCTCTCCAAATATAACCGCTAAAGCTCATCGAGAAAGAGCATGTTGCACATTTGATTGGCACATAAAAAAAGATGAGAGGAGAGCTGTGCTTTCTAAAGGCGCAAAAAGCCACCTCGGCGAAAAGCCCACCGAGGGTCCATGAAAAGAGTGCGTGCGGGGAAAATATCAGCAGGCATCCCTTGCATAGGCCCCTCCACGTGCGCACGCTAATGCATAGGCATCTTGAGAAACACGCTAGCTCTTTCAGACGTGGTTCGCTCGAGACATACACGCTCAATGGGCCGGGGCCACGGAGCCAATTAGGTAGACGGATGGACTGACAATAGCCGCAAGCCTAGCGTTGTCCTTCTGAACGGAGTCTGGAAATAGCTTCATTATTCTTTACCTATATTCAATTCAGGACGCAAATTGTTATAACCAAACGCATCACCCAACTAAACCGAATGTAGTGCAGTGACGGGAGATCCACGCCAATTTTTTTATAAATATATTGTAGTCTGCTGTTGCTTTGTTGAACGTCCACTTTTGCGATTTGGGCCCAAAGGATTTAATGGAAAATTTATCTACTACATAAAGTGTGAAAATGAATCTATCTCAACTGCTGACTTCTACCCTATTACACCTAAAACGGACATTTTTACACTGCCTCAACTTGGGGAGAGCTTCTTGCATCTTACCTTGTCGAAGATCCAAATAAACCGATGCAAGCACTGCTCTAGCATTGTTGGGCAGTAGGGCAGCACCTCGATTAATCAGATAGACAGATCGCTCAAAATCACCTTGCAATGCGGACACCACACCCTGGTCAATATAAAGAACACCCAGAGCTTCCTCAGGCCTGTCGCACTCTGAGCTCTGTGATTCTGATTCTTCAGGCATTGGTTTCATAACTACAGGAGCGACTGAATCTTCATCACTCTCTCTCTCTATAAGGCCCTTCTCACAGTTCTCCACAACAAAAGGCAGTTCAAAGTTGTTCACATCAGTGACGTAGACAGATAGCAGCTCAGCAGCTTCATCTAGTCTATTCAGTACACACAAAGCTTCAGCAGCAAACACACGACTGAAGAACAGATACAACCTGGAACAGTTCGGCACCTGCTGTAATAATTTTGCAACAGATAATGCCCTCAAGGGATTCTCCAGATACAATTCAACAAATGCCAGGTCTGCCAGAACAGATTGCCTGATTTCAACACTCTCCTTCCTACAGATCTCTTCATATGAAGCAATGGAGCTCTGCAAAGTGAGATTGAAGCTCGCCGATCCTTTTTGCTCTCCATTTGCATTAGCTTGTGCTGAGCCAGAGGATGAATTTGGCAATTTTACATCAACACCAGAGCTGCACCCCTGTAGTCCAGCACCTTTAAGGCCCTGTGCTTTTGCTTCGTTGGTGTCATCTGTACCTGACAGAGCGGCCAGATTATTTTGCTCAGAAAATCCCAATAAAAGCTGGGCATTGAGTAAACACTGCCGAGCGAATCTCAATGATAGCAAGTGGTCGTTTCCATCCGCACTTGCACCATAACCACTCATATCTGGACACTGAACTCTTGAGTTTACCGAATTGACAACTAAGTGGCGCCATTTTCCTGAACCAACGACATGGAGATCAATCTCATCATTGGAAAATGCAGCATTGGTTGAACCAAGAAGGCCCTTCTCCAATGCTAGCAGACTACACTCAGCAAAACGGAGCCAAAACAAGGATCGGTTGTAGAAAAGCGGAATGGCCGCATGCAAGCAGCGAGCTGCCAGGAAAGGTTTCCCACAGATCAAATGTTGTATGCCACAGTTGTATGAAATAAGACAAAATTTGTCCTGTGAAAATGCAGAGAGCTCAAATGGCTTCTCTGACCGAAGAGACAAGCTACATCTCAGTGCTTTGCTAAAGAACCACAAAGATGTATGGTTGGATTTTTGTTGGTGGAGTATACAACCAAGGTTGTTGTAAAATATAGTTAGCATTGCTGGCTCAGTTCGATTATTTGGCGTGCTCAATAATTTGACAGCTTTTCGATAGTTTCCTCGAGCATATTCCAACTGAGATTTCAAGAGGAGTTCGGATGATGAATCCCTACCACGTGCCATGTTCATCAAAACTTTAAGTTCCCGCTTTGCAACTTTGAGGTTCTTAGTGAGAAGTAGAAGTCGGACTTTATATATTTGCAGTCTAACTTTCAAATCAGTGGCAGTGGCAGCAAGATCAGCTGACGTCCTTGAGTAATCATTTAAGATAGACCTGCTCGAATTTTGATTTCCACTATCCAAAGTCGAGTAAAGACTTTCGAACTCAAGTGTATCATCTGATAAATTTGCTACTGAAAGGTTCTCACATCCAATGGGCAGAGCATTGGGATCAGTGCAAGATACATCTGGAGCAGTGTTACCTTTTCCTGGAACCTTAGGTTGAGCAACACTTGCATTATCATTGTGACATGTCATGTTAGTTACTCCAAATGGCCTCTCCAAGTATCGAATTACATCCTGTGAAGAGAACATTTATGTCTTTAGTTTAGTTATTACGTTTGATGCCAAAAATTTGAAAATAGCAAGGCCTTAGAAACCTGGTGATGTCATCAAACTTCTATGGTGGAATTTAACGAGACAAAAACCAATACATTGAATTTAAAAATAACAGCTGAGGTTCTATGTTACAGGTGCATATCCATGTATAGACAATTATATAGCAACCAACCAAACTGGAGAATCAAATAGACTAAGTGACGTGATTGTTCTTTTTAAATGCCTGTGACTGACTAGGTTTCAAGGCTTAAAAGACACTAGCGCAGTAGTTATTATTTAATATAATACCATTACAAGCCAGTATGTTGGAAGCATTGAAAATAGCATTTGTTATATTGCCAAAAAATCATAGAATGGCATACTTAAACGAAAAATAAATCAGAATAGGATTCAACTTCACAAATAGTGTGAGCTACACGTGCAGTAGTTTCCTAGAGCATTTAGCGACAGAACACCTACAAACGCATGCTTTCAGTGAAGCAAGCAAATAGCTTGTTTGTTACTCCCTTCAGTTCCAGAAACCTTGATGTTTGACTTGTTCTAAGTCAGAATGCTAAAACTTTCATCCTGAAAATATTTTAAAACATTTGGATTGAGCACATGAAAATCATACATTTAGACACCTCTCAAAAAGCATTTCCATAATATGGTATTTTTGTAACTTCTATAAATAAATTGCAATAGTAATTAGTAGTCAAAGGCCTTTTTTCTTTCAACTTAAAGTTGAATTGAGTTTTACCGTAGCAACTTTTGTTTCTTTTATATAGCCTACATGTTTTAGTAATTTGTAATGATATTTTCAAGATTTTTAGTAGTTCTTCTCAAGATTGTAAAACTATTTTTTAATTATTTTTTAGAATTATTAAACCGCTTTTCTTAGGGGGACTCATTTTTTGCTACTTCAGCGTATCGTACCGTTGCGTATTACCGTAGCAAATTTTGTTATTTTTGTATTGCCTATATGTTATGATAATTTGTAACGAATTTTTCTGGATTTTTAGTAGTCCTTCCAAAGATGATAAAACTATTTTTAAATTATTTTTTTATAATCTTTAGAACTCTTTTTGAGGGCTCTCAAATTTACGACAGTAATACGCAAACGCAACGATACGCTAAAAAGAACAAGGCCTAAGCTGAAACAAGCAAGGCCAAAGATACATTTCGAAGACCGTGTGAATGTCCAAAACGTCGTGTTTTTAGCAACCTGAGGGAGTAGCTGCTATCAATGAATACTTACAGCAGCTTTTGTTGCATCTTGCAAAGCTAATGAAATATCTAAAAGGAGAAAGCACACATGAAGAGCGGTTGTCTGCAAAGGTAAAGAACAATTAGATAAGTAAAACTTTGAATAAAATAAAACTAAAGATTATAAAGTAACAACAATAGTACCTCATCAATCGGTTCAATATTTTGGTATAGCGGCTCTAGCACAAAGAGCGCGGTAGAGTAATCATGTAGATAATAAAGGACAGCTGCCTGCAAATACAGTAAGATCCAACAACAAACCCATCAAAATGCTTCCAGCTAAACTTTGAATCATAGTACTGACCCATACTAACAGTACTTTAACAAAACCAAATCTTAGAGCAGAAGCACAGAAATAATTGTGCGAGTCTACAGGATCATAGTAAAAATTTGAAACCAGTGCAACAACATACAGTGTTGAATGCTATTATGGTTGTGTCATACTCATCCCCATATGGTGCCATTGCATTACTTGAACCAGAAATTTGTGGTGCAATGTCATTCCCTCTAGATCCTGAAGAAGCACTCATTCCAACACCATTGGAAGCTTCAGCTAGCCCTCTAGATGCAAAAGCAAGCTCCTCACTTCTTTTCTGAACAGTGTGTAACAAAAGCATTAGAAGATTTCAAAACAAGTACAATATTTAAACTTGACATAACATCTCAAAAAGAAATATTAAATAAGAATAGGTAAATAACAGGGCAAACCACAAATAAGTTCCATATATTTGCAGAGTTCTGGCTTGAAAATACTAGTAGTCTTTCATTATTAAGCACAATACTATGCTTGCTCGACAAAACTAGGCATGATCATATGAATTGTTAAGTTGAATTTTACAACAAATCAAGGCGCCGAAACAGTAGCCGGTAGTGTAATGATCAGTCCCAAGACATCGAGAAGGAACACTAGCAAGGGGATCTCGCCTGAGGCAGCACCGCGCATGGTATGGAAGAAGCAAATAAGAACTTGATCCTTTATTTTACTTTCCTAAATGCTGGCCTTGGTTACTACTGAAATTGCAAATAAAAATGGAAATTAATCCTATTTGGTGGCGGGGCGACATGGAAGAAGCAAATAAGAACTTGATCCTTTGTTTACTTTACTAATTGCTGGCCCTAGAATATATAGGTTACAACTGATTGCAAATAAAAATTAACACTAATCGATTGTTTGAGCTAACTAACCGCATCCTAGCCATGGATTACTGTTCACGCGCATGAACAGTGCGCGCAAGCAGTGATTCCAGCTACCCATGTGCAGTCCTTTTTGCACATAATAATTTCTCCTCCCATAGCATGACAGTACACGTGGTCATGGAAGGTGTTGAAAAATGTAATGCCACTGAGATGGTGTCGTAGGCCTGCACGAATCCAAAACCTTGCAACATTGCTTCCTGCCGAGCAGAGTCACCACACAGTCAGCCAGCCTGAAACTATGCACTCGTAGGACAACGTACGCGACGTCTGGTCAAGGTGTGACAGCGCCGATGCCGTCAACGCTGGCGTCGTTGTTTCCATCGTAGCATGCAGCTGCCATCGTGCACCTCCGTGATCTCCAATTCCTACATCTACTTTGACTTGATCAACAGCGCTTTCTCTAGTTCTGCAAGTCGGTCATCATGTTGATCATTGATGGAAGTGAGTTGCCCGTGGATGGCGTCAAAATCCTTAAGAGTGCTCTTCGCGCTACTTGATTATACCCTCAAGCATGTCGAGGATTTTTATTTCCTACTCTGTAAAGATGGAACCCTTGTACCCAGCCATTGTCGTCCCCACAAGTGGCAGTAATAGCAAATGGAATGATCAGTTCTAGGACAGGGAGAGGGAATGTCAACAGGATTTTGCCGCCGACCGCACCGCACGAGGCGTGGAAGGAGCCAATAAGAACTTCAACCTTTATTTGCTTATTTTGCTAAATGTTGGCCCTAGAATATGTAGGCCTTTGCTACAAGTGAAATTGCAAATAGCAATGGAAAATAATCCTATCCAATCAAAGGATCCCATCTAATCCCATTATTTTATCTAGCTCCAAACTAATCTAATCCAAATCGATTCCTAGCCATGGGTTACTGTTCACATACATGAATAATAATTCTAGTTCGCCATGTGCAGTTCCTTTTGCAGATTACAGGTAGTGTTGTAGGGTGTATACACCCATCTCCAGTTGACATGGTGAGCAAAGGCAGAGTCCATTCGAAGCGGAGGGTGTTTCAGGGACAGCCTTCGTCGACGCACCCCTCGTCAAGGCGAAGCGGCACAAGGTAAGGCAAGACCAGATGGGAATGCACCCGAGCGAAGCAAGGGTCCAGCGCCGCTGAGTGAGTGGCGAATCGATGTAGGAGCAAAGAAAGCTGGCGGACAGGACATTGGGGATCCACCAGATGTCAGAAGGAGCATCAACAGGCGTTTTTGCTAGGGGATGGTCTGTAACCACCTCGCCAGTGTAATTCCCTTGGAACCGTACTTTAGTAAGACAGTGGAAGGGCATATTGGTCCACCGTCTCTCATTGTAACCTGTAGTGCTCAACTTGCGTTATTAAAGCTTGTAAAGGAAGGGTAGAAGGGTCACGAAAGGGTAATGACTGTCTTTGTATGACTGAAAACGCCTGCTCATATAAAAGGAGTGAGCCCCTGGATACTAGGAAGAAAAAAACACGAAGTATTACACTCATCTAGTATTGAGTCTTTCGTGAAAAGGGGTGCCCCTCGCCAGTCCACCCAACACCATCCAGGCCTTAGGTGGGAGAACGGGGATGCCGCTAAATTGGCTTGTCTGCCTGGCCGACGTTAGGTAGCATCAACAGCAAAACAAATACATGGGAGGTAGTAGAGGCATCATGCACGAATAACCAGTCTAAGCATAAATGTTGTCTATCTTTCAAGTTTCAAATGAAAATTCTAGTAAATAATAATCTCTGATAAATTTTATAATTTTGTTGCTTTTCAATTCAGGGTAAATCTGTGTTTTAAAAAGCTTATGGCTTATTGCCAACTTGCCTTTTGAAAAAGTAAAACGTTTTAGCTTCTTTAGCACATTATTTTTTTTATCACAAAGCCACTCTCGAAGCTCTCAAAAACAAGTCGAACAAAGTGGAATAGCTTCTCGAAGATGCTGCCAGAAGCTCACGAAGCCATTCATCTTAGACAGCTCAGCCAGCTTGCTATTCAGCTTAGTCCCTTAAAACTTTAAGTTTGATGTGGCTTGTGTAATTCCACGCTCTCTGTAATGCATGCATAGAATATTGATTTGTGAACCGATGATCTATCATACAATTCTACAGCAAGCGAAATCTAAATTTTGGTGTCAACCGTTTTTGTTGTAGACATCTTCAGTGATAACTAATGAGATGAACATGCAAACACATTGATGTTACTCATGTGGGTTATTTCCCAACTACTTTTGAATGACAAATGCACCTAGGCAGAAGAGTGAGGCTGTTTTATGGTCAAAATTGGCCGTCACAGATGGCTGTGGGAATAATTTAAATTAAGGCCCAGTTCTCTACAGCTTATTTGACTTATCTACTTATTTACTTATCATGTTTAAAATATGAATTTAGTTTTCTCAGTTCGTCTTTTCTCTATCTTAAAGGCATGCCTAAAAACTTTCTAAAAAAAGTCAAACAATGGGGACCCAGCTCTCAAGTCCATCTCGGAAAGCTCTCAAAATTGACATAAGTCAGATAAGTAATTAATAAGTTAAATAAGATAATCTCTAGATAACTGAGCCTAAGTTAATTAACCCATAGTGAATCATTTAAAATTAACCACCATTTAAAATTCAGACAAATAAAGTGTTGGACACCGACATGGAGACAAATACCACATAAAGCAAAGACATTGACTCAAGATATCTAGCAATTTCTTTCTGAAATACGACAAAATTTAGTAAGAAATATCGCTCAAAAAGTCCTACATACCAATGTCTTCTTACTCGTCAATTTATTAGTATGAACGAAACTATAAGTAATGATGGGAGAGGGAACGCCAGTGAGAAGATCTCGCTGCCGCCACGAGTGGTGCAGAAGAGGCAGAAAGTGAAGCTGATTTTTTATTGCTTGATTCATCTAATGACCAGCTGGTCCTTTATTATATAGAAATGCCTCCTAATAACTTGATCTAGAAAAGAGTAGATTACACAATAATAACTTGATAATTACCTAACCAAATCAATCAAGATTACTAACTAATCTATCCATCAGATACTGTTCACGAACATGAACAAGTATGCCCAAAGATTAATTACATGCAGAGTACAGCACTAACATATGCCTGTTGGGGCCCACATCCACATAACAAATGATTTCTAAGAGTTAGTTCCCAAGGTAGAGAGTAGACAACGCTTTCTAGTTGGCCAGCTTGTGATTAATACATAGAATAGTTTGGCATTATAAAATAACATTACTAATAAATATAAAATAATACAGCACCTAGTTTGTAAGGAAAAGGATTGTAGTGAAAATAATAATAATTACAGTGGAGGCCTTTATGATAGTTTGGCATTATAGGATAATATTACAAAGAAATATAAACTAATATTGCACCTAGTATATGGAAAAATTCTTGATATACAAAAAAGGATTGAAGTGAAAAAAATATATTTATTAAAATGGAGGTCTTTAATGCAGAAATGAGTTTCCTTTCCAACAACCAGAGCATAAAACTTGTCTCATGATTAATAAAATAAGAAACAACCATACCTTAACCTTGTCAAGGATTTCAAGCAATTTATTTGGTTCAGAACAACCGTCCAAGAAGCATTCAGTGATGGCCATATTGTGAAGAACCTGAAAATAAAAATCAGTCACTCAAGATCACTGTTTTAAATATCACGCCATAGCACTGCTATAGCCCTAATATAGCGTTTAGGGCGCCTTGACCGCAACGTATCAGCTGCTCTAACGGTTTTGTCTGATATCGCTGATATATTCTGCTAATACACCCGATATCTGCTGCATGCCAATGACCGTTATTGCACAAAACACTTAAATTTCATCTAAATTAGTAATACTGAGTAAAATCTACTATTGAGTATTCACTAATCATATTTATTAACATTCCTTACCCCCAGAAATCACTATATAGTATATACGACTCCCTCCGTTATGAGATAGCAGTCGTTTTATATATTGATACAGTCTCCAAAGTAAAACTTTGACCATAAAATTTTTTAAAATTTATTTATAATGCATTAAAAATTATAATATTATGAAAATTCCTTTTAAGACGTATCTATCTATATGATTTTTATGTTCTCAACCTAAATAGTTTAAAACTTCTCTATAGATAAAGTTGTATAACTTAGAACAAGTTTTAAACAACTACTATTTCATAACGGAGCGAGTAATCAATAGCAATAAGATATTTTTCCCTCTCAGAACCGATAAGAGGGATTATTTCCCTCTCATAACCGATAAGAGGGATTTTGAGTATGCATCAAAGCTTCATGCTAAAGACAACGGTATGCAAGAAAAAAAATATTTGATGAAATGAAAAACAAATGTGGATTTTATTATATTGATGTTATCCTAGTGTAAATATTTATCATGTGATATGTTTGATGTTTTATACAAATTATGCCTAACATTTAATTTTAAGATTAAGCACACCTTTTTTATTTATTATTATATAGTTGAGCATGTAGCATTCGCAATATTGCCGATATACGCTATCCGCTATAAAATTAGTCAACTGTACATGCTATTATAAAACCTTGCTCGAGATGCAATATAAGAATGAAAAACAGAGAAAAATATGATTACTCAGAGCTATTGGTGAGATCGGAAAGGCACAGATTCTGGGGACAAACGCACAACTGATTTTCTAAGAATAGTAAGGATAATGGTATGATGGAACTATGAGATTGTGAGGATGAAGAGAATGTTAGGAGATGGCCTCACCAGCAGCGGCATCACCCGTGGTGCATAGGGATGGGAATGGGTTGACCTTTTCCCCATCGAATCGACCATGTGTGACCGTATCTTAGCAAATTGTTTATGGGTTGTTCCCATTAACTGTGTTATTATGGCCCTAACGACCCACTGGTTCAAAAGGGTCGATCCTAAAACAGCGCAAAATTCCTTGATCTGCACAAATATCCTATACAAATGAAGGTTATGTGGTGGCAGCACTAATCAATGAACTGCAAAAAAAGGCAACTGGGATGATGCCAACGCTTAATTATTTCAAAATTTTATTCATGCTCGTACTTGTATTTTCCATAAGGAGAGATCTATAAGACCAAAAATCAAAGTTTAGGCGGTCAGATTGCTTTCAATCAAGCATGAAAGATAGTTATAATGCTACATAGTTGTTGGGAAAAACAAGAAGAGAAGATTAATTGCCATAAGGAGCAACCAGGGCTGAACCAAAGATGAATCCTGGAGAAAGAGAAAATAACTTTGCACATGCAAGGTACCGTTTCTAGTTAGTCTAGATACCTCTGTATGAGAAAAATAAATAAATACTACTAATTCATTTCAATGGTGAAGGCGAAGACATATGATCTGCTCAGTAACATTGCACCTATAGTGAAGCCGAAGGCATATGATATGCTCACTCAGTTTTTATGGTATGTGCCCGGCTTCTAGGGTAGTAGCCGTGCACAGGTCAAACGACGGGTGACTTGAAACGGCGATGAGGCGGAGCTAGGCAGTGGCGAGGTTGCGGCCAGCGAGTTGCTGGTCGCAGCGGTGGCGTGGAATAGGTGCAGCGGCAGCAGCAGTAGGGAGGAATAGAAAGAATTAGGGTTAGGGACAGAGAGGAGGGAGAATTTAGATAATCCTTACTTGCTTTATTCCATCTCTTGACTCGGCTTATATAGCCGGCACAACCGACTCAACTATAATTCGAAATAACAATATAAGCCGGCACAACCGACTCAACTATAATTCGAAATAACAACTAAGGACTCAAAAAGGAAATATATGGGCTAAACCCCAACTCTAGTTAGACGCAACCAAAAACAGACACAGCACGCAAGCTGACCTGCCCCTGATTAAGGCGTGGCGCGGTGACGGCGTGTATACACCACGCCGAACCTAATATTTTATGGTGTAGTTTAGATTTTCTTGTAGCAAAACACGAATGCTTGGCTAGTCAAAGAAAATTATAATAAATCTATAATCATATCCAACAATTTAGTCCGCTAATTGTTATTCAAATTTGCAGGTTTCAAAAAACAAAACTACCATTAAAACATTATGGTTATCGATTAAATCAAGGAAGAAAAAATAAAACAAAAATAGAAACACCTGAAGGAAACTAGAGAATATTGAATGAAGAGGGGCAAGCATTCGATGGTTGCAGCGCTAGTTGGGAGCAGCGAGTTCTCACGCATGCAGCACCACGATGTTGTGACTAGGACGCGCGGAGTGGCCAACGTTTGACCCAGGTTAACCAAGGTCTAACCCCTCCAGCTCATGTATATACTCAGGCCGACCCTCCGCCCCAATTTGCGTTTTTTCTGGAGTTGGGCCGCTGACCCATTGGACGAAAACGCACCCTTCCCATTCCTAGTGGTGTAGAATGAGCAAATAAAACCTAATTCTTTATTTGCTTACTTCGCAAAAATTGCAAATAACAGAGGCAAATCCTCCCTTTGAGTTACTGTTCACGAGCATGCATAGTGAGCGTGAACAGTAATCTCCTTAGCATCACATAAATATTATAGCTAACTCCAACTAATTAAGTCCTAATCCTCGTCCAATTCTATCATATGATCGTCAGGACCATGCACATACATTCTATTTATGTATGTCACGAAGACATGCTTTTGAAAACAACAAAATAGTTCTATCCTAAACTCCCTACTGGATACACTTGCTTCAGGAGAAAAATACAGACTCTTCAAATATTGGACAATAAACATTAATCAAATCTCTACTCTTATGACATTTTCAAGCTACCTTCCAGAAATAACTCCCCATCATTTTTAATAAATCTTCATAATAGAAATCTAAAAGATTACCAAATATTTAAAAGACAATCATTAAACAAGTTTTCCATACAGAACAAGTATAACAATTTACAATTGTAACCAAGTATTACAATTGCAACCAAACACATGATACTATCTGTTATGCTACCTTCACTTAGGGGTGAGAAAAGATAGACACAAATTAATATGGCTCAACCCATTTCCGTTTCCTTTTTTCCTCGCATACAGATTTGAATGTGATGAGTAGTTATGACAGTGATAAAGACTTTGCAATACAGATCGGGCACGAATATTGTAACGGGTTTGACCACATTTCATTAGTGGTTTAGCTAAATGAATAAGATGGCTAAGTTGAAGTTAGTTGTGCGTGGGACTGAATGGATAAGCACGCTAAACGAATAAGGTTAAGCCACTTTGAACATGCGGTAGACCTTGTTCTTTTCAGCTGAATTAGCTGAAAAGTTTAATCTAAAATTTTGTGACACCTCAAGAGAGGTCTTGGAGAGTCCAAAAAAATATTATTTTAGACTATAAGAACCATTTAAAAATCCACAAAAATAAATACAAAGTCCAATATCTTTTGGCTTTTACAAAAATGACAAACTTCTAGAGTTAGCTTTTAGTTTTAATTTAAGCTAAAAAGAACAAGGCCGTAGTAGGAAATACTGGAAAGACCATGAGTTACATGAACATCTAGTTTTGTAGCAAGTATGATTCAAACAACTACCCGCAAATGTTATATGGTTCCTTTTTGTTGACAATGAGCGGCTCACATTAGATGTGCCCAAAATGGGCTGTAATATATATGTACATGAGAGAAGGAAAATATGCAAAATGTTGGGAATAAACCCAGCGGCGTGTGCGTGCGTGGAGGAGTTGCATGCAGTAGGGGCCGTTGCGATTTGTTGGAGGCAGCCGCGTCGTGCGCGTTTGTCCGCGTCGTGCGCGTGGCTGGAGCATGCGGATCAAGCGGCAGAGTGGGGGCAGCGTGGAGTTCGTGCTACCAGCGTCAGCCCATCTATAAAACCTCCTGTACTACTCGTTTGTAAGATGCGAGAAAGAAAATATAGAGTGCAGCGTGTGTGCGCTGCAAGCGTTTGGGCGCATTGCTTTTCTCGTGCTACTGCTCATCATCTTCTTCCTCCCGCTGCTTCTGTTCTTGAGCGTTTAAGTGCGTGTGTGCGCCTGGGAATTCCAACAATTGGTATCAGAGCTCGTGTATGCCCAAGATCCTGCGCTACCACCTCGACTCCATGGCGTTGGTTCCGCAAGGTGCCGGGGGGAGCACGGTGTCGCTGTCCTACCCGGTGCTCTCGCCGGCGAACTACACGGCGTGGGCGATCAAGGTGGAGGCAATCCTTGATGCCCAGGGCCTCTGGGAGGCGGTGTCTCCTACGGAAGGTGTTGCGGTGGACGAGCGGAAGAACAAGACGGCGAGGGCGCAGCTTCTCCAAGTGCTGCCGGAGGACATCCTCATGCAAGTCTCGACGAAGACGACGGCGAAGGAGGTATGGAACAGCCTCAAGACGAGGTTTGTCGGCGCCGATCGCGTCAAGGCGGCTCGCCATTCAACTCTCAAGGGCGAGTTCGACAAGCTATGCATGGCGGAGGGGAAGCCGCTGGACGACTACGCCGGCAAGATCAGCAGCATGGCGGCGAGGTAAGCCAGTCTTGGCTCGACGCTCGACGACGCCACCATGGTGAAGAAGCTCCTCGACACCGTCCCCGATCGGCTGTATCCTGCGGTGGCCGGGATCGAACAATTCTACGACGTCGAGACGATGGCGTTCGAGGAGGCGCTTGGCAGGCTGAAGGCGTTCGACGAGCGTTCCCGGCGGCGCACTCATGCCGGCGGTGAACGGCGAGATGACCAGCTCCTGCTCACGGCGGCCGAGTGGCAGGCTCGGCAGAAACACAAGTCGTCGATCGGGAGGTGCTTCAACTGTGGCGTTCGTGGCCATTTTGCTCGGGGTTGCCGCAAGCCGAAGAAGGAGGAGGTCCTGCTCGCTAGCGCCGACGAGGAAGCGACGCTCCTGTGAGTGCGGGACGGCGGCGCTGGGTTTAGGGGGAGCTTGTTGGGAATAAACCCAGCGGCGTGTACGTGCGTGGAGGAGTTGCATGCAGTAGGGGCCGTTGCGATCTGTTGAAGGCAGCCGCGTCGTGCGCGTTTGTGCGCGTCGTGCGCGTGGCCGGAGCATACGGATCAAGCGGCAGAGTGGGGGTAGCGTGCAGTTCGTGCTACCAGCGTCAGCCCATGTATAAAACCTCCTGTACTGCTCGTTTGTAAGATGCGAGAAAGAAAATATAGAGTGCAGCGTGTGTGCACTGCAAGCGTTTGGGCGAATTGCTTTTCTCGTGCTACTGCTCATCATCTTCTTCCTCCCGCTGCTTCTGTTCTTGAGCGTTTAAGTGCGTGTGTGCGCCTGGGAATTCCAACACAAAAAGGCCCCTACAAACCTATACAATAATAGAGAAGTCTTATACAAATAGCTAGTCTAACACCCCCCTCAAACTCATGGTGGGTAAACAACATTGAGTTTGAAAATGTGTACATCATGATGCACTCTAGTTTGAGCCTTGGTGAAGAAGTCCATAAGCTGAAGAGCCAAAGTCACATATTGAAGGGTAATCGCTTGATTTTGCACTTGAGAGCGAACATAGTGAACAGCAACGCCAATTTGCTTGGTGAGCTCATTCTTCACAGGATCACGGGCAATGCTGATGGCGCCAGTGCTGTCGGAGCGGTGACAGGAACTCCAAGATCATCAAGAAGCCAACGAAGCAAACTGATTTCGGCCGTGGCCGAAGAGAGGGCACGAAGCTCGGCCTCTGTGCTGGAGCTAGACACTGCATCCTGTCGCTTGGTCTTCCAGAAGATCAACGAGGAGGCGAGGAAGACACAGTAGGCCGAGACGGACTTGCGATCGGTGGGATCGCTAGCCCATGTAGCATCCGAGTAAGCCTGCAACTGAAGAGAGCTAGAGCTGGAGAAGAGCAGGCGACGATCGGCCGTACCACGCAGGTAGCGAAGGACCCGAAGAAGATGCCCATAGTGCACACTCATAGGTGACGCCATAAACTAACCGAGTATATGAACACATGCGAAATATCCAGGCGAGTGATGCCCAAGTACACAAGGCTCCCCACTAGGTGACGGTAGCGAGTGGGATCCTCAAGAGAAACTCCATCAATAGTGGAGCTGAAGGTGGAGGAAAATAGGTGTGTCAAGTGTGAGCTCATCCATGAGACAAGCACGATCAAGGAGCTCTTGAATGTACTTGTGCTGAGAAAGGTGGTAGCCCTCTGGTGTATGATCAACATCAATCCCTAGGAAGTACAGATTAGACATCTAAAACTACTCACTGAGACGAGCCTTGACAAAGGCTATATACTCAATATCACCACCACTGATGAGCATGTCATCAACATACAGGAGAAGCAACGTGCGACCTCGAGCAGTAGTGTGAACAAAAAGAGCTGGGTCATGAGGACTGGGAACAAAACCAGCAGCAGCAAGAACAGACGCAAGACGCTCAAATCAGGCCCATGGAGCCTGCTTAAGGCCATAGAGAAAGCGTCTGAGAAGAAGCATGAAGCCCTGAAAAACACTGTACCCGGGAGTATACATGTAAACCTC
Source organism: Raddia distichophylla (assembly GCA_005191435.1). Taxonomy (NCBI): domain Eukaryota; kingdom Viridiplantae; phylum Streptophyta; class Magnoliopsida; order Poales; family Poaceae; genus Raddia; species Raddia distichophylla. Next base: position 1,912,126 of record SPJY01002375.1, read on the forward strand.
CTCACGATGATCACATGAAGAAAGGCGTTTTTCACATCAAGCTGAGAGATAGTCCACTGGCGAACTGCAGCCGGCTATGAGAGAAAGAACAGTGGTCCGGTGAGCAACAGGGGCAAAGGTTTCATCGTAGTCACGACCGTACTCCTGCTGGAAAGCACGAGCCACAAGGCGAACCTTGTAACGCTCAAGAGAACCATCAGAGCGGGTTTTAACCTTAAAAACCCATTTGCAGGTTATGGAATGAGCAGTAGGACAGGAACAAGAGCCCAAGTGCCAGTACGCTCAAGTGCAGCCAACTCCTCAGACATAGCAAACTGCCACTCAGGGTGAGCATGAGCCTCACGATATGAGGAAGGCTTAGGGAGAAGGGTGACAGAAGCCGAAAACCCATAGCGGATAGGGGGAGAGTGGACCAATCACAAAGAGCATACCGTGGGGGTGGTGGAGCGGGATCAACGGAAGGAACCGGTGGACAGTGAGTGTAGTGAAAAGAACATGTGGACGCGACGGCAAAGGTGGTGGAGATGGCGATGAAGCAGGTGATGGTGGAGACTGTGAGGAAGAAGGTGGTGGAGCGGGTAGTGGAGATGATGGAGTAGGCAGAGTCTCAACAGGTGAAGTGGAAGAAGAGGGAACTACCGATGTGGGAGACGAAATAGTAGTGATAGGTGGGGAAGCGAACGGAGAAACAAAAAACCGCTCAGGAAGACTCAAAAAAGACAGGGGCTCAAGTAAGGGAGAAGTGTGGTGTGGGGAGTCGAAGGAGCGAGTGACATCAAAAAAAGAGCAAGACTCATCAAACTGGATAACTCGGGAGACCAGAATCCGACAAGCAAGGGGATCCCAACACCGAAAACCCTTGCGCTCAGAATCATAGCCAAGAAAAGCACACCATAGTGACTGAGCAAAGAGCATCGTCCTCTCCCGAGGCTGAAGAACATAGACAACACAGCTAAAAGTGCGAAGGTGATTGTACTGAGTAAAGCGACCAAAGAGACGCTCAAAGGGAGTAGAACCCTAATGAGCAGTGGATGGCTCCATGTTGATGAGATAAACAGCCGTGGAAGCAGCCTCAGCCCAGAGGTGTTAGGGAACAGAGGCAGAGAGCATCAGGGCCTGAGCAGTCTCAAGGATATGGCGATGTTTACGCTCAGCAACTCCATTCTGAGCATGAGCACCAGGGCAAGAGTACTGAGAGAGGGTGCCATGATCCAAGAGAACCTGTCTAAGATCATTAGAGAGATACTTGCCAGCAGAGTCAGCACGAAACACACGAATGGGAGAGTTTGTGCGAGTCATGGCAGCGAAGGCCTAGTAGGCAGCTAGCACTTGATCAAGGGAGAGAAATCAATGAAAACGGCATGTTTTTAATGCCACATATCTAGTACCAGGCGGTGGCTCCGAAAACAGCCAAATCCCTTCGCCGCGGCGACGCGGCGGACTCATCTTCTTCATCGTCGGCGGTGCGTTCGGGACTTCGTCCTGGGACGAGCGCCTACGCTGTAGCTCACCCGACAACGGGTCATAACAATTTGGTATCAGAGCCCGCCGGTTCTGGAACCATGGCTACGTCGGTGGAAGATCGTCTTTCTGCACTGGAGGCAGAGAGCAAGGAGGTGAGACGTCTCTTGGAGGAGGTGCTCAAGAGCGTCAAGGCCAAGGAACCAACAGACGAGACCCGGGGAGCTATGGGAGATCCTCGCGGCCAACCGCAAGACGGAGGAAGGTGAATCCCAATTCCGGCGTCTGAAGGCTCGAGACATGGCCGAGAGCGCGAGCAGAATCCATCCGCAACGCGCGGTTCGCAAGATGGAGGAAGGAGGAGATCGCCATGGCCAGATAGGGAAGATGGGGAAGACCGAAGGTGGACTCCTCGACCACCTCGGTTTGACTTGGCCGAGTACGACGGCTCTGAGGATCCGTTGGATTGGCTGAGACTCTGTGAGCGATTTTGCCGCTTCCATCAGATCCCGAACGAAGAATGGGTGGGAGTTGCCGGGGTACATCTGAGAGGAGCCCTACAAGTGTTGGATAATTGGCAACAAGAAGAAAGTTCGCTGACTTGGGAGGATTTCCGCAACGTCTTTCGTCAAAGGTTCACAAGGCATTCCACAGTGGGACCCTTGGGGGATTTAGTCAATCTGAAACAAGGTGCAAGCCAAGTGGAGGAATACGCAAGGGAATTCCAGCGATTATTGGCACGCGCACCCCATGTTCGTCGCATGGATCAAATCGAGACCTTCACCTCCGGACTGTCGGTCGCATTGGCCGCGGATGTTCAGAAGGAAAGGCCCCGCGACCTTGCAGACACAATGGCCTGTGCTCGCGAGGCAGAGGCAAGGAAGGATGCATGGATCACCGAAGCAGTGCAGGGCTTCACGACAACCAATCGGTCGTGGCGACAAACACCGTTTCGACGCCGTCCCGTTGGTCACCAGGCAATTTCAGCAGCGCGGGAGGCTCGCTACCATTACCTTCGGCACCAGCCGCGTCAGCAACAGGGAGCAGCAATCGCCAACAGCCCGCCAACTCTTCAGGGTCACAGGGCAGCTCCGCGTCTACACCGATCCGCCATCGGTTGAGCGCCGATCAGAAACCAAACAAAATCTACGAGAAATCCCATAAAAGCCTCGAAAAACCATCAATTTATTCTTTCGCTAGAAAATCCATAGAGAAACCGAACAAGTTCCAACAAGAAACCAAACAGTTTTAGCGCCAACGCTCATGACGTTGCTCCCTTTGTCCTCTTCCGATACGGTGCCAGCCTGAAGTTTCTCCCTAAAAGCATTATGCCAAATGGTGAGATTATACCATAGTTGTCACGGCGTTAAGGCAAAGCAAGGCAAACTAGAAACTTTTTAACTTTGCGGCTCTTAAAACGTGTGGTGAGGCAACGCCATACACATATGATTTGGAGTCATATAAGTGCATCCAAAATAGTAAAAGAAATATCAGTCTATGGGCCATCCCATAACTTTCCCTCATTTAGCACACTGGCCCTTCTAGCTCTTTTCCTCACCCCCACCCCGCTCTCTTTCAACCCTAACCAATACCCTAGCCGCCACTTCCTCCGAACCCAACCCTAGCACCAGATGTCGTTTCCTTCCTCCTCTCTCCTCAACCATAGCCGAGCTTCTCCTCATCGCAACCCCCTCCTCCCAGCCAAGCCACGACACTCCACCTCGTCCCACGAGGTGCAGCCCCCGTCGTCGGCACCCACCTTTGGCAGCAAATCCAACGGAGGCGGGCTCGAATGAGTGGGATCCAATGATGGCAACCATAACAGCAGCACAGGTTCCATCTTTCTCCCTTTCCTCCCCTTCTAGTATGGTAGGACTGGCGTCCGGCGGAATCATGCCCGACGCCAAAGCGTCACTTTGGCAATGCTTCAACGATGCATGACAACTATGGACTATACCTTTACTGTAGTTGAGCATATTACTATAGAAATGGGATTGTGAATAGTGAAAAAGGGTTGAGTGTAAAAATATGAGATATGTTGGGATTGAGAAAATAGGCTTAGCTTTTTTTGAGCAAGAAAAGGGTTTAGCATGTGAATAGTGCAATTGGGTAACAAATAGATAAGAAAATAGTTTAACATTGGGCATGCTCTAATTCCTCATTGTTCATATGCATGGTTTCAGACCCAAAATGCCACCTTGCCTCCGCTCCTCGATAAGGACAGCAAGAGCATAGCACAGGAATGACGAGTGTTGCGTCACCGGTAGGAGCATGGCTACGCAGGCAGGGACGACCTTGTCAGGACTACAGCGCGTCCAACAATCCAAGCCAAGGACTGTATCTTAAAATCCACATTGAAATTCAGTTTTCCAAAACGTTTTTCTCGCTACACACTCTTTTAACATGTTCATTCTTTTTTTAGGAATACTAAGTACTTTTTAAACAATTTTGAATTTGGATGGTTTCAATTTTTTTGATCTTGATCCACTAGCCGATGATTTAGCCATTTCCAGCAGAAAATCAACAATTTCTGACATGATTTAAAACCCTGGTAGGCACCGCTTTTATCCCCTACATTCACTATGGCCCTCTTTGGTTCGTGGTTTTGTTTGGTTTTGTTCGATTTAGATAAAAATTGTTTTTGTACAAACTAATTAGTGTAACATTATGTAATAATTTTTTCGTTACTTTGAAAAGTTTTACTCCAAGATCTAAAAAATATTTTTTAATAATTGTTTAGCCTTTCCATACCTCCTTTGGCTCAACCAAACCGAACTGAAATGAAGCGAATCAAAGAGTTGCCTATACCTAGATGTGTACAATCCATTTAATCAAACTAAACGCATTGGCAAAATCTTAAGAACACAAGCTCCAATACAAATTCAGAAAGCACAAAATAGTGTGCATTGTTGATCTCGAAAAGAAATAAACCTGGTACCAAGCAAGCAAATGTTCAGATCATACGTCATTCACTTGACTAAGAAACAATATTAGGGCCTGCTATATTTCAGTTCTTCAATTTCTATCAAGTCTTGCTAGAACAACATCTGTCCCTAGCAACTGGCCCACCCTTTCCTAGGACACCTCTAACGTGCCTAGCCATCCATCTTAGGCAGCTTCGTTAAAACAATTGCTATCTTCACTTTGCAGTCTTTACCAATATACTCCCTTGTGGCTGCTAAACAGATAGTCCAATCTTGTTTAATGTTAAGCATTTGGTTAATATACTCAATATAGTATGATTATGTAGTTTATTTGGAGAAATTGCATGTTTAATATTCAATAAAGGAAAAAGTCTATATTACACTCTGAACTATGACCCTTCGTCTACGTACCCCCTGAACTACCAAACCAGGTATTCTGCCCCCTAAAACCAGGGAAAAGGTGCAAATAACACCCCGCAACAGTTTTGAGGGTGGTTTTGCCCCCGTGGCGGGTGAGGTGGCAATTTAGTCGAAATAATAAATACAAATAAATTTTAAAAATGGTGGGACCCGACTGTCTTCCCCTCCTCCCTTTTCTCTCCTGTTATTCTCTCCCTCTCCCTGTCTCTCTCTCTCTCCTACCTCGCTCTCTTTGACGCCGCCTCCATGCTGTGCCCTCCCCGCCTCCGCCGCCTTCCCGCCTCTCCCTCCCAGCATCGCCCCTTCCCAGGTCGCGAAGAGGATAGCAGTGCCGCGTTCGCTGGATCTGGCCGGCGACGTAGCGCTCGCCGGATACAGCCTCTTGGCTCTCGAGCTCGCTCGACATCATGGAAGTCGCCACACCTGCAGTCTCTGTATCTAGTCGAGGAGGGCATTAGGAGGCCGCGCCGCCGTGGTGCTTCACTAGGAGTAGGAGAGCGTCAAACCGCCGCCGCCGCGCGGAGAATGGAAGCGCCGTCACCGGCCCGATTTGGGCCCGATTTGGAAGTAGGGGTGTTATGTGGGGCAGTGTCTATAGTAGGAGAGCTAAGCCTACTGCCGGCCAAAGTAGTTAATAAGAGGATAAGCATTAGCAGAGGATTACCTCCAACTTTGACATAAGATTATTTAGAGTTCATTCAGGAGTTAGTTGGCCAATGGCCTATGTAAGCCGCAAGGCACATCCAGAATTGGTTAATAAGATCATTCTATTATTCCCTACCCCTTTCTCTAGTCTTCCTCTTACTGTCACCATTGATTGGAGGCTCCAAGCCGACGATCATTACCTCAGAAGCAAAGGGCCGGCGCCCCCGCCATTGCCTTTGCCCGGCCGCCAGCCTAGCCATAACATCTTGGTATCAGGAGTCACCGATCCACCACCCACCTCCGCCGCGACTTCCACACGCTACGTGAACGCGCCGTGGTTCAGGAGTTCGCCCGCCATTGCGTGGTCTGTCAGCGCAACAAGACGGATCACCTACATCCCGCCAGGCTGTTGTTACCCCTGCCGGTCCCATCGTCAGTTTGGTCCGACGTCGCCATGGACTTTGTGGAAGGACTGCCAAAGGTGGGCGGCAAGTCCGTCATCTTGACGGTCGTCGACCGCTTCTCCAAGTATGCGCACTTCATTGCGTTGGCGCATCCCTACTCTGCGGAATCAGTTGCGGCAGCGTTCTTCGCCGAGATTGTCCGCCTTCACGGCGTTCCAGCATCAATCGTCTCCGACCGTGATCCGGTGTTTACTTCCACTTTTTGGCAGGCCCTCTTCAAGCTATTGGGGACAAACCTTCACATGAGTTTAGCTTTCCATCCCCAATCCGATGGACAAACAGAAGCAGTGAACAAGGCTATTGGCATGTATCTCCGTTGCATGACAGGTGATCGGCCGCACCAGTGGCTTCGCTGGTTACCTTTGGCGGAGTTTGTCTACAATACTGCGTACCATTCAGCTCTCAAAGATTCGCCATTCAAGGTCTATGGCCGCGACCCTCCTGTCATCCGCTCCTACGACGCTGGCGACTGCAGGGTGGCTGCCGTGGCCCAATCCATGGCGGAGTGTGATGAATTTTTGGCGGACGTCCGTGCTCGCTTGCTTCAGGCCCAGGACGTGGCAAAACGGACCTATGATCGCGGCCACCGGGAGCTCTCCTTCGCTGTCGGTGATTGGGTTTGGCTGCGCATTCGCCACCGAGCTCCGGTATCTCTCCAAACCGAAGCCAAAGGCAAGCTCCGGCCACGTTTCTATGGGCCGTACCAAGTATTGGCAGTGATCAACAAGGTGGCGTACAAGCTGAAGCTTCCTCCGCGTGCTAGAATCCATGATGTTTTCCATGTCGGGTTGCTGAAGAAGTTTGTGGGTGAGCCACCAACATCACCTCCAGCATTACCGCCGCTTCATTTCGGTGCAGCTCAGCCGACTCCAACTCGTACGGTGAAGATGAGGTTGGCCCGGGGTCACCGTCAAGTCCTTGTCCACTGGGCCGATCAGCCAGCTTCAGCTGCCACATGGGAAGATGTTGATGATTTCAAACGCCGGTATCCTGCATGGCAGCTCGCGGACAATCTGCTTGTCGAGGGGGAGAGATGTTATGTGGGGCCGTGTCTATAGTAGGAGAGCTAAGCCTACTATCGGCCAAAGTAGTTAATAAGAGGATAAGCATTAGCAGAGGATTACCTCCAACTTTGAGATAAGATTAGTTAGAGTTTATTCAGGAGTTAGTTGGCCAATGGCCTATGTAAGCCGCAAGGCACATCCAGAATTGGTTAAGCAATAAGATCAATCTTATTATTCCCTACCCCTTTCTCTAGTCTTCCTCTTGCTGTCACCATTGATCGGAGGCTCCAAGCCGACGATCATTACCTCCAAAGCAAAGGGCCGGCACCCCCGCCATTGCCTTTGCCCAGCCGCCGGCCTAGCCGTAACAAGGAGGGGAAGGGGATGCCACAGCCATGCGTGGAGAGGGCGAGGGTCGCGCCTACGCTAGGAGAAAAGGGGGGCGGCGAGAGGCGTGGGGAGGCAGCTGCGGGGAAGCAGCAATGGGAGGAGCGGGATGGAGGGCTGTAGCAAAGTGGCGCGTGGAGGCGGCGACGGGGAGGCAGGAGAGAGGGAGGCAGAGATGAGGGAGAGAAGATAGGGACGAGAGGGGACCATTGCATTTGTATTTTATTTTTATTTATTTTTTCGACTATATTGCCACCTCACCCGCCACCTGGGCAAAACCACCCTCAAAACCATTGTGGGGTGTTATTTGCACTTTTTTCCCGGTTTCAGGGGCGGAATACCTGGTTTTGTATTTCAGGGGGTATGTAGACGAAGGGTCATAGTTCAGGGTGTAATATAGACTCTTTCCTTCAATAAAGTACAATTTTTAGTGGTTAAATCTTGTAGTAATATGTTTTACCTATTTAATATTTCTGGTATATAATACACAAACATATGAAGATGAAGCTTTAAAAAAGTAGAACAATTTTAAGCCCATCTTGAGACTTGGGAGCACAAGTGTAGTAAATAACCAAAACCAATATATTTAACCATTTAGCGATAGAAAACAACACTATGACAAGCTTATATGTTTTGGCAGCATCAAACTATACGAAGACTAATTAGTAATTAACTATTCATATCCAATTAAGATGGAAACAAGCATAGTAGTGTTTCACAACTTTCTTGTTCTAAAGATTCTGATGTGTGTTGATTTCTTTGCTAGGGAAAGAAGTCATGTTCATCTAATTATTTCTTCAAGTCATGTTCATCTAATTATTTCTTCAAGTAGCATATAATTAATAAATTTGTGCGGTAGAGTCTTAGTCATCAGAAATCACATGCAACATGGCAAAATTTTAATAGCTTGGTAAACAGGGCTAGTCCTTATCACCTTGTAGTTCTAAGAAACAAAACTGGACCATAAAGACCTTCCTATGGTTTGCTCAAGCACAATGTATACAGCTTACCAAAAGGCATCTAATAAACTGATTAGTCAAGGAAAATTTCAATTATGATCAATAGCCAAAAAGTCCAACCAAGTACAAATTTAACACAAAATTCCATGATCATATTACTGCTGTTCCAGTCATGCTATTCATCCACATACACAACCTTGCCATACACGCTTAATGGCTTAAACATGTTCAAATGCTTCCGTCACTAGCGTCTAGCTGTGTAACTTCATTCCGCCTCAACCCATACATTGCAGTTAACAAGAATCAGATCCCCTAAGGGTTTTCTAATCTTAAACAGGCCGCACTACCGAATCAGAACCTCAGAATATCCATACAAGGTTATTATTTAAAAACCAACAAAAAAACATCTACCCCACATCCACAAACTGGAGCAGGCATGCTTCCAATGGTCCTTAGGCAATCATCCACATAAAATGCAGCTTTATAACTCTTAATTAAACATTTCACGCATCCCCAGCATGATGATTCTTTCCGACAAGGAAATATAACAACTCCACGCATCCCCAGCATGATGATTCTTTCCGACAAGGAAACTGCTTCTCCACACACATTTCCCGACCTCCCGCAATTCTCCTAGTTTCCAAGTAACTAAACGAACCACAAATGTAAGCACGACTGGCTTCACGCCGCAGTTCAAAATAACGCAATCGCCATGCTAGAACACCGGAGCCTTCCCCTTACCTTAGGGTTGCCTGACTTCTTGTTCCAGATCTGCCTTAGCACCTCGACGCACTCGCCATAGCGTCGGCTCTGGAAGTGCATAGCCGCCTCCCTCGCCATCGCCGCCGTCAGGGACATCACCCCGTCCTCTTCTGTTTCCGGCAACGGAAACGGTTCGTTCAGCTCCTTAGCCGCCTCGGAGGGGAAAGGAGGTGCAGAAGGAGGCGGCGGTTCCATTCACCCGACCTCTCCGCCGCAGCAGAATGCGGCAGGAGTGAGACAACCCAAATCGGGAAGGGGGAAGTAGGAAGTGGATGAGCTGGAGACGACAGAGTAGAGTATGGAGAGGAACAGCTAGGGTTTGGACGCGAATTGCGGCCTGCGGGGCGACGAGTTAAGTTTTACTGCAGCAAATTTGTCACCCACTCGAAATACGTTTTAAAATTTTAAAAAATTATGCAAAAGATATTTTACGAACTCTAATAAAAATTATTTAAAACCCCACAAAAATAACTACAAAATATTACAACATTTAACCTAAACAAAATAACAAATTTTTATTTAATTTAATTAATTTAATCTGTAACAAACAAGGTGTCTCAATCGAGAAGGCTTGTTCTGGTCGGACTAGAGTTCCTATCTCAGCCTATCGGTGTGCTATCCATAGGCTTAACCCTATTCGTAAAGCTTAACCGTTTAAGCGATTAACAACTTATTTACGTTTTAAAAGGAGACATAGGTCTTGTTCTTTTTGTATCATTGCATATTACCGTAGCAAAATTTTGTTTCTTTGTTTCTTTATATAGCCTATATGTTGTGATAATTTATAACGATTTTTTATGATTTTTATTAGAACTTCAAAAAATCATAAAACTATTTTTAATTTTTTTATAATCCTTAGACCTCTTTTCGAGTGCTCTCAAATTTGCTACAATAATACGCCAACGCAATGATACGCTGAAAGAGCAAGGGCATATTTAAACATCCAAATTTTGGCCAAATTTTAAATTTGAGTTTTAAATTAAAAATTTCTCTCTCTCTCTCTGATGCTCTGATGAGGACATCGCAAAACTACATGGCCCAAATAAATAATGATCTTTTGCAAACAAATAGACACAATGTTTTGTAAAGTTGAGTACTTCTTTTAAGCACGACGAAATGATGCGAACGAATGGCCTCTTACAAAAACATTGCATAATTGTTTTTATATTGAAAGCGAGAATGACAAAACAATAGATGCATACATATACCACGTGTACACATTCTTTTTCTGAAACACCTTTGCAGATTGTCAAAAGACGATGACATAATTTCGTGAAAAAGGGAATGATGGTAAGAGCATGACACCAATGCATATGTGGAAGTGGTGCTTGTTCTGAAATCTAGTTTGTCCCCCAGAAGCATATCAAGATTTCACGTCATACTATGTAATAGACGATCAAATGTAGTCGAGTACGACTCCAAACAAAGAAGGGGGAATGATGAGCACATCGCTACATCTAATACACCCATGTGATCAACGACCAAATACTCCCCTCTCGACCAGCAACCCTCGACAAGCATTCAAGGATCGATCACCCAAGCCCGCGCACGACAAATTAATTATCATGTAAACTCATTTCTCATGTCGCATATTTATAATTGTGAGAATAGACCGCTTCCTAATACTAATATTCTTATCCTTAGGAAGTTGAACAAGCAACAGCAACAGAGCATTAAAACACTAAGCAAGACAATAAAGCATGGTGGAAATGTGAAGGGATTCCACTCATACTTCAATGACCAGTCGGAATTCAAACAGACCTAGAGAATGCAAACAGACTTTGTTTCAGGTGTGTGAGCCCTCGTGTGAGTCTGAATTCAAGCAATGAATCTGGCCTGTCCTTCAAATTCCATGCGTTCTGGCCACAGAAGTCAAATCAATCGCGTAGACAAAACCTGTATTTTGCTTTTCTTGGGTGTTGCATCACCATTACTTTGGGCTTGAGTCCCCATGTATTCATAGTGAGTGAGAGCACCTCCTACCAGCCATCTCTTTTCCTATATATTGGAAAAACTCTTTCTATTTCTGTTCAAGTTTTGTTTACATCAGGTTGCCCCCATGTGTGGAAGTATATCACTTGTTCTCCTGATTGGGCTAGAGCAGCAGTAAACAAGTTCAAAACCTCAGTTTGTGTGTGTGCTTCACCCTTGTTATTTCTAATTTTCGATTGATTGCAAGGATAGACCCTCGTTGTTTAGATCATCCGTGTCTTGGCACGGTTGATAACAATTTTTCTGTTGGTTTTCAGAAAGTTGGCCCAAAACAGAAATGTTGCAAAAGACGTCACGAAGAAGTGAAAAAAATTCATAAGCAAAGAGTCACCTGACAAAAAGTTACGACAAAAATACCGACCTACTGTCTCGTGGGCAGAAAAACAGCAAATTGAAAAGTTGGATCAATCGTGTATTATCTTGCTCTAAAGCGCAAATATGGATTTGTTGATTATGTAGCACTTGTTTTCATCTCCACATACTTATTTTAACATATTATCCATCTTTGTTTGATTAGCAACATAGGCTATGTGCTAGTTTTGAACACTTCTTCAATTTGTGCAAATCTAAAATTAACTGATTGTTTCCATTACTACTCATACATAGCATGTCCAAGCTACACTTCTACTAATCATACAGGTGATAGCCTTGCAATCGCTTTTGTCGAGGATAAAATTACGGCCTATTGCCATGGCCCAGACTTGGGTCAATAGATAGCCTTGCAATCGCTTTACTAACACTTAAGATCGGTTTATCACGAACCAGCCGCCGGTTGCACCACTTGTTGTATTTGTAAGAATTGGTAAGAACTTGGTAAGAGCTTGAAAGATGCGACCCACAATAATTTCAGCACCTAGTAGTTGATAAGGTTTCACGTATTTTTGTGTGCTATCCTTGTTTACTACTAACCATGGCAGGGTCGTATGGAGATAATGATCCTAAGAAATATCGTGCGAGGAGCAATTATCACTGCTGACGACAAGCAATTACATGCACCGATTAAGCGAGAATTGGATCGCAACTTTCATGTGAGCTCTCATCATTTTGCAAGAAAGGTTAGCAGGATCAAAGAACAATGCACCGTCTCCAAATCTTAATCAAGGTAATATGAAGTGTATCTTGCCTGCTCTTGGTATTACGTATGATCCTAATGCTTACATTGATTGGAAAATTACGGTTGACAATGAATTTAAAAAATATGATTTGTTTAGAAAAATAAAAAAAATTAAGGCTGCCGCTAGTGTACTAAATGGATTTACGTTAATATAGTGTAATACTAAAAAAGATGGACAATAACTGGAATGTCATGAAAAAACTTATGAGAGGTATGTATTTTTCTGATTACAATGCTGATTTTTTGTACACTAAACTTCAACGTTTAAAACTAGGCAACAAAAGTGCTAATGGTTACTTTGCACAATTGCAAAATCATTTGTTGCGTTGCAGTTTAAAAGAATGCAAGGAAGCTACTGATGTTCGGTTCATGAGAGGGCTTAATAAAGAAATTAAGGACATTTTTGTTAATAAAAATATAACTCACTTTCTCATTTAGTTAAGCTTGATTGTAAAGATGAACATCACATTTTAGAACAAATAAAAATGCTTGATGCTAGGAAGGAAGAAAAGAAACATGAATTACATAATTTGATATAACAAGTTTCTAAATTTTATGATGTAATTTGCACAGAAGAAGGTAATTCAATGAAAAATCTGCATGTTCTTGTGTCTCCCTCTTCGACTAACCTTTTGCAGAAGATTGAAAAAAATGAAGAGATCCAAGTTGATATGGTCGAGTATGGGACGTTCCCTTCAACCACAATATTAGATGAGATTGCACCTTCCATACCCACTGAGCAGATTATGGTTGATGACAATTGCGCCATTGTTGGCCTATGGTCTAATGGAAATGAGATATATCGCAACATAATTGTTGATGAAACATTTAGTGCTAAATAATTTACACCACTTCAAGACAATGATGATGAGATAACCATGGTTGGGGAATTGATTGTTGTCCCATGGATAACTTTACAAGAAGGAACACTATCTACAACACCTACAATATCTGAGCAGAACAATAAAGGTAATAATGGTGTTGAATCGTTAGTCATACATGAATAAGAGATGAGTTCTTGCAACTACACTTGTGCTAAAAGAAAAATATCTTTCACTTAATTTAATATATCTAATTTGAATAATGTTGAATTGATTACTCATGACAAAAATCTTAACAAAGCATTTCAAGATAAATCTTTGTGCTATGTATTATTTGATGAACCTGTTGAACTATCTAGTGCGATTGATAGGGTTGCTGAATTTCTAGTTACAAATCACTACATGGTACTTGCAATGTCGAATGTTTATCACAACTGATTTGCTTGTTGATTTGAGATTAAATTCTTGCAACACGCCATCCATTCTGTCATATTGTGGTAGCTGGCAGATAAAGGAATTTTTCTATGATCACTGTTTTGAAAAGAGATTTTCATTCATTTGCGCATATGTCACATGTGAACCACTTGTAAAAAATCTGCATCGCCTAAATAAATCCTGATCTTTTCCAAACAAGTTGACACAATGTTTAGGAAAGTTGACTACAACTTTCTTTCAAGCACGATTAAATGATGAGAATGAATGGTTTTTAACAAAAAAAAACTGCATAATTGTTTCTATATTGAAAATGAGAATGTCAAAACAATAGATGCATATCTATACCACGCATACATGTTGTTCTTTTCTGAAGCACCTTTGAAGATTGTAAAAAGATGAGGACGTCTTTTCGTGAAGAAGGGAAAGATGATAAGACCATGGCACCAATGCATATGTGGAAGTGCTGCTTGTTCTATAATATAGTTCGTCTCCCAGAAGTACATCAAGATTTCATGTTATACTATGTAATAGAAGATCAATTGTAGTCGAGGCCGACTCAAAACAAAGAAGGGGGGAATGATGAGCACATCGCTACATCAAATACAACCATGTGATCAACGACCAAAGGCTCCCCTCCCGACAAGCAACCCTCAACAAGCATTCAAAGATCGATTACTCGCGAGCCAGCGCACAACAAATTAATTATCATGTAAACTCATTTCTCGGGTTGCATATTTATAATTGTGAGAATAGACCGCTACCTAGTAATATTCTTATACTTAGGAACTTGAACAAGAACCAGTTACAAGGCATTAAAACACCAAGCAAGACAATAAAGCATGGTGGAAATGTGAAGGGATTCCACTCGGACTTCAATGACCAATCTAAATTCAAACAGACTTAGAGAATGCAAACGGACTCTGTTTGGGGCGTGTGAGCACTCTTTGGAAAGATAACTTCGTCATCTTTCCAATGGATCTGGCCTGACCTTCAAATTCCAAGCGTTTCGGCTGCAGAAGTCAAATCAATCTCGTAGATAGAACCTATCTTTTGCTTTTCTTGGGTGTTGCATCACCATTACTTTAGCTTGAGTCCCCATGTATTCCTAGTACGTGAGAGCACCTCCTAAGCCATCCCTCTCCCTATATATTGGGAAAACTCCTTATATTTCTGTTAAGGTTTTGTTTAGATCAGTTGCCCCCATGTGTGGAATTATATCACTTGTTCTCCTGACTCGGCTAAAGCAGCAGTAAACAAGTGCAAAACCTTAGTTTGTGTGTGTGCTTCGCCCTTGTTTTTGCTAATTCTTCGATTGCTTGCAAGTATAGACCCTCGTTGGTTAGGTCATCCGTGTCTTGGCACAGTTGATAAGAATCAGGAGTGTGGTTTAGCGATTGCGGGTGCTTATCCTTGTGTGGTTCATTGCCGGATCATCCTAAATGGAAGTTATCCTCTCACCGAAAGATCGGGAACCTGTGAGGGCATTATTTGGTTTCAGAGCGATGGTTGACCGGTGAATCCTTGTATCTTGTTTAGTTGTTTGTTTGTGTTCTTCCTATAGGACAGAAAATTTGCCCCACAAAAATATTGTTTACCTGCTGTCCAAAACCATTTGTGACTTTTCAATATGTTATTTCGATTTGCTAATTTGAGTTTGTGTTTGTTATAGTGTTGTCTTGTTGCTATTCATCTTCTTGATTATCTCCCTACCTCAAAATTCACCCAAAAACAAACTATAAATCTCGGACAGAAAATTTTCATTTCTACAATCACCACCGAAAACGTCATATCTCCCATTTCACTCATCCTTTTTGAGTGAAACCAAAAGGAGAAGATTCAAGATTTGTTTCTACCATCCTGCCAATTTTCAACTCCATACAAGAAGAAAACAAGGAGTTATGGATGTTTAATTCAGACATTGTTGCTGTCCTGAAATCTGCAGATCAGTACAGCTATGAATTTTGTGCGAATTTCTCTGCTGGTTTTAAGAAAGTTGGCCCAAAATAGAAGTTGTTTCAAAAGACGTCAAGAAGAATTGAAAAAAAATCATAAGCAAAGAGTCACGTGACAAAACGTTATGCTCAAAATACCTGCCTTCTGTCTTGTGGGTAGAAAAACAACAAATTGGAAAGTTGGATCAAATGTGTGTTATCATGCTCTAAAGTGCAAATCTGGACTTGTTGAGTTTGTAGAACCTCAGTTTATGTGTATGCTTCACCCTTGTTCTTACTTAGTTCTTTGATTACATGTAAGGATAAACCTTCGTTTGTCAGGTTATCCATGTCTTGTCTTGGTTGATAACAATCAGGAGTGTGGTTTAGCGCTTACGGACACTTATCCTTCACTACTAGAAAAGTGATTATCTATGATAAAACTCCTTGACAATGTCAACTGGCGTCACAGAAAACTACTTTTTTGTGATGATTTTATTTCGGTCGTCATAACACACACCACGCATTAGGTAGCCCTAGTTTTTAGTGACGAAAGTTGAAATTTCGTCACACAAAAATTATACACATTGTCATAGAAAACCAAACATCAGGTTGGTTTGGTAATCTCGGGCTGCTTCGTTCGTTTCAGCGTACGCCGCCGTCGCGTTGCGCTGCGTTTGCGTCGTTTGAACGCGTGGCGCGCGCGCGTGCGGCGCAACGCAACGCGCGGCGAAACGAGCATGGCCTAAGTCATATGCATATGTTTATTGTGACGATATATTTCTGTAATGATGGATGATTTATCCTTTCTTGCACGTTTATAAAATAGAATAGGAATAAAGAGAGTGAATGAGTTCTCAAATTTTTCTTTGAATTTGGATTTTTACGAACTAAAACTTTTTGTTGACCTTCTTGATGGCATGGTCCCTTTCTTGCAAGTTTCTCTCTCTTTTTTAGGAGTTTTTAAGGCCTTACAAAAAAGAATAGAAAAGGAAAAATAGTCAATGAGGCCATTACAAAACGGAATAGAAGAACTATTTAAAACCTCACAAAAATGACTAAATTGGATAGCCAAGACGGGTGAATCATTCTGTGTAATGTTGGGCACCATCGGCCATCAGTTTGTTAGGCTCGAACCTCTCATTTAAAATCAGGCAAACAAAAAAAACATTTGCAAAATTTGTTTTTAAAAAATGCTAGTTAGCTGAGTAATCATTTTGTGCTATTTGGATTTCAAAAGGTTGCTTGTGGTGTTCTATTGGTACCATATTGATGTCTCCTTAGGTCTCGGCATTTGGTTTGTGTATCTCACCACGTCTTTCAAAAATGAAAATCGATTTACTATTGAACTTGATATCAGCAAACTTCAATTTGAATAATTCCGAGCATCTTTCACTTGTGCTTCATGTTCAACTGGATAATTGTCAAAGCTCCTTGGGGTTGCATGTGCATTGCATCTTGCATTTTGTTCTTCTCTCTTAATCTTGATGTCTATATTACCAAAAGGGGGAGATTCGTTTAGAAAAAGGCATTAACTAATTCCAAAATGAAAACGGGAAGATTTTACCCTTGGGAGAATTTGTTTCTCATGTCTTGGATATGACGAACAACTGAATCAATTTTTGATCCAAGCATGAGCTGGCATTTTCGAATGCTTCTTGTTTTTCATTTTCAAAACTTCAAAATACTTTTTGAAAAGGTTTGTCAATATATTCATCAAGGGGGAGTGTTGAGATCCATGTGGAGGATACCCCGTTGTTGTGACGAATATATGTGACGTGTTACCTTGGTGAGATTTTGAATTACTTTGCTAGAGCATTTGTTGAAAGGGGCGTGAAATTTGAAATAGTGTTCGACATAATCGTATTAGGACTATTTGTGTGGTTAGTTGCATTCAAATGATCCTTTTGCACATGGATGTTGAGGTTTATGATGTTTGTGAAGCGAACCTTGCAGGAGAGGTAAGGTGTTGGTTTCGTATGATGCAGGTATCGGCGTGTACGTGGCTGCCACTGAGCGGGGATAGCTGGAGGATGGTGCATTTAGGGTCGTGCAGGCGACCGGGTTCAATGACCTGGTGGTCACATGAGGTGGTGTGCTCAAGAAGCTTCGCCATAGCAAGGATTCCAGGGCAGCTGGAGGTTGGCGCGTTAGTTACTTGGTGGTGAAGGTGTTATGACCGGTGGGCCCAGGCGTGGGTTGGCGACCGAGAAAACTGCGAGGATATTTTCTGAAGGAATATGTGAAGAATATTCCTCTGCGGTAATGTGTTGTTAGTGCGTGAGGTGTATACCACTCATCCTCAAATGAAGGGTGAAGATGGTCCTTATGGCATCTCACCCTTGGGCTATAAATAGAGGGGAGGGGAGCATCGCCTTCTCATCCCCCTTAAAGCTGAAAATTTCAGAAATTGTGAGGGTGAGTTGGGTGTGTAAGGGTGGCACATAGAGTGCTTGTGACCACATGGAATGTGGTTTATAATTCCCCAACTTTTATGCAATGAAATCTCTAATCTTTATGAACATCTTGTGTTGATTTGCTCCTAGTTCTTCTTATTTTTGTTTTTCCTTTTGGAGCACTTATTCGGAGATGAAGATGGGTGATTTATTATTGGTTATTGGTGGTCTATGATGACTTACGGTTGCTAATATGATTTGCCACACTCTTTATAACCATATCAGAGCAAGAGATCAAGTTTTTAACTTGTTGCAAATCTGATCAGAAATATTCCTACGCGCAGCAGTCAGTGTAGAAAAATCATTTTTGAGTGATCCACTTGGAGAAGTTCCGTTACTTACATATCTATCAACACAAAAATTTTGAAGTCATGAAGATTCTTGGTTTGGGTGCAGTGAGGTGAAAACTGAGCCCCAAATTTCTGTACAAGATTTTTGGCAACTTGTAGTGTTCGAATTTTCCTATTTTTGTGCAAAGAGTCTTGAGGAGATTTTTTGTGGAGTGCTTCATGACTCATGGTTTCATAGGGATAAAAAGTCCCACAGTTTTTGGAGTAATAGAAGGCCACCATCTTATTGTTCCAAGTGAGAACAAATTCTGTAGAATCTCCATTTACATTTTAAAAAGTGGCTTTAGTGATTTGGCTTGATGTGCCTTATAAAAGCATGACTTGAATTGATCTCTTTTGTTTGGATACTTGATAAATAGGATTATTATTGAAAATCCCCTCATATTTTCATGTGTCTTATCCACTCTTAGGGTATACATAGTTGTCACGGTGTTTATATTTCGGAAAATTGGTAAAGTGAGGAGCACCGTCCGATGAAAAATTTTCAAGGCTCCCATTCACCCCGCCCTCTGGTCACCGTATTGGTTTTACAGATGGTCTTCTGGATTCATTTGATTTGAATCATTTGACACATGCGAATCTTGTTTACTTGGCAAGATGACTAAAACGCCATCCACTGGTTCTAGTGAGAAGGCTAGTGAATTGTTGGCCCTAGTACATACTAATGTATGTGGACCAATGAGCGTTGTGGCTAGATGTGGATTCTAGTATTTCATCAGTTTTACTGATGACTTAAGTAGATATGGCTATATCTATTTAATGAAGTATAAGTCTGAATCTTATAAAAAGTTCAAGATGTTTCAGAATGAAGTACAAAATCATTTGGAAAAGACAGATAAATTTCTGCGATGTAATCGTGGAGGTGAATATTTGAGTCATAAGTTTAATGATCATTTTAAGAGTTGTGAAATTGTTCCACAATTGACTCCGCTAGGGACACATTAATTGAACGGCGTGTCTGAATGGAGAAATCGAACTTTGTTGGACATGGTTCGATCTATGATGAGTCGAACTGATCTTCCGTTATCTCTTTGGGGACTTTCTCTAGATACTAGTAGCATTAACTTTGAATAGGGTTACATCAAAATCCGAAGATAAGACACCATATGAGATGTGGAAAGGGAACGTCCTGTTTTATCTTATCGAAAGATCTGGGGCTGTGAGGCTTATGTCAAACATCAGTTGTCAGATAAGTTACACGCCAAATCGGACAAGTGTTTCTTTGTGGTACCCAAAAGGTGTAGGGTATTACTTTTATAACCGGTAGGAGGGCAAAGTGTTTGTCGCTCGGAATGGTGTCATTTGGAAAAAGGAGTTTTTTAAAAGGGCCAGTGAAAGCAAGTTGCAACTCGAAGAAATTCGGGAACCGCCGTGAACTGTGATTTATTAACAACTAAAACTGGTTCACATCCTGTGCGTTAGAATTCGGTTCTGCGCCTAACTTGTTTTTGCAGGGATTGATGTGGACAGTATGGACCCTTGTGTATATGATGCATTGCAATTTTGATGATCTATGAGTCATGGTTAATTGCAGCTAAAGGTTGTCTATTGATATATAATAGCCTACGTGCCGACATGTGATGCTTTGAATCCTTATGTAATTTTATCACTAGCTGCTAGATGTAGTAGTATAGTGCAATATCATGGTGGACTCAACCCTAGCTAGCCTGGAGGACAAGGATAGTCGTGGAGATGGAGATCACCGCGTCATGGGGCCATACTAGTTCACAGTTTAATATGATTATCTGTGTTGATTTACTTTGTTTGGCTATTCTTTCACGTCATATGTGGTGAATATGTTAACCTGACTGAATAATTTCCCTTAGAAAAATTAAGAACAGATGTCTTTTTGCCAATAGCTGCACCTATTGTCTTGTATGTTGGCGTGTTAGGTCTTGACAATTTAAGAATGCCATCTTCTTCCTTGTATATTGGAGTGGGTGTAGCCTAATCCGTGCATCCACACACATAGTATTGGTTCGCTTAACGGAGCTCCAAATAGGATTTGGGACTTAGGGCTTCAGGGTTGGGAGCTGTAGACGTCAAATAAACACCAATTTTATACGTCAACATATTCCAGAATTCCGGCTTTTCGAGGAAAAATCAAGGTTTATACTAACATTTTATTTATTCTAATAAAGTTCCACAAGTTTTGGTGAGTTTTGGGTCTACAGGTGCAAAACAGGACAAACCAGGGCCAGACCGGGCAACAGGCCAGGCCGTCCGACCCACCTAGGTCGGCCGACACAGGCATGTCACCGATCCAGCCCCGTCTTCTCCCCAGTGGCATAAAAACACAAAAGAAGGACATCTAGACCATCCACTGCTGCCGGTTTGATCGAATGGAGACGGTTGCTTCACAAGTGAGCATAGGATTCCCTTGGATTCCTTTCTTGCGCAAGTCCATTTGATGAACCGGCTTAAGGGGATAATCTACACCATCAAGAGAGCATCCCATGCAAAATCCACGGCCGGGAGACGAAGGAGGTGGGTCGGCCGACCCACCTAGGCCGGCCGACCCACTCTTGAGCCCCCTCGGGTTCCCCTTTGGAGGAGGGATGGATGACACGTGTCCCTACACGTGGAGCACCCCGGTTGGCTGCGGAACACTGTAAATAGACCCCCTCTCCTCACTTGTAACACAACACACTTCACTTCCACATTTTCATTCCACTTAGTAGAGTAATTCTTAGTTAGTAGGAGTTGGGAGTTAGAGTCAAGTCGAGCCAACGCTCGGAGTTCCGGAAGTGTCTTCGGGAATTCGGGTAATAGCTCTTGTACCCTTTCCTAATTGTTTCAATTAGTGAGATCACTTCATTCATTGCTATAGTGTTGAACTTTATTTGAGCTGAGTATATCTGCATAAATGAGTTGTGTAGATTTGCTTTACCGGTAGCTTATATTCGTCTGGAATCAGTTTAGGTTCTCACTCATATACTGTTAGAGCCAGGCATTGAACCTAGATCAACTTCTTTTAGTACTGAGGAAGATTGATTAGGAATAGTCGCAGACGTGGTGTCTGAGACTAGGACTAACTCGGTTTACACCCGGGCCCACGTATATGTGGTAGGTGGTAGGTGCCCTATCCATCCGTAGATACTTCTGTGCCTTCCTATACTAGTCCCTGGATCAGTAGCTAGTACACACAGATTTCTAAAACTTGGATCATAACCATTCTCATTACAACATTAAATATTACATCAGAATGCGCCCATTAAGGCTCATAATACAAAAGCCTGGCACGTAGGCCATACAATTGTGGAAGCATGGGTACAAGGTAAAATCCAAAAGAGAACTCCAACACAATCCCACGGGCAAGGCTATAGTAGCGATCCTAGGCGTCGGGGAAATCCACGTCCTAAACACCATCGGCGAAGTCACCGTCTTCAGGCTCACCGTTGTCTGGGTTGTAATACTGAGTGTCCAGTCCTGCTTGATGGAATGAGCAGCCCAGCGAGTGAACGCGAGGGTGAGTATATGTGCAAACACTCGCAAGCCAAATTGACATATGCATATGAGGGCTTAGTAAAGGAGGGATTAGGGTTTCTTTTGCAGAAAGCAAACTTTATAAATTTTCCTATATCTTTGAAAATGTGGAAAAGATTTAAGAAGAGTTAAAACAAATATATTTCTTTTGAATCTCAGGCTACCCACTGGTTTTAACCCAACACGGGCAACTCATAGCTACCTGCCATAGAAATCCAATATCAGGGCTAACCGCCAAATCAATCAAAACCTCAGGGTTATACGCCATGTCATGATCATAATCTCAGGGCTAGCCGCTATGCAAATCTTATGACTAACCGTCATGCTAACTCAATCACTTCATAGCATCCTGCTTCGAAGGCCCAAAACAAGACTCACGACGTTCTGTCGTGGTTTTCTCTTTAAAACTCCATTTCCAAAACAAAATGAGAAAATACTACCATGAGGCAACGCTCCGTCGCCCGCCCTTGGCCATGGGCACGGCTGTCTAGACAGTTCTATACTCAACAAAGGTTACACGCTTTACCCACGGGAGGTATTTTACAAAGTAAACCACCTGATGGGCGCGGACGCGGGTCCCGATCTTCTGGTGAGAGACGATGTGGATAATTCGGTGGGTGTCAGGGAGACCTAAACGATCCGGCTTCCAACCCCGCAAGGAACTGGAAATCCTGGCGATCGCTAAACCACCACGACGAGTGTTATCGGTCGAACCAGAGGCACGATCAACCTGTCCACAAAGGATGGTTCCTACAAGCAACCGAAGAACGAGTAAGAACACAAGATAAGCAATCTCAATTGTGAATATATATTAAGGATAATGGGGTTCAGAAACTTACTCCTGTTGGTCTAGCCGACACAAGAAGAATAAGGCGAAATCTCACACAACCGTGACGAAATCAACTAAACAAAACTCAACTAGGACGAAGCACGGAGTGGGACTTATATAGGGCGGCGGCCAGAGGAGGGGCGCCCAAATAGGTGCTCACACGTGCTCAAACCTAACTCTAGGGGTACATGGGCTTTGGGCCCAAAAATACGGCAACGCAGCGCCGGGAAGTTTCTGTCCATCAGCTTGTTTTTGCGATTCCTGTTGACTTGGATTGAATTTGGAGGCGTGGTTGGATCCGTTGGAAAGCTTATCTCATAAGCTTTCCGTTGAGGTCTTATTTGCCTAATTTGGACGTCGTATGTGATCTGTACGCCTGTTTGAATGTGCACTAGTCCTGGATGTCCGAACCGGACTCGGCAGCGAATTCAACGTCCCCTCGAGTTGGGCCCGGTGGTCGGGGACCTCTTGAACCTTGTAACTAACTTTCTGAACTTTCGTTGATGAAGGCTTGAATGGTATGGCATGAGGATTCATGCCGTCTTGTCGCTTTTCTACTCCATCAGCAAGATCGTCAGTGATGTCCTCATCATCCCCACTTTCTTGAATTTGAGTTGTCCTCGACTCGAGCATATTGTTTTGCAAAAGGTTAGGAGCAACAGGGTGCAAAACAATAGACAGATCTTTTAAATCATTGCATGGTTCTTTAACTATTTCATGATTTACACAATTCGTTTTAGCTAAGAGAACATGACTTTTCAATGTAATTTCATATTTATTTTCACATGGTTCATTCTTTTTAGCAACATCATGTTTCTCAATTTTAGCATATTTCTGCTTTTCTCTTTTTGCTCTTTTAACATTAGCTTTGGTTATTTCAGCATGGGTCATAGGTTCTAACAAAATTTTCTTACCTTTAAACTTGAATGTATATTTATTAGTTCTACTATGATGAACAACATCTCTATCATACAACCATGGCCTATCTAATAAAAGTAAACATGTATCCATAGGTACAACATCACAATTAATATGATCATGATAAGAACCAATAGAGATGGGGACTCGAACAGTTTTCGTTACCTTCAGCTTATCACAAGAGTTGAACCATTTAATCACGTAAGGACGTGGATGTGGACTCAATATCAAGCCAAGCTTCGCAACCATATGCATGCTAGCAAGGTTATTGTGATTACCTCCATCAATAATGACTTGGACAGCGTGATCCTTGACAATGAATCTTGTTTGAAAATGATTAAATCGTTAGTTCCTCTTTTCGATGTCACCATCCCTGTTCTCAAATTCTGCAGGTGGCACATCTTTCAATTGTTCTTTGTCATCTTCGTTATCTTTCTTTCCATGTGAACATGTCAATTTTAGCAAAAACTAGGAAAATACACAGATGTATATATATCCTATGCTCTACTAGGTTATATGAGTGGCAAAACTCTCCCTCTAACCTATCTTTTGCTCTTACCAGTTCTTACCACACAAGCTGTAGGCACGATCAGCAACCGATCAGTGATAACTTCGAATCACGAGGTGGAAAAACGATGGCTCGAATCCGTCCCTGCTTGGTTAGTAGAAAGTGGAGTTTGGACAGGTTTTAATATGTATCAAAGAAAATACTGAAACCACACTAGTTAATACAAATTGAATAAGTGTTCAACGGAGGTACTATGCTGGTCCTAGGCTAGACCGTAATAGAGACGCGAGCCTAATCATAGACGTCGTCACGAGAATCCAACTAGTACACTTCAAAACAAGCTCAATTTTTTCACTTCTTTAGTATGGCTTTTTTCTTTCATTTTTTACATTTGCCTTTTCTTGTTTTTATAGTGCGGCTTTTTTTTTGCACTTGCCTTTTTTTTCAATTTTTCAAACAGGACAGCAGAAGAAACAATCCTTTAGGCACAATTACGGACCACAAACACTCCGAATCTGAGAAACACTTCTACACAAAAGTTGTAAAGGATCTTTTGATCTTTCCAAAACATCCAAGATCATCAAAATCCAAGTTCATATGAGTGAGATATGGGCAAAACACCGAACTGTATACAAGTGAATACGAAATCAGCCTAACAAAGCTGGCAAGTTTTCTCACTGTTAGAGGCCGAATTTGAGAATCTTAATTTCGTCCAAGCAAAGTTAGATCTGATAGGAAATTTCAAGATCTTTCTAAATAGCACAATAACGTTCAAATCCGAGTACGTATGCAAAAGTTATGACTATTTTATTGCAATAGTCACAAAATTGCACGTGAGGACAAATTTGAAACGGTTTTAGAGTTTCCTTTTTGGGCTTGGCCGAGATGGGGGAGGGGTGGGGCTCGGCCAGGGGGATATGTAAGGTGTTTTGGTAGGTGGAAAGTGTGAGAGTCTTGCAAGGTAACCAATCCGCTATTTTTTTTGGGAAGATATGATTGGTGGAATATAGCAGGACAGCTATGAATAAGAACACGATAAACACTGTGACAAAAAGATGACTCGAACTCGAAACTCTAAAGATCAAGCTCTAATACCAGCAACGACTCAACGATGCAATGCACGATAAACACTGTGACAAAAACATGACTCGAACTCGAAACTCTAAAGATCAAACTCTAATACCAGCAACGACTCAACGATGCAATGCAAATTCAACAAGAATTAAACTATGCGGTAATAGTAAAGACTCAAAGGGCTTGGAATATTTTTTTATGGTAATTTTCTAGACTCTAGGTATGAAATCAATATACTAAACAAAAATTCTCACCAGGCAACCGGATGCTCTGATACCACTTGATGGGCGAGGACGCGGGTCCTGATCTTCTGGTGAGAGACGATGAGGATAATTCGGTAGGTGTCACGGAGACCTAAACGATCCGGCTTCCAACCTCGCAAGGAACTGGAAATCCCGGCGATCGCTAAACGACCACGACGAGTGTTATCGACCGAACCAGAGGCACGATCGACCTGTCCACGAAGGACGGTTCCTACAAGCAACGGAAGAATGAGCAAGAACACAAGATAAGCAATCTCAATTACGAATATATATTAAAGATAATAGGGTTCAGAAACTTGGTCCTGTTGGCCTAGCCGACACAAGAAGAACAAGGCAAAATCTCACACAACCTTGACGAAATCAACTAAACAAAACCCAACTAAGACGAAGCATGGCGTGGGACTTATATAGGGCGGCGGCCAGAGGAAGGGCTCCCAAACAGGTGCCGTTTGGGCGCCCACGCATCCTCAAACCTAACTCTAGGGGTGCACGGGCTTTGGGCCCAAAAATACGGCGACACAGCGCCGGGAAGTTTCTGTCTGTCAGCTTGTTTTCATGATTCCCGTTGACTCGGATTGAATTTGGAGGCGTGGTTGGATCCGTCGGAAAAGTTATCTCGTAAGCTTTCCGTAGAGTTCTTATTTGCCTCATTTGGATGTCTTATGTGATCTGGACGTCCGTTTGAATGTGCACTGGTCCTGGATATCCGAACCGGACTCGACAGCGAATTGAACGTCCCCTCGACTTGGGCCGGTGGTCGGGGGCTTCTTGAACCTTGTAACTAACTTTCTGAACTTTCGTTGATGAAGGCTTGAACGGTATGGCATGAGGATTCGTGCCGTCTTGTCGCTTTTCTACTCCATCAGCAAGCTCGTCAGTGGCAGCGAGCTCGTCAGTGATGTCCTCATCACCACCACAAGGTCTTTTATCAACTTGCTCCTAGCTCAGGCATCTCTGCTAAGGATTCCACCTCTGGGCTAGTACTCAGTTGCCAGCGGCCCCCTCTTGCACTAATAGGTTCAAATTTGTGCAACACCGTTATCCGCGGATTCTGCACTCAATTTTGTGGCACCGTTATCCACGGGCATTGTCAAATTCTGCTCGGATCTGAGCGGTTCCATTAACCATGGATTCTACGTGACACCGTGTGCTATGGATTCTGCGCTGCCTATTCCACCAAGTGAGATGCTCGAAATAAGAGTTTGAAGGGTACTCAACTAGGGCCTGCCCATACCACCACTCGTGGTCGCACTGTTGAACTTAGTTTGTCTACCTCAAGGACTCGGTCCTAAAGGATTTGGGTGGTTCCCACACTGGGCCCGAGTCTCGTGCGTACAGCACCATCCATTCAACCATACACCCAAACCAGGATTTTGTAAAAATCAATTCCCTTTACAATACCGACTATTGTACCCCAATAGTCTCATTTTATCAAACATGGCAGCGTCAACTGCGTTTAAATCACTCATTTCAAACATTGCATTTCATATGAAATAACAGTGACGACGACAAGCTAATAGCAGGGCTAAGCATTTAACGATCAACTAATCAATGAAATGGCAATAAACAAGTTATATATTCCTAGGGTTGACAACGATCAGGTTTATACGATAATAATAAAATTCCTGGGCATTTAACTATACAGCCTAATCAACTAGCATTTTTACATTTTAAAATAATATGCACTTAGCAAATCTAGTAAATCATTTAGAAATATGATCAATAAATATTATAGGCAATAAGTCAATAATGACTTGCCGTGAATGCAGTCTTCTAGGCACGGGTCTTCGGTTCCAACAGCGACAATATTCAGATCTAGCGCAAACAGATAAAACTCACAATAAATGAAACATACAAAAATATGCATGCAATGGTGAAAATGATATTTTTAAATTAAAGTGTGCATTTTTATGAACTTATAGAATTTTTTTGACTGGATTTGGAGCTATATTGAAAAGATATGAAAATAACAATTATTTACTACTTAAAATAAGGCAAAAATAGCTACAAGCCGGCTCTTACAGTGCCAGCACAAGGAAACGTGCGCGCGGGAAAAACTGGGCCGATGTTGTGCTTCGGCGCTGGCCCACGCAGCGCGCGCGAGGTGAGAGCTGGGCCGGCTCCGCGCTGGGCCTTGGCGCTGGCCTATTGGGTTGGGGCCGGTGGCCAGCTACGCGTGGCGCGGCTTGGCTCGACTCCGGCCTTGCTTGGCCCGACGCTGAAGGGTAGGAGGGGTGGCTCGCAGGTCGGGCCCACTTGGCGGTGAGAGAGAACAGGGGAGGCGGTGGAGGCGGCTCGGGCGGAGGGGAATCCGGCGAGTGGCGGCACAGCTCGCCGTGGAAATGGAGGGGGTGAGGGAGAGGATGTCGCGGGAATTCTCGGGGTGGGGTCGGCGGTGCAGGGAGAGCTCCGGCGACGCCTGGCAGCGGCGCAGAGCGGAAGGAGGCGGCAACACACGACGGAGGGGCTCGCCGGCAAGGAAGGGAGGGGTGTAGGTGTACGGGTGAGCAGTAGGGGGCGAGTGGGAGCTCGGGATGGTTCGGCTTGGGGTTGGAGAGGTTTCGGCCGGCACGACAGCATTTAGGTGGATCGACCGGGACAGAGAGGTGGAAGGCAGAGGGCAACGGCGGCTTCGGCTCTTATAGGCGTCGGCCGTGGAAGGCGAGAACGGCGAGGCCGACAATGGTGGGACCTGTGGTGAGCAAGTGGGCGCAAGGCGACGACGAGGCGGGCCACACGGTACGGGCAGCACACCGGCGACGGGCTCCACGGCGCAAGTTGGCGACGGTGGTGGGTTCGGCGGCTTCGGGGAGCTTCTAGAAAGAGGGCGGACGTGGCCGACGTGGCGACGTGGCCGGAGAGAAGCGGCGCACAACAAGGGTTGGTGGGGCACGCAGAGGCTTCGGTCGAGGAAGAAGACAAGGCAGAAGGAAAAGAAAGAAAAAGTAAAGGAGGACAGAAGAAAAAGAAAAGAGAAAAGAAAAAGAAAAAGAGAAAAGGAGGTGGGGCCCACTGCCAGAAAAATTTGAAAATTAATTTCTAAATTCCTAGTATGAAATTTCAAACACAAATGGATTAAATCAAATTTTGCCAAAATAATAATAAATTTTTCAAATTTAGATTGAAATCATTTATATTTTCATAAAACCCAAATCAAACTATTAATTATCAAATATGGATTTTTAATGACTATTTTGAAACACCAAATATTAATTTTAATATTAATTTTAATATTCTAAAATAATAATTACCAAAATATTCTTTTGGTTTTTGCAAATACTTATTTTTTAAAAAATTCAAAATCGAATTATTTATTTTTACCAGAATATGATTTTGAACTTTGCAATACTTATTTTTGAAATCCAACATATTGAATTTAGTTTTTAGAATGTAACATACACATTTTGAAAAAATTGTTTTTGTTTCAAAATTCATGCATAGGAAATATAGATGCCATGCCTTTTAGGTTTTTGAAAATGGGGATGTTACACGAAATCTTTGTTTGCGTACAAGATGGCAGAAGGTAATCCGGTGAGCCCTCATGCGATCAAGATGATTGGTTACATTGAGAACTTAGAGAAACTAAGTTTTCCTCTAAGTGAAGAGCTCACTACTGATGTGATTCTCTAATCGCTTCCTGAAAGTTTTGAGCCGTTCATCATGAACTTTCATATGAATGGTATGAAGAAAAGCATGGCTGAATTGCATGGGATGCTAAAGACAACCGAGGAGAGCATTAAGAAAGTAATAAACATGTGATGGTGGTTCAAAAGGAAGAGGGTAAAAAGAGGAAGCGTGGGGCCAAGGGCAAGGGTGAGGATACGATCAAAGACCCCAAGCCTAAATCTGATGGTAAGACCAAAAGGAATGACCCTACTTCTTCTGACAAATGCAACTACTGCAAAGGAAATGGGCATTGGAAGAAGAACTGTTCAAAGTTCTTGGAAAATAAGAAGAATGGAAAGGTTCCACCTTCTAATTCAGGTTTTAATGTTTTAGAAATTAATCTTACAACTTGTCCTACTAAATCTTGGGTATTTGATACCGGTGCAATGTCATACTTGCAAAATGTTGTAGGGGCTATAAAGGACTAGACATTGCAATAGAGGCAAGTTGGAAATTCGCGTCGGCAATGGAGCAAAGGTTGCTGCGAAAGCCGCCGGCGTCTATCCCTTATCGTTACCTTCTGGTTTAGTCATGAAATTAAATAATTGTTATTACATTCCTACCTTGATTAAGAACATTATATCTTTTTCATGCTTGGAAGAAGATTGCTATGACTTTGTAATAAAGAACAAGCATTGTTCAATTTATTTCAATGGTTTGCTCTATGGTAACTATCCATTGGTGAATGGGCTGTATGTGCTAGATCTTGATAATGTTTCTGTTAGTAATGTTAATACGAAAGGACTCAAAACAAATGATTTAGATTCTACTTATTTATGACATTGGCGCTTGGGTCATATAAACAAAAGACGCATGAATAAGCTCCATAAAGATGGTCTTCTCGATTCATTTGATTTGAAATCTTTTGAAACATGCGAATCTTGTTTACTTGGCAAGATGGCAAAGGCACCTTTTACTGGCTCAAGTGAGGGGATGTGTGAGTTATTTGTTCTCATGCATACTGATGTATGTGGACAAATGAGATCTATGGCCAGAAGTGGTTATCAATACTTCATTACTTTCACCGATGACTTTAATAGATATGACTATATCTATCTAATAAGTAACAAGTCTGAATCGTTTGAAAAGTTTAAGGAGTTTTCGAATGAAGTACAAAATCATTTGGGCAAGAAAATTAAATTTCTACGGTCTGACCGTGTAGGTGAGTATTTGAGCCAAGAGTTTAGTGATCATCTAAAGAGTTGTGGAATTGTTCCGCAATTGACTCCGCCTGGTACGCCTCGGTGGAATGTGGTATTCGAACGGAGGAACAGGATTTCCTCTCCGACAGCACTATCTACTTCGCCCACACTCGATGCTACGACTCCGTCATCGCCTAGGGGTCTAAATCCAGGAGCTCGGCCTTTCAAGCCCAAGAAAAAGGACTAGTGCATCAAGCATGCACCACGAGGAAGGCCCACGCACCAAGGAAGGCCCATATGGAAGCCCAAGATGCTAGAAAGCCCGGTTCGGACATCTGTGTGTAGTACAACTTTAAACGGGCGCCTAGGCCACATACGAACTCCGATTTTGGCGTGCGACCACTCGTTGGAAAGTTTTGGAGATAAGCTTTCCAATGGATCCAGCCCCAGTTTTGGACATAAGCTTTCCAATGGATCCAGCCCCACATCTAAATTCGTCCAGCAGCGTCAGGAAAACACAAAGACGATCACTGGCCACAATTTCAGGGTGTTGCGTCACCTTATTTTTGGGCCTATGGCCCATGTATCTTATGGTTTTGGTGGTAGCCGACCCTTGGGTGGTGGGCGGCGCCCCTATGCTGGTCACCACTCTATATATGGCCTCCGCCGTCGTATGTTGTCTCTTAGGTTTTGTTGTGTTTGGTAGACCCTTCTGTGTCCCTCCCCGAGATTGCGCGTGTCGACTAGACCGCCCGATACGGGAAACTGAACCTCACCTTTGGTTTGAGATATTGGTTTGTTCCTATTGCTATCTACTTGATTCTTGCAAGTTTCTCGATTGCTCGCAGGGATTAAGATCGATCGTGTTGGACACGGTTGATAACACTCGAGTTGGTGGTATTGCGATTGCCAGTTTCTTGCCCTTGCTGGTTAGTAGCCGAATATCACAACATCTTCATCTCGCAAATCGACGTATCGTTTTCTCCAGAAGTCGGGCCTACCTAGTGCACATCAGTATGGTCTATGATGAGTCAAGCAGATCTTCCATTGTCAGTTTGGGGGCACGCTCTAGAAACAGCTGCATTCACGTTGAACATGGTTCAATATAAATTCGTTGATAAGACACTATATGAGATATGGAAAGGAAAACGTCCTAATTTGTCCCTTTTTAGAATTTGGGGTTGTGAGGTTTAAGTAAAATGTATGACGTCTGATAAGCTCTACGCCAAATCGGACAAGTGCTTCTTTGTGTGGTACCCAAGGGAGATCGAAGGGTATTATTTTTAAAACCGGGAAAAAGGCAAAGTGTTTGTCGTCCGAATTGGCGTCTTTTTGAAGAAAGAGTTTTCCAAAAGGACTAGTGGTTCGAAGAGATACGGGAAACATCTGAAAATGTTTCAGCTCCTGCTAGTACTCAGCAGGATGAGCAAGGTGTTGCAGAACCTATTGATTAGGTGCCAGCCCCACGGATGTCCATGCGGGCAAGCTGCGCTCCTGAGAGGTTTATGTTCCTCACAATGGAGCAACGTGATGTGTTATTATTGGAAAATGAGGAGCCCAAGGACTATGAGGAAGCGTTGGTGGGCTCGGATTCTGAGAAATGGCTAGAGGCCATGAGATCCGAGATAAAGTACATGTATGATAATCAAGTTTGGAACTTGATTGGTCTGCCTGATGGTGTAAAAACTAGTGCAAATGGGTCTTTAAGAAAAAGATAGACGCCGATGGAAATGTTCACATTTTTAAGGCACTTTTAGGTGCGAAAGGGTACAAGCAGATTCATGGTGTTGACTATGATGAAACTTATTCGCTTGTCTCCATGCCGGATCATGCTAGCAATTGCTACGTATCATGATTATAAGATTCGGCAAATGGATGTCAAAATGGCTTTCCTGAATGGAAACCTAAAGGAGGACGTGTACATGGTACAACTCGAAGGTTTTGTCGATCCTACTAACGCTGGCAAAGTATGCAAGCTTAGAAAGCCCATTTATGGACTGAAGCAAGCATCTCAGAGTGGGAACCTTCGTTTTGATGAAGTGGTCAAAGAGTTTGGCTTTATCAAGAATGAAAAAGAGCCATGAATTTACAAGAAGGCTAGTGGGAGCGCACTGGTATTTTTGGTTCTGTATGTGGATGACATATTGTTGATCGAAAATGACATTCCAATATTAGATGTTTTACAAGTTTATCTGAGAAAGAGTTTCACGATGATAGACTTGGGATATGCAGCTTATATCTTGGGCGCAAAGATCTATAGAGATAGATAAAAAGGTTAATTAGATTAAACCAAAGTTCAACATGCATGATTCCAAGAAATGTTTCTTGCCACTGTCACATGGTGTAAATCTCAGCAAGACTCAGTGTGCTTCGACACATGATGAGCAAGAGAGAATGAGTCGAATTCCGTATACTTCGGTCTCGCAACCCCAGCTTCACCGGGATCCACTCACAATCCATTGCTAGTCCCAGAGATCAATGCTAGCAACTTGTGAGCGACAGTTTGTTGAACATCATCACACAATCGCAATTATCTAACAGAAATTACATATTATGCAAAAGTAATTGTTACACAACTACTTATTACAATATTTTAATTAAAGATGACATAATATTGTACATACTATATCAGAGCGCGAAAATTCGAATATGCAGCGAAAAAAGTATGATGATGCTCCAATCCAACCCTTGAGCACCTGCTAATCCTCATCGAAGTCCGGGACACGATCCTCCTGATCCTGAAGATAGACCGGACCTAATCCTTTGCCTAAATACACATTTATCCGTGGTTTGTATAATGAGTACACGGCTACCCAGCAAGAGTCAGATTGCATAAACACCTACACTAGTCAGATTATTTAAGGTGTTGAAAAACAAATTTGTGGAACAATTAATTGTGATACGATTCCCAAGAAGAACACGTAGAGCTCGGCTTCAAAAGCCCCTCTGAAGAACAAGACTTGCCTCGATCAACTCAGACTGCACCAACCCATCAGGTTATATTATTAACACGTGAGACTACCATGTACGACCTTCCTCCCCTCCCGTAACCGTGGGAACGGCTATCATGATAGTTTTAACTCTGCAGAGTGTAGCACACTTTACCCATAAGCCGAGTGGTACTTTTGCGTCTTAACTCTTCCTTAGGAGCTTAGACCAAGTAACTATACAAGGCGATTCATTAGTTCCTTCTGTTAACACCGGTACCCCCTCTAAGGATTCGACACTACGGGTCCTCCTTTTGAGCCAACGGACCGTAGCCCGATCTTTTCAAAGTAAAGTGTGTTAACAGTTTTCCCTAACTACTAAGTCAGGATTAGCACATGGTGATCAACATATTAACGCTAGCACTTATGGTTGCGCTTGTATGGTTTGGTCGGATAGCACACATCAAGAGTCCTTAGACCAAGGTGACTACCTCCACAACACTCATCAATCCATAAAACCACCTGACTTACCACCTTTAATCAACACACGCCATGTAGGTTTTAGTTGATTAGGTAATTAAAGTAACTCAGCACCTCCAAACATACGAAGTCACAAAGTATTTAAATAATGAACCTAATCAACTATCAACCCACGAGCACTAGCAACTATGCACAAGGATAGGCTAGGAAAATAACTAAGGCAGCAATAAATGGGCTAAATTCATAGGGTCGATGACTCAGTGTGAATATAATAGGCTTTTACCCTTTCCCATCATTTTATGCATGAGAAAAATAATAAAAAACAATAAAGGGTGAGTTTTGCAAACTAGGGAGCAAGATGCAAGCTATCTTGCCTTGGTATTACTCCGGGTCTTGGAAATCTCCTCCGAATGGCTCCTGAAATCCTCTCGAACAACGCGGACACGGATGATCTAAACGTAAAACTGGATACAAACAAATAAACAATAGACAATATATTTTAATAAAAATGTTGAATAAGCTATGGCCGATGATGTCTCGGTCTTTCAATCATGCATCGGATTTTAGCAAACTCACTTCAGAATATTTTTCCCTTCGCTGGCATCGCTAAACGCTCGCTTGGCGGAGTCGGTGACGACTGCACGCAAAACGAGATGCTCGCAAATAGACGGCTGCAAAGGGAGTTCCGAAAAATATGAGATTAATACAGAAGATAATAGGGATCAAACGAGGATCAACAAAATTGATTTGGAGGGAGTTCGACTTACAGTTTGGGAGATCTAGAAATTCGATGTTGCACTGTTCAACGGAGAATAGTGCTGTGGTCTCAACTGTAGCATCAAAATTGGGAAAATTCCCTAATCCTCTCCTCATCCCTCACAACCACATTGAAGAGAGAGAAAGGCGAGGGACAAGGGAGAGAGATCCACGAGGGAGAGAGAGGGACATGGCGGTGGCCTTGGGGAAGAGGGAGATGGCGGCTCCGGTGAGCCCCCCCCCTCCGGCGGCAAGGCATGGCGGCGGCATGGGGCGGCGCTCCAGTGGGGGACAAGGCGGCGGCTTGGGGTGGTGCGGCGGTGCGGAGCCCGGGGCCAGGGCGGCGGCGGCGGCGGCGTGGGTGGCTACCCGGCGGCGAGGGCAGGGCATGGCGGCGCGGCCCACAGGGGCGGCGGGAGCGGCGCCAGCGCGGCTGCGCGCGGTGAGGCGTGCAGGCCAGGGGCGACTCCAGCGACGGCACCTTGGCGGCGCGGCGACGCTGGACGCAGGGCAGGGCAGAGGCGCTCCGGGGCGGCGGCGTCATGGCAGGGGCGGGGCCGCAGCTCCAGGGGTGGGGCGGCGGCACTCGATGGCATGGCGGCTGCTGCACCTCCACGGGGCAGGGCGGCAGCGACGGCTTGGTGAGGGAGCAGGCCAAGGGCGGCGGCGTTGTTGGGCAGGGGCACGGCGACAGGGGCTGCGGGGTAGGGGCGGCGCTCTAGGCGGCACGGCTGGCTAGGGCGCAGCCACTGCAAAGGCAGAGGCGGCACCAGGACGGCGACGGCGAGTTGGCCGGTGGCGACGAGGTACACAGGGTCGGCAATGAGTGGAGGTTGGGGGTGGCGTGGTGGTGATGACGGCTGCGAGTGGATTATGTTTATGGGCAACGCCAGGCGTCGGACGTCCGGCCCATCCGAACCTGCTGATGTCAGCATGAAACTTGCGCGGATACCTACTGAAACTTGAAAAATAACGGTGGAAACTTGATAACTTGTGGCAACTTGGGGACGAAACTTGGGATTTCAGAAAGTTTTCGAGAATAAGAACCAAGTTTCGACAGTACAAAATCCAAGTTTCGGTAGGCGATATACAAGTTTCAGTGAGCAAAACCTAAGTTTTTAGAAAAAATGAAGTTTCGAGATCGTGAAACCTCAAGTTTCGTGCAACTTGGAGATGAAACCTAAGGTTTCAGAAAGCGTCTCGATAGGAAGACAAGTTTCAATAGTGTAAAGTTCAAGTTTCGGTGGGTAGAGATTCAAGTTTCAAAAGTTAAAACTTAAAATTTAAGTAGGAGAAAAGTACATTTCCATGAGCGGAGTCCTCCAAAGTTCCAGATCGACGAAAACAGAAAGTTTTATATGTACAACTCCAAGTTTCGAGCACAAAAATCTTAGGTTTCCAGGGACAAACCTCAAGTTTCGAGCCTAAAATGGGGATGGGTCTCCTCCTTGCCTCCTTCTTCCCCAGATCTGGCAAGACCCTACCCCTTGCTCGTCGGATCCGACGGCGGGCTTGACATTCCTGTGCTTCCTCATCGTCATGGTCGTCGTCCCCCTCTAGATCTGGCGGTGGCCCTTGGAGCACGGCGAGGAGGAGCTCCGCTCGCGTGTGCGCCGGCGTGAGGAGGACGGGGCGGCACCGGCCGTCGTGAGAGGGAGGAGGAGGTGGGGCGGCACCGGCGACGGCCCTGAATAAATGGCATGACTTTGTCGATTGGGTACGACTTGATTGTGAAACACATTGTTAAGTGATATTATTCTAAACGGCCCCCTGATCCATATCATTACGAGGAGCAGTTATGATTTGATCAACATACGTATTGGTTGATGGTAATGTTTCACATACTATAGATATAGAGATATCAAACTAATAGTATGGACGCATGTTGGAGAATATGGGCAGTCGGACAGACCTACTCCGAGACGCTGTGAGTTATTATCTTTTATAGCGCCATCAGCGTATAGTCTCAAGTGGTACGCCTATATGGTACTTAGACATGAGATTGTCATGGATGCCTAGCATGTTGACTCGTATACTTTGGTATCATCAAACGCTACACAGTAACAGGGTAGTTATAAAGGTGATTATTGGGTATGCCACGATACATAGCCAGGGGTATGATGATCAAGATGGGATTTGCCCCTCCTCGATAACTGGAGAGATACCTCTGGACCCCTCGTGTGGATGGATAGGGAAAGCGCACGGCCGTACTAATATGACTAAGGAGTTAGTCATGATATGTATGCATTACATTGCCGAGTGAAGTGATCGACATATCAACAAGGGTGGCACGCATCTTGCCTTGAGCTTGACTAGTATCGGGTGGCAAAGGGATCGGTATGTGAGTGTATCAAGGTTCAGCCGAATATTGATTCTATCCATTCGGGGGTCAATACGTACTGCTAGGTGCCGCTGTTGATCGGTGGGGTGGAAACAGGTTTTCGGATCCACGGCTGACTTGCACTGAACCTAACAAGTCACACACTTAATGGGTTGGAACTATTTAACGGGTTCGTGCGAGCATATGATATGTGTAGGAGATAGAACCCAAAGCCCACTGGCGTGACTATATAAGGAGAGGCATAGGGGCGGCATTGACAGTTGAGTTGAGCCTTCACCGCGCCTAGCCGTTGTGTGCCCTCCTGCTCTCCAGAAACCCTAGCCGCACGGCGAGGTGTTAGCACACCCCGTGTGGCGTTCCTGCTCAGTACGTGTTGATACTGCTAGAGGCGCAGCCGTACACGGACGCGCTAACTTGGCGAGCACCGGCGAGCACAGGAGAGCACTCAGTGGTGATCTAGATGTGTAAGTCTCCTTCCTCTACGCGTGAAACTGGTTCCGCTACATCAGCGCATCAAGGGTAACGATCTGTGATCCTCTACTTGCATGTGCTCACGTAGCCTACCCGTTTCCCAGCAAGAGGTGGGGCGCGGGGTGGGTGTGTCTTCCCACCAATAAACCCCAGCCGCCACCGCGCGCTCTCCCCTAAACCCTAGCTGCCACGTGCGGGTGCTAGCATTCCAACGTGTGGCGTTCCACCCCTGGATATGTGGATACCATAGGGGCGTCGTCGCTCCTGCGCCGGCGCTGATCAAGAAGATTGACTACTTCCGCTGCTAACACGCTCCAAGGGTTATGATTTGTGATTCCTAACTCGCTTGGTTCCTGGGTGTTCGTGGTAGAAAATTTTTGTTTTCAACTTGTGTAGCACCGCATTATCTTTCAGTCACATCAAAGGTCACCTCACAAGTCTCAACAACTCTTCGCCTCTCACTATCCCAGACATGGTAATTCATCGCAGAAGTTGTATACCCAAGAAAAATGTTTTCTGAAGATCAAGATTCAAATTTGTGTAAATTTCCAGACTTTAGAATAAAGCACTTGCATGGAAACACCCTGAAATATGAAACACTTGGCTTACACCCATATCAAAGTTCATAAGATGTGCAATGCAACTTGGATCTCAGAAACACCCTGTTTGACACCTAGTACGCAGTTGACATTGCCTCAGCCCAGAAATGCCTAGGAGTGGAATATTAATCAAGCATTGTCCTAGCCATTTCAACCAAGGTGCGCTTATTTCTTTTCACTGCGCCATTTTGTTGTGCAACGTGCGGAGATGAGAACTGATGTTCAACACCATAATTAGATTAGAAGTTTTGAAATTGTTCATTATTAAACTCAGTGTCGTTGTCTGAACGGATTGCTCAAAGCGCTCCTATGAACTCAACAGAAAGCTTATGAATTAAGAAACAAATATGGCCAAACGTTTCGTCCTTGTTCACCATGAAATAGACACAAGGCTACACACAACTACACACGAGAGGGACCAACAGTATCTATGTGAAGCAATTGCCCAGGTGCATCAGTCATCACTAGGGTGACTGGTGGGTGAGCATCGGCTATCATATTCCCATGTCGGCAAGTATCACAAACAATGTCATTGACCTTCTTATGTTTGAGCAAACCAGAATCAGATCCTGACTACTAACTCTAGTCAAGTGATCAAAACAAATGTCAGCCAGTATCATATGCCAGAAGGAGGTGTCACGGAACTCAGAAGCAATCGAGCAATGAGCAGAGTCCGATGAAGATCAAAAATCAACACGAAAAACTCTACTAAATCTGTGAAGCCCACAAAACAAAACAACTAGAAAAATCAAGAATGCAACTTTCATTCCGCTTAAAACAAAACTCAAAACCCTCATCAGTCAGCTGAGAACTGAAAGCAATGTATATTAAAAGTTTGCTGACAAGGGCTACATTCTTAAGGACAACCTGGTCACTAACTTGGATAGAGCCTCGGGCGAGCACATGACCTAACAAAGCATCCGCAAAGGTGATTTTCTCACCCTAGGCCTCACAGAATAAGGAGGACAAACCACTGAGAGTTTCTGGTCATGTAGCGACAACACCTAAAATCTATGATCCACATGTCCCCATTCCCAGCCCGACGCACCTGAGTCAACGAGGGAATAATTGTGGCTCAACATTGGGTAATACCAGTGCATTTTTTGGCACCCAATACTGAGTCACACGACCATACCGAACAGACTCTACTTGGACTAGCCCATCCCTTCTAGCAACGAATTGTCCTGGTGCTGGATTAGGAGCAGCCTGCCGTTGAGCTGAGGCGAGTGCATCCTATCCGCGCTTCATACCCTTCTTGTCATCCCTTCACCATGGAGTTGGTACCTCACGTCGCGGACGCTCACCTCACGACCAACAGAAGGCCGAGCTCCAAGTCCTGGCTGTCTAACCACCGGTCTATCTTGAGGTGGTACGAACCTAGGCGCAGCTTTCATAAAATGTCCTTGAATTCTAACCTGTTTGCTACAGTCCTCACGTGCTTCCTTAGCACGGCAAAAACAGTTCTGCTCGGTATGTCCTATCCTATCGCAGAATGTGCAAAGTACTCCTCTACCATTTCCAGGGGTAGGAGTGGTAGGGGAACACTCTTTCTAGGTGAATTTTGTGGAGCATTCTTCGGAGACTGAATAGACTGTGTGGTAAGACATTTCCTAAGATCCTTGTGGACCTAAAAAAGTAGTCTTAGGAACATTGTCCCTAAAAATAATTGTCTGCCCGTTCTCATCGCTTCCAATTACTCTAGGTGGGTATCTCTTGATGTACTCGAGCCAATTGTAACCTATACCTCTACCCCTTGATATATTGCTTTTATCAAGTATCAAGTTCAAATTTCTTTTGGCCCCAACAAACTTCTCAAAAATGCTCATGAGATACTCGCACTCCTAATGGAGTTTGGGACAAAACCTGTAAGAACGGGAAGATTCTGAAGAAATCAGGCAATCAGTTGTACTATTACCCAAGGCTTTGTGACACTTATCACCTAGGATCTTAACTTCCCTTTTGAGAGCCTGACAAAAAAAACACTTATCATTTTAGGCTTAGGTCAACCTACCCTCAAACCAATCACTCATGTCATGGTAGATCCTACCCATCCCTCTATCAAGCTCAAGATATCGATCACACAAAGAAGTATCAAGAACAGCATCATTAAGCTCAGAAATCTTAGCTTGAATGTTCAAATTCTTAAGCTTCAACAGTGTTCAATTACTGCATGTAGAGTCAAGTGAGTGAAAGCTACAACTCTCATCTGAGCTGACTGGGTCCTTAGGTGGAGCATGATCGCTACAGCTCGCAACTGGATTGACTGGGTACTTAGATGAGTGTGCAGAGGGATCTGGACAAAGCATGGTAAGGTTTATCAAGAAGGCAAACTCTAGATCAGAAGTGACAAGAAACACATTTTTTCTAGCATCATATAGTTGTGGATAACATAGACCCCGTGTACCCACACGGAGGGCCTAAAAGACCACCCGACTGGGGATGGAACAAGTCGGGTGGATGAGGACGGATACCATCGGACTCTAGAAGGCTTTCCCGGGAAGGAAAGACAAAGATAGAAGTCTATTAGGGAAGATACAATTGAAATTTCGGATAACTACATTTTGGTCAGATGATAGAGATAGGAATCCTATCTCATAACCGAACAAAATTTCTCCTTGCAAGCCCACCCCCTCCACTATATAAAGGGGGTAGGGGGCCATAGTTCGGTAACCAATCCAATACCCTGGCCTCATAACTAAAACTTGAGGCCGAGAACACAATATACGAGAGATCTTCCGATCATCTTGTACACATATACCCCATATAATCCCAGAGCACAGGACTAGGGTATTACCTCTACCAATGAGGGCCTAAACCTATATAAAAAGACCCCCTGTCTTGTGCTTTCATCGAGTTTGGATACAGCGCATAACCCCATTTAAATTCATGGCCGACGATAACCCCCAGTTAAGCACCCGTCGACAGTTGGCGCGCCAGGTAGGGGCAGCGTCAAGATCAATCTCATCAAGCTCGATGGCACCGATCATCGGAGACGTCGTCGTCTTCGCCCTGGCCAGGTTTACCGCTTCGGGAGCCAACTACGTCATCAACGACTTCGACGAACTCCACCTCTCGGATTCGGATTAGATTCAATCTGGGGGAACCACAACACCACCTCGCTTTCGGGTTGGGGAATGCCATGGCCATCTACTCACGAGTAGTACGCTAAGTGCTCACTTCCCGACTCGGATACGACGATGCTCGAAGATAGATCTAGACGTTATCTTGTTCTGACGATTCCCTATGATTTAAGGGGAATTTGAAGTCGGGACTAGATGCGTTGGAATGATAATTTTGTCAACTTTCTGTGAAGCCAAAGAACTCCCAAAACGGAGTCCGGATGTGTCTGGGGTGTCTGTTTGAAGGCAGACTGCGCGGGAAGGTCGCGAATCTCAGTAAGGTCGTAAAGCCCGTCTGCAGAGGTTGCGGCATGCGGATAGGCCGTATTACACCTCTAAGGACATTAAGGTTCAGCAAGGAGCTTCTCCAAACAATCGACGACCAACACCTCTTTTGAACTCGAATCCAATCCAGTCTGAGCAAAAAATCAACATCGCTTCATTTGAACTCCTGTTTGGGTCGAGGAACGCCACCACCGCCTACTCCCGAGTGGTGTGCCGTGGGTTCAATTCTCGATTCGGATATGAAGAGGACCTAATCAAGAACAAGTTTAAGACGGTGTGCGCCTTCAGCTGCAAACTACACAGATTCAACGGCCAAGTCGCTCCTTTGGACTCGGACCACAGGCGATCTAAAGAGAGATTTGACATTGCTATAATTCAAGTCCTGTTTGGGTTGAAGAACGCCCCCGCCGCGCACCAACGTATAATGCACCGGAGTCCTAAGCTTGCTCTTTTGCACATCAAGATCCACTCTTTCATACTCAAACAAGATCCGATCCAGAGTGATGCGCTCAC
Source organism: Raddia distichophylla (assembly GCA_005191435.1). Classification (NCBI taxonomy): domain Eukaryota; kingdom Viridiplantae; phylum Streptophyta; class Magnoliopsida; order Poales; family Poaceae; genus Raddia; species Raddia distichophylla. Next base: position 1,953,628 of record SPJY01002375.1, read on the forward strand.
GGGTTCCCGATCTTCCAGTGAAAGGGATAACCTTGATTTAGGTGGAGGATGACTTTGACGATCCGGCTACAAACCAAGCAATGATAAGCGCCCGCAATCGCTAAACCACACTCTTGATTGTTATCAACCGTGCCAAAGTCCGGATGACCTGACCACGAAGGTCTATCCTTGCAAGCAATCGAAGAACTCGCAAGAACAAGGATAAAGCACACACTCGAACTGAGGTTCTGAAGCTCGGAATCGATAGGTCAACCGACACTAGGGATTTGGAGAGTGTTTCTCCAATCTTGAAGACAACAACAAAAGAACAAAACCTAAGGATAAAAGGAAGAGGCTTGTCCTATATATAGAGCAGGGAGATGACTCTAGGAGATGCACTCACGCAGCGAATACATGGGGACTCAGCCCAAATTAATGGTGACACAGCACCCAAGAAGAGCAAAAGACTGGTTCTGTTCGCGAGATGTTTTTGACTGCTGTGGCCAGTTCACTAAGAATTTGAAGGTGAGGTTGGATCCGTTGGAAAGATGGTGGAGTTATCTTTCCAATGAGTGCTCACACGTTCCAATCGGAGCCCGTTTGCATTCTTTAGACCGTTTTTAATTTAGACTGGTCATTGATGGCCGAGTGAAATCACTTTGCATTCCCACCATGCTTTATTGCTCTTGTTGGTGAGTTAATGCCTCCAAGCTGGTGCATGCCCAAGTTCCTAAGTATAAGAATATTATTAGGCAGCGGTCTATTCTCATAATTTGAATTATGTAACCCGAGAAACGAATTCACCTGATAGTTTAGTTGTCGCGCGTGGGCTCGGGTAATTAGTTCTTGAATGTTGGTCGTTGGCTGCTGGTCGGGAGGGGAGTCTTTGGTCGTTGGTCCCATGGGTGTATCCGTTGTAGTGATGTCCTCATCACAGAGGGAATTCAACTGCTCTTCACTCGGACTCTCGGTCATGTTGGGGAACGCCACCGCTGCCTACATACGAGTAGTGCGCCGGGGTTTTAATTCCTGACTCTGATACGGTGAGGTCCCGATGGAGAACGTATGTCGGATGGTGACCGTCATCAGCAGCAAATCACTTGGACTCAACGATCATGTCGTCCATCGTGCGGAGCCAGATTCATCAATCGCGAGGCGAACGTGAGAACAAGATGCGATATGTTCTCGTTCAGAATCTGGATGGAACTTGTGTTGCAATTTTTCGTTGACTCAGAAGAAGTTTTGGGGTGATATAAGATGCGTTGGAAAGCTTATCTCGTTATCTTTCTAACGAATCCAAGAAAGTATAAATCCGAGTACAGATGCGACCGTGACGCCTGTTTGAAGACAGATTGTGCTGAGAGGTCGCGAATTTCGCTGAGCTTGTAAAGCTCGTCGGGGCCAGCCATGGCGTGTGGATTGGTTATGCCACATCTCATGAGATGTTCAATACCAGCGAGGCCTTTCATCGACCTTCGTCAAGCTACACTAAACGCGTGTAGATCATTTACGACAACAGCCGACTTCGCCAACCACGACCGAGACCTCAGCGAGCATGTGTTGTTCGACGCCGACCACGGTGTGTGCTGCTTGGTGTTGATTGAGACATGAACGACTACTTTCGTTGACTCGGCTACGCGCCACGAGCGCCCAAGTATTCAGCTCGGTTGTATACCATCGCGCGTTACGAGCGCCCGGTACAGCTACACGCCTACACCACCAAGTCTACGGTTCGGTGACACGCCACTCGGCTACACGCCTACGCCTCCAAGTATTCAGCTCGGATGTACGGCATTGTGCGCCACGAGCGCCCCGCTCGGCTACACATCTACGCTTGCACCACAAGAGCCCAAGTATACGGCTCGGCTACACGCCTACGCGTACACCGAAGCTAAGTCCTCATTACCATAATTTTTTCATATAAATCTATGTTGTTTCTTAAGTTGCTACTTAATCGGTCTCCAACTAAGCAATAAGTCGGGGGCTACACATAATAGGTGCACTTGCGTGCACTTTTGTTTCTTTCTCTTAGTGATTACGAAGGAATTCGAGTACTATTCTGAGTAGTGAAGCTCTGACCCACGAACGACGAACTCTAGTCACTTGATACGCGTGCCTGGGAAAAGAGCCATGAGCCAATTCCCGACGCCCGAGGCTAGACTAGTAGTGCAGAGTGCATAACAAAAGAAAGATTATTTGGAGGAATTAAAGATCAAAAAGGAAAAGGTACAAAAGGACATTAAAATTACATAAACAAAGCGGTTGGATTTTTTCAGCCATATAACTGTTTTCATGATACTGCCTAAATTCTACATTTACATCCTACAGGGGTTCATGGATTTTTACCTCATCAAGTACCTTATATGACTCCGTATATGAGTAAGAAGGACCTGCGCAATGAGTGACAACTACGGCTCGGTGAGGGCCTGGCATGTCTACACGCTTATGCCCACGCCTCGATCGTCCAAATCTATAGCTCAGCGAGCGCCTGGTATGGCTATGCGCCTACGCCCGCGCCTCGAGCGTTCAAGTCTATGGCACAGCTGCACGCCCACGCCAACTTCAGTACGGCTATATGCTTACGCCTTTGGCCATAGGCCACCCTGCGCCTTGAGCGCTAACTACGACCTTCCAGCTGCGCGTCACAACCAGTGGCTACAAGCGCAGCCGGGCTATGCCAAATTCAGCTTCGGTACACCCTATGTTGGATCGACTACCGGTAGAGCTACAAAAAATACCCATATCATGGTATACCCCATGCTAGGTCACTAGTTGGTAACTGCATGTCAGGATCAGATACCAGTGATGTCGGGATTGAGTTTCGATGGTACGCTCCAGTTGAAGCCGACGCTGTATATCGCAACCCGGGTATGGATACCATACGGCCAAACTCTATCCTTAAGGTACGCCATCGACTGGTGTCTAATCGGGGGTCACCGTGGGCAATGAATTTGTTGCGGGGTTATGCGCTAGAACCAAACTAGATGGCAACACAAGACAAGGATTTATACAGGTTCAGGCCCTCAACTCGGAGGTAATACCTTAGTCCTGCGCTCTGGGATTATGTGTCTGCGTGATTCGCAGATGAAGATGTAGAGGATGAAGATGTAGATGTGTTTCTATGACCCTTACCCCTCCCTTTATATAGTGTAGGGGGGATAAGGGTACATGGCTCTATCTAGTACATGATACCAGATTTTGTTATATCAGCACATGATATGCACCAACATTTACAAGTATGAATCTTCTAATTACATGGAACTATACTCTATGCTCAGGAACATCCTTGGCGACCAGGTTATATATGCGTAGCCGGAGTGGTCCTCATCCCTATCCAGCTAACTTGGATCGCCCCCCACTTGTTACCTCAGGGGCTTTCTAGAGGATACCCAGGGCCCATGTAGTCCACAGTAGCCCCCAAGTGCTTACGATCAAGTCAGATGTTTGGCAGACTGGTTTGATGGATGGCTCTCGTAATCTGAAAAGAGATTGTAAAGAACTCAAGAAATCTTAAGTTTTTGTGTTGAAAGTAACGCCCGAGTCGGCAATACCGAAACTCTAGCTTTCAGCCTATTTGGCACATCACTTCAACTGATGAATTCGGCTACTTGGCACCCATCCTCACATTGTGAAAACAACAATCAATCATGGAGCGCGCCTTAAGCCATGCAATCACAGCCTATCTTGTGGCACGCTTAGGGATGGCAATGGGTCTGGGTCTTCCGGGTCCAACTTCCGTGGACCCGGACCCGAGACCCGACACGTAGACCCAGACCCAGACCCAGAGGTGTGCACGGGTCCAAACCCGAACCCAGACCCGGACCCGATGGGTACCCGGACACGAATGGGTACCCATCGGGTCTAGCCTCCGCGCTAGAACAGAGAGGGAAGCCGCCGCCATCAGGAAGCCAGGGAGGGAGGCCGCACCACCGTGGGAGAGGAGGCCGCATCGCCGCGCCGCCGTCGGGGGAGCAGGCCGCATCCCGTGTCCCGCGCGCCGCTTCTCAGCTCTGCCGCCGCGCGAGCGCCGCGCCGCCTCCCAAGCTCCGCAGCAATCAGCAAGTTTAGCATTTTTTAGTTGAACCTCTATGGTATTTTTCTTGGCCAAGACATAGTGTACTTGTCATGAAGTTTAACTAGTGCCTCCAAGAGTTCAGAATAGGAAGGAACTTTTTCATCAGTTACCTCATCATTATCGGTGTGATAGACGTCTGGGTTGCTGCTGTCGTTGTCGCCGTGTGCCGTGAAGCACATGCCAGTGTAGTCGACATCGTCGTTCTCCTGCGGCTCGTCCTCACCATCATCCGAGCGACCATCCTCCTTATCGGACATGACGGCTTCTTCCAGAGGGGCCATCACCTTCTTGACCATGCGGTGTCCCTTCATTAGCTGCTTAGGTGCCTTCTTCTTGTCACCACCACAACCAGCCTTGATGTTGCAGTTCTTGTTAACGTAGGCATTCCGTGCCGGCGAGGCTTAGTAGTTCCGCTCCTCTCCTCCGGACATGAGACAGTCACGATTCATGTGGTTGAGACCACCACAACCGAAGCACCTCATGATGCATCTCCTCCTATCGGCCACTCGCCTGTAAGCATGTGAGAACTTCCTGACCAACAAGGCAATTTGCTCCTTAGAAATCTTGTCCATCTGATCGTTGGACAGCTCACATACGGCAGAAAAGGAGAAACCGCAACATATGAAAAACCACGACTACCTCGGTCAGCTATCAAGGCTGTGGATGAGGAACAGTAATCTTTCGAGTGATGCTCAAGTTCGTGCGTCTTGAGACTAGCATAGAGCTCTTCCAAAGTAAGCGTCGAGAGATCGGTTGCCTGTCGGATTGCAGTCACCTTCACATCCCATACCTTAAGATCAAATGCAAAGAGAAAGTGCCTGGCGATCTCCGAATCGGTATATTTGAATTCAACCGAACGGAGATCGGTAAGAATCTTGGAGAAACGGGAGAGGCATGAGTCGACCGTTTCACCCGGCTTCTAAGAAAATCGATTGTACTCTCTTTTGTGTTGGTCTTTTCTCACCACCTTAACCTGAGCCGTCCCCTCATGGTAAGCTTGGAGGGTCGTCTAGATTTTGTGGGCTATGATGATGTCCGACACCTGCTCGTACTCTCCTCGGCTAATGCCTTTAATTAGAAAAATTTGAGATTTTGCATTAAGCTCCACATCGGCTTGTTTCGGGCCGTCACCTCCTTGGGTAACTCATATGGGTCCTTGATTTTAAGCCAAATATTGTAGCCCTGAGACATCACATATGTCTCCATCCTAGCCTTCCAATAGGAAAATTGGCTCCAGAGATCACGGAGGTATGGTGGAATAATTGACCGCCATAACTCAAATAGCAACAAGGATTGGTTTCAAAACTCGGTTAAGATTTGTAAAAAAGCACCAAACAAAATGCTCTGAAACCATTTGTAGACCCGAGCTAGGCAGCTAGAGGGGGTGAATAGATGCCACATATTTTCGACGCTACCGATTTCACCAAAACCCGAACAATTAGACAACTATGTGTACCATGACTTTTTTGAATGAGAACCATGGAATAAGTGGGAATTTCGGAATCACAATCCTGGTTGTTGATGGGGACACGGGGGCAAACCGATCTTTTGGTGAGACTCGAGGAGATAATTTCGATCTGGTCGAAGAGGCGACCGTGACGATCCGGCTACCAACCTCATAAGGATGACAACCCGGCAATCGCTAAACCACCAAACCTGCTCGTTATCAACCACGCCAAGAACGCGATTGACCTGACCACGAAGGTTGTTTCCTGCAAGCGATCGAAGAACAAGCAAGAAACAAGATAAACGCAATCTAAAATTGTAAATATGGATGAAGCTCTTGGATAAATTTGAGGTTCGATGACTCGGGTGGTCTAGCCGACGCATGCAAATTCGCGGGGGGACGCACACGGGGTCTACCAACACACAACCAAACCTGAGTCTAAATAGCGACGGCTATGAAATATATAAGTGGAGTGGTGGCCAAGGGGGTTCCCTGGTCATTCTAGTGTTCCCCTAGGGCGTCCTCCACCTGGGCCTAGGTCTGACACATGTACAAGGCCCTGGTTGGCCCAACTGGGTGACAAAGCACCTTGTTTCATTGATTTTCGTTGCTTTAGAATGAATTTGGAGGTGAGATTGCATCCGTTGGAAAGCTTATCTTCTAAGCTTTCCGTAGAGTGGTAGAACGTTGAAAACGGATATCGTATGTGACTTGGGCGTCCGTTTGAAGTCGTGTTGTGCGTAGATGGCCGAACTGGACTTGGACTCGAGCTGTGCTTTCTCTTGGGCCGTCTTTGGAGTGACAAGACCTTTATGACCTGAAGGATTGCTCTATGGTCATTGTCCATTAGTGGATAGATTGTATGTGCTAGATATCGATGTTGAATCTATTTGTAATGTTAATTCAAAAATACTCAAAACAATTGTCTTAAATCCCACTTATCTGTGCATTGTTACTTAGGCCATATAAACGAGAAACACATGGAGGAACTCCATAAAGATGGTCTTCTTATGAGTACAATCAGATGCTACCCTATTCTCTTCCTATGGTGTATAAATACATTGGTGTTGCGGAACCTCTCCCATCAGATTGATTAGATCAAGCACATAAGGACAATGACTGGATTAATGAACTCTGACAACAGCCGGCCTAGGTCTGACACATGTACAAGGCCCTGGTTGGCCCAACTGGGTGACAAAGCACCTTGTTTCATTGATTTCCGTTGCTTTAGAATGAATTTTGAGGTGAGATTGCATCCGTTGGAAAGCTTATCTTCTAAGCTTTCCGTAGAGTGGTAGAACGTTGAAAACGGATATCGTATGTGACTTGGGCGTCCGTTTGAAGTTGTGTTGTGCGTAGATGGCCGAACTGGACTTGGACTCGAGCTGGGCTTTCTCTTGGGCCGTCTTTGGAGTGACAAGACCTTTATGACCTGAAGGATTGCTCTATGGTCATTGTCCATTAGTGGATAGATTGTATGTGCTAGATATCGATGTTGAATCTATTTGTAATGTTAATTCAAAAATACTCAAAACAATTGTCTTAAATCCCACTTATCTGTGCATTGTTACTTAGGCCATATAAACGAGAAACACATGGAGGAACTCCATAGAGATGGTCTTCTTATGAGTACAATCAGATGCTACCCTATTCTCTTCCTATGGTGTATAAATACATTGGTGTTGCGGAACCTCTCCCATCAGATTGATTAGATCAAGCACATAAGGACAATGACTAGATTAATGAACTATGACAACAGTTTTCCCTTGCAACACGTTGCCAACTAAGCCCTCTTACGTACCAACTGAGCCACTTATTTACAAAGAAAAGGTAAGTCTGTTAGGCACAACTGCAAATGGTGTTTCTTATTTTATTTTGAATGACACGTGCGAGCCATTTTTACTTGGCAAGATGACTAAGACTCCCTCCGCTGGCTCAAGTGAGAGGGCAAGTGACTTGTTGGCCCTAGTACATACTAATATATGTGGACCAATGATCGTTGTTGCCGGATGCAAAATTTAGTACTTTATTATTTTTAACGATGACTTTAGTCAGTATGGTTATATCAATCTAATGAAACTTAAATTTGAATCCTTTAAAAAGTCCAAAGAGTTTCAAAATGAGGTACAAAATTATTTGGGAAAGGCAATTAAATTTCTGCGATCTCATTGTGGGGGTGAATATTTCAGCCATGAGTTTAATGATCATCTTTAAAATTGTGGAAAAGTTAATCAATTAACTCCGCCAGGAACGCCTCAACAGAATGGAGTAGCTGAACATAGGAATTGGACTTTGTTGGATATGATTCGATCTATGATGAATGTAACTGATCTTCCATTATCACTTTGGGGACTTGGTCTAAAAATAGTTGCATACACTTTAAACAAGGCTCCATCTAAATTTGTAGAGACGACACCATATGAGATATGGGTCAAAAAGCGTCCCATGATGTTTATCGAAAAATCTATTGCTGTAAAGATTATGTAAAACGTATGACATCTGATAAGCTTCATGCTAAGTCTGCTAAATGCTTCTTTGCGGGGTAACTTACATAAACTAGGGGGTAATATTTCTATAACCGGGAAGAAGGCAAAGTGTTTGTCACCCAGAATGGTATCTTTTTGAAAAAAGAGTTTTTCAAATGAGCTAGTGGGAGCAAAGTGCAACTCTCAGACTTGAAAAAGTTTTGGCTTCTACTGAATCTCAACAGGGTCAACAACCTATTGTAGAACCCGACATAGATGCACCAGCCCCATGCAGGTCTCGGAGTGTAAGTCGTGCACCCAAGAAGTAAATGTTCCTCACGAACAAGCAGAGCAACATATTGTTATTGAACAACAATGAATCCAAAGACTATGCAAAGTGATGGTTGGATTGGACTCTGGGAAATGGCTTGAGGCGATAATCAGGTTTAGAACTTGGTTGATCTGCTTGAAAGGGTAAATCCTATCGAGTGTAAAGGGATCTTTAAGAAAAAGATATAGATGGAAATGTTCACATCCATAGGCATGATTGGTGACAAAAGTTTTCAAATATATTCAAGTTGTTTATGATGAGACTTTTTCATAATGTCACAATACTTAAATCTATCTGGATCATGCTAGCAATTGTCGCGTTCTACGAATGGAAGATACGGCAAATGGATGTCACAACGGCTTTCCTAAATGGAAATCTAAGTGAGGATGTGTACATGACACAATGTGAAGGTTTTGTCCATGCAAACAATGATGTCAAGGTATGTTGGCTTTGCAAGTCCATTTATGGACTAAAGCAAGCATCTTGGAAGCTGAAATTTTTGTTTCCATGAAGTAGCCATAAATTTTTGCTTTGTCAAGATCGAAGAAGAACCTTATAATTAAAACTAGGTTAGTGCGAGCACACTTGTGTTTTTGATCTTATGCGTAGATGACATATTATTGATCATAAATGATATTATGGATAAAAATTCCATTATGAGTTGGGAGCGGTCGCTAATGCATCCTATCCAATAGATATCTATTGTGATAATAATGGTGCCATTGCACAACAAAATAAGCATAGGTTTCACCAAATATGCAAACACATAATCAGGCGTTATCATCTCATCCGAGAGATTATAGATAGAGGATATGTGAAGATTTGCAAAGTGCGCATATATTTGAACGTTTTCGATCCGCCGGCAAAACCACTTCTCCAACTAAAGCATGAGGCACACATGACTCATGTGTATTTGGTACTTTATTTGGTACTTGCATGATGCACTCTAGTGCAAGTGGAGAGGCAATCATGTGAGATGTTTGTATCACACATCTATGTTCATGTACTTATCGGTTCCTTGAAATAAATGTCATTACTCTGTTCATCAAGTACGATATGGTTGCGAAACACACTTTTTGTATGATACTATTCTAAACGATACCTAATCTCATGTCATTATGTGGGACAATATTGTTTTGACCAGCACACATGCATTGATTTATCGTAAAGTTTCACATGCAATAGATATAGAGATTGAAATCAGTAATGTGATTACATATTAAGAACATGGGGTTGGATAGACCTACTCCGAGACACTACTAAGATTGTTATGTTTGGTGTCAGTTTGTAGTCTCGTGTGGTATGTCCATATAGTCATTTGACCTAAGATTCTTATTGATCTCTAGCATGCGTAGTTGTATACTTTAAAACTATCAAACGTTTCGCCATAACAGGGAGCCATAAAGGTAACATACGGACATGCCATGAAACATGATGTGGGCTGTAGGACATCAAGATGGAATTTGCGTCTCGATAATGGAAGAGATATCTCTAGGCCCCTCAATGTGGATGGATAAGAAAGTGCATGGCCAAGCCAATGTGATTAAAGAATCACATTATATTTAAATCTATTACAATTATGAGTAAATAGGTCCAGTATCACATGGGTGGCACACAACTTGCATTTAGCTTTACTGTTATCGCGTGGCAAAAAGATTGGTATATGAGTATATCAAGCTTCAACCAATAATCATTTTGTGCATTCGGGGGGTCAATATGTACCGTTAGGTACCTGCTGATCTATAGATTGGAAAGATATTTTGAGTCCACTATCGACTTGCATATGAAACTGTAGGGTCACAAACTTAAAACGGGTTGATAATTATTGATGCATAATTGTCGATTGTGCAAGTGAAAAATTTGTTAGGAATATATACAATGAAAATCATGAGCCACATACAATGTGATCTCATGGATGAGACACACCACAACATGGGTGTTGTGGTCTGATGTGTGGCTTAGATATGCTTTTAACGTAGATGCCCACTATGGATTGCTATATAAAGGGAGGCGACGAAGCCCTAAGCCCTAAACCCTAAACACCAATAGCATTAGACACACGAGCTTCCTTTCCATCAAACCCTAGCCATCATCTCCCTCATTAACACGTCAGTGGTAGCAAATCACCTGTTACATTCCACCCCTACGTGTGGATCTTGTGAAGACGTCACTGCTACTATTTCATCACTTATCGGCCTGAACGACTACCTCCTCTACGACCACATACACAAGGATGAAAAAAAAAGAGACACATACAATTACTAACCATGATTTGGAGCACCCTAACCATGATATGGAGCACACGAGAAGACTTCACCCACCCTTCTTCCGTTGCTGACTTGCTCCAAAAGTAGTGATTTACGATCCCCTAACCGTATATTTCCTAGATGACCACGTAGTAAATTTTATTTTCAGCTAGCGTATCTCGCACGTCCCTTTTCACATATAGCTTCGACATAAGACTCCAAGAAAATAATCCATAACCACGTGTCTTTTTAACTATATGCCCAGTAACTGAATCTAGTGAATACAGCAACAATACATAATCCATTACACTGTTCTGTTGATGCTGATAGCACTATATTTTTCTTCTCCAGGGTACTGCAGGTGAACTCGGTTATATATAAATATGGTGCACTTCACTAATCAGTACAACAATGGCTTTGAGTTAAATTCACTACTAGCAAATAGTAATATGTTCAACTCCTAAATACACAGCAGCCTCCAACGATCTACAGTATCTACTTGCTTTTGTGCAAACAGATTCCACAGTATCTACTTCAAAGACTCCCTTCAACCTTTTTCTTAATTTGAAGGGCAGCTCTGACGACATTCCCTCTTGTAATCATCCCAACCTTCAAAATAGATATTTTGTTTCAAACCATCTGGACTAAGAAATCAAAATAAGCAAAAGGAAAAATAAGAAATTTGGTCTGCTTACCAATTTGCCTGAACTGTCAACTACTGGCAGTCTGCGGTATTTGGTTACAAGAAGTAACCTGTGGGGAAAAAAATTTGACTGCTTTGATTGCGTAACGAAGGAACTTCTTTTTCAGAAACCAATCAGGTTGTATTGATCTCAGGAAGTCAGATGCAGTGTCCTAAACATACCTTGCAGCGTCTTCAAGGTTAGTACTTTCTCGCACCACAAGAGGTGCGGAAGTCATAACATCAACAATGACTTTTCCATTGGTTTTGCTCAAGAGTCTCTGTATCTCGCGGAATGTCTGCAGAGGGATCGATTCGGGTAGAATAAACAACCAGACAAGAAGATTAGAAAACAAACAAGCACCAATATATTGATAAAAGAAATCAAACTTGTAGGATACACAGGTTTGCGGAACCTTTAAAATTCTGATTTGCTTCGAATCCCATTTACTCATTTTTCTATTGAATCTGTTGTTTGCGAGCCTGGTTCCATGCACGCAACCAGGATAGATACAGCCCTTAATGCGGGCAGAATGAGCTGTTGTTGAAGCTAATGTCTAGGCTATTAATCAGGGTCACCGCTTGTGAACCAATTTCAGCTCAAAGAAACTCGCCTTAGTTTTCATATTGACGAGTATTTATAGGCTACTCCTCTACATGATAAGGTCATTGACTAACTTCCTAGAGGTAGAAATTCAAGGAGCTAACTTCCTGGAGGTAGATAATTCAAGGAGCTAATTAAATAGAAAAATGGATAATTAACCTAAGCCTAATTAAAAGACCAGCCCTGCTATGACATGGATGGCTCATGGAACGGCCCACTAAACATTGTTGTGATGCAACAGCGGTATACTTGGAATTGTTGTATATTTTCCTACAAAGCAGAAAGTGATATAAAAAAAAGTGGCATCTAGAAAATTTCCCTGACCATATAAATACTGCAATGCTCAATTGGTTTGTTAAGTTAAATGCAAAGAATTAGGCCATAACGAGTGTGAAAGAATTCATTCCATTTATTTTCCAAAGAATATGGAACAGTATTTACATGCAAAACAACATGAAACTTGGCTCAATTCCAATACCTTTGCTCGTGCTAGTAGTTAAGCATACCATTTGCCAGTTGACTATTTCAGCATGTAAATCGTAAAAAAGTGCAGTATTAATAGATTAACTTTTAGTATATTATCCACATGGAAATTATTTAAATCACATAAATTACTTTTGTTAAAAAACATAAGCAAGACTCACTTAGAGATGGACAAACGCTAAAATCACCAATAACAGTGTAGATGCATAACCATGTGGACAGAATCAACTCAATGAGCATTCCGAGCATTTCAAACATACCTTCCAAGTACTATCCACCTCTGGAAATATGTCGGCTTCAGCTAATCCATTTCCTAAAGGAGAAGGTAAAACACTAAAAATAATGACGAGCCAGATAAAATGGAGATGTTGACATACAGTATAGCTAATTGCTAAATAGTGTCAATTGGAAAATGATAACAATTTCATCAGATAAAATTATATAAATCAGAGGCCCAATATAAGTTAGGCACAATTGGTTTTATACCATCAAAACATCCCTTTATACCACCGAAAGAATCAAGTGCTCTTTAATACCATCGAAAGATCTCCCATTATTCATTTGTACCATTCTGTTTGCCCATCCGTTACCTGCTCAGCGCCACCTCCAGCTTGGGTCATGCTGCCCTGGCCACGCTCTGGACTATGAGCAGGGGTGGCCACCGGTGAGCAGGGGTGGCCAGTTAGCAGGGAGCGGCCATGAGCAGGGAAGGCTACCTCGGAAAAGCAGGGGGCGGCCGGCAAGGGCGGCCACCGATGTCCAACAAGAGCTTCAACCACAGCACATCTCCTATACTCACTCATTGTTCCAGCGTCTTGTCATCAGCCACCAGTTGTTTTGCTTAACTGAGAGCAAGGAGCAGCTCAAGAATGACCACCGTACCACATGAATCATCCAGGCAACTGGCGGCAGCTCAAGAAGCTCAACTTCCTTGCGTCACTAATGATGTCCTCCTCCCAAAATGTTGGAATGATCTCGTTCCAAATCAGTACGGATAACTTAGCTTCCACCTCATTTGCAACGTATATGGGCGGACAAACCCATACCAGCTTTAGTCGGCAAATGTTCATTGGGTGCTAACATGATACCAATAGATATGTACCCTCAAATACATGAGCGGCCTAGATCTAGAGAGGTGGGAGCCCCTTTTCTCATTTAAACACTTTTACGAAAAACCTCCTGACTTTCTAAGTGGGAAAGGGGCTCCCACTTCTTCAGATTTGGGCCGCTCATTGATCTGCTGCCCAGATATGTTGTTAGCATGTTATCACCCAGTTGACATTTGCACTAGATATGTTGCCACTTTAGTCAGTGAATCGCATCATACAATCTGCTGTGGATGCCACCATGAACAGCATCCAAGTGCTCCGCTGGCATCAAGCTAGTTGAACTGCATTGCACTTGCAAAAAAACTGGAATCTCAAACACAGCTGAACACTGCGAATCTCACCCAAATGCGACAAAATCCCAATAAGTTCCCCTACCATAAGTGAGGCCATGAGTAGGGGACGGCAACCCTGGAAGAGATGGGGCGGACCATGAGCAAGGGCAGACACTAGCATGCAGTGACGGCCGACGAGCACAGCTACCTCGGTAGAGCAGGAGGCGGCCATGGAGTGCAGGCAGCGGCCATGGAGCAGAGGAGTGCCCAGGAAAAGGGGCCCGCAATCAAGAATGGGGCGGCGGCTTGCAACTGGATGGCTAGGGAGAAGGGCCAAATGGGTTGCCCAGGTAATTGTGGTAAGATGGAATGGTAAATATTGGAATGATCAAATCTTTTGATTGAAGTTAAGTGCACCAAAATCTCTCATGGTATAAATTAACTGGAGATTTTTCGGTGGTATAGAACCAATTTTGCCTATAAATTATGTTATATTGCAAATATATGAAATTTAAGCAATGGAATAATGAATGTCAGTAAGAATAGTTTAAAGAATACCTGATATTGAGTCCAGTGCTAATAGATCATAGTCTGAGACAACACCAACCTGTGTGGCATGGAAATACATTATGGTGCAAATGAACAAAACTGGATACATACATACATGCTGTTAGGAATAACACTTGTATTCATATGGAGGCCGAAAGGCCAGTATATATACAGAATACAAGGGCAAAAGAGGAAAAGGCTAGAAAACCCTAATACAGTAAAGGAACGGGCCAGGCCCATATACACAACCCAAAATTATCTATTACACCCCCCTGAAACTCAAGGTAGATCAACAACACTGAGTTTGGAGAGAAAAAGAATATGATGCTGTCGAGTCTGTGCCTTTGTGAAGAAATCTGCCACTGACCTGCTGAAGGCACAAACTGAAGAGCCACAACTTGCTCCTGAATCTACGATATCATATAAGAAACATCAACACCAATATGTTTGGTGAGCTCATGCTTCACAAGATCCATAGCAATATCAATAGCTCCTATATTGTCAGATAAAAGAGGGGTCGGCGTAGCAACGGAAACATCAAAATCCTCAAGTAACCAACGCAGCTAGGTAACCTCTGTCGTCAAAAGAGCCATAGCCCGCAACTCAGCCTTTGCACTGGAACGAGAAACTGCCTTCTGCTTTTTAGTCTTCCAAGCAATGAGAGAATCACCAAGAAAAACAAAATAAACGGAAAGCGAGCGGTGATCAGAAGCATCCCCAGCCTAGGTAGCATCGAAATAAGCACGAAGGTGTAAAGAGATGGAGCGAGGAAGGAAAAGACGACGAGAGATAGTGCCACGCAAGTAGCGCAAGACACGAAGGAAAATACTGTAGTGGAGCTAAGAAGGAGCAGAGATAAACTGACTCAGAATATGAACAAAAGAGATATCGGGACGGGTGATACCAAGATAGACAAGACTACCAACGAAGTGACGATACCAAGTAGGATCCGAAAGAGGTTCGCCATCGCTGGGTCGAAGCTGAAGATTGAGCTCCATAGGAGTCTCAGCCGTGCGATCATTTGTGAGAGAAGCCCGATCAAAAAGATCCCTGATATACTTCTCTTGAGATAAAAAGATACCCTGCGACGTAGGGGTAATCTCAATCCCAAGGAAATAACGAATGTGACCCATATCAGACATGCGAAATTGCTCATTGAGACGAGCCTTGACAAAATCAATAAACTGAGTCATCACCAGTAATGATCATGTCATCGACATAAAACAGAAGATTGCGCCCACAGGATGAGATGTGAACAAACAACGTAGAATCATGATCATTGAGAGAAAAGCTAGCAACAGTAACCACTGCAGAGAAACGCTGAAACCAAGCCCTAGGAGCTTGTTTAAGCCCATATAAAGCACGACGAAGGCGAAGAACCTTATCATCAGAAACAAAATACTTAGGTGGAGGCCGCATAAAAACCTCTTTATACAGTTCTCCATTAAAAAGGCATTTTGAACATCAAGTTGATAGATAGGCCAGGTAAGAACAGAGGCCATAGCAAACAATGTCTTGATAGTGGTCATGTGAGCCACAGGAGCATAGATCTCATCATAATCAACACTAGGCTCATGTTGAAAACCACGATCCACAAGACGAGCTTTATAACGCTCAAGAGAACCGTCAGAGCAAGTCTTGATCTTATAAACCCACTTGCATGTAATGAGACGAACATGGGACGGAAGAGAGAATTTCCTAAGTGCCATTACGCTCAAGCGCAGAAATCTCCTCGGCCATCACATGCTGCCACTCAGAATGAACGACAGCATCACGATAAGAAACCGGCTCAGAAGAGGCAGCACCGGCAAAACCAAAACGCTCAGGAGGTCTCGAATAGAGCGACGATCACGAACAGCATATGGATGGGAGGTAGAAGCTGACTCCTCTGTTGGAGAGTCAATAGGAGAAACCTCAACCGAATGCTGACGGCGAGTGTAAAAGAAAGGATGAGGAACAAAATCAGATGAAACTGGTGAAGAGATAGTTGTCGCTGTAGAAGGAACACTAGACTCAAGAGGTAGAGAATCAGTGAACTCAGAAGGTTGTGAGGACGTGGTAGACACTATAGGAGGTGCAGACACAGGCACAGCGGTGGAATAGGAATAATAGAAATGGGAGCACCTGGAAAAGTTAGGAAAGAGAGGGATTCGACGGGAGAGGATGGAAAAGGACGCGGACAAAGGTAACGTCCCAAGAAATCCGCATCCGATGACCAGCATGATCCCAACAACGATAACCCTTGTGCTCATCACTATATCCCAGAAAAACACACTCAAACTAACTGGGCGGTCAATTTAGTGTGTTCACTGGAGCAAGAAGAACATAGCAGACACCCAAAAGATCGAAGATCAGAGTAGCCTGCTGGATGTTTAGAAAGACGCTCTATAGGAATACCACCTTGAAGAGCAGAAGGTCGAAGATTGATGACATGATAAGCAGAAGAGATAGGCTCATCCCAGAAGTGAGGTGGAACATAAGCAATCATGAGAGCAAGTGCAGTTTCAAGAAGATGACGATGTTTACACTTAGCCACACCATTTTGAGCATGGGCACCAAGACAAGAGAACTGAGACAGAGTGTCCTGCTCAGCGAGAAAACCATATAGATGCCCGGAAAGATACTCCCCTGCAGAGTCAGCTGTAAAAATATGAATAGTAGAGTAAAACTAAGTACAAATCATGGCGGCAAAATTTTTGTAGATAGACAAAACCTCACTACGAGAAGAAATATAATATATCCAAGTGTGGCGAGAAAGTCATCCATAAGAATGATGTAGTATTTATGACCACCTTTTGACTCAAAAGGGGCTGGACCCTAGAAATCAGAATGAACAAGATCAAACGAATGAGCTGACATAGACTCACTAGAAGGATATGGGAGTTGCACCTGTTTACCAAGGTTGTAACCCGCACAATCGGGATGAACAGGACCAGACATAGACCCTAAAAGATCACGACGAACCAAAGACGATATATGAGAACCACAAAGATGTCCTAAACAATGATGCCATTGAGTAAATGACGCCGTAGAGGAAGCAACGGAGACGGAGAGACTGGCAGGAGCAGCGGAAGGACAAAGCCAGTCAAGCTCCTAGAGACGTTGCGAGTCACGACGCCGGGGGCAAGTACCAACCAAGAGACCCGTGCGACGATCCTGAACATAGCATGAATCAGTATCGAAAATCACACAACCACCTAGATTAGTAAACTAGCAGACAGAAATAAGCTGCATGTTTAGTTTAGGAACATGAGAAACAGATGGTACATGAAAAGAGGATGACAAAAGAGTGCCTCGTCCTGTGACAGGAAGAAAGGTATCGTCTGCCGTCTGAACAGTCAATGGTGTGGTTGAAGGGAACACAAGACAGGTGAAATTAGGTGTCATATGAAAGGAAGCACAGTCAAGAATCCATGGTGATGTACCTGGTGTCTCAGAAAAAGATTGCGAAGCAGAAGCAGCAGTACCCGAGGGTGAAGAGGCAGCCATGCGACGCAATAGCTTAAGAATCTCAGAAGAGGCATCTGAACTGCGTTGGAAGTCTTATGTATCCTGTGGCTGGTGCTGCAGAACCCTTAGGCGAACGACGACGAGCAATATCCTTCTTCCTGTAGCAGAACTGCTCCACATGACAGTCCTTGTCACAATAGGTGCAGTGAAGACCAGCTTTCATCGTCACTACAGAAGACGACGGGGATGATGAAGAAGACGACCGAGGTCCAGTAGAAGTCGAAGCCGGTGGCCGAAGAGCAAGAACTGACGGAGAAGTCAGTAGACCAGCACCACGAAGACGAACCTTCTCGGTACGAAGAGCAGAGAGAGCCTCCAGCATAGTGACACGAGGGTGACGGGCAAGAAACTGAGCATGAACTGGCTCAAACTCGAGCCGAAGACGAATGACGAAGTCGTAGACATGACGAAGCTCCAGACGAGAACGCTGACGCAGGCAACATGAACATGTCCGAGAGTCATGATCAGCTCCAGTATCAAGAGCCGCATCCAGAGAGTCCAACTGACGCCATACTCCGGAAAGATGAGCATAAAACTCATCAACTGTAGAATCACCCTGTTATAGACTTCTCATAGCGAAGAGCAGCAAGATACTGAGTCACCTAAAGGCTCGTAACGATCCCGAAGATGTGACCACATTAACTGCGCAGATGTCAAAAAGACCACTTCTCTAGTAAGATGCACCTCCATGCTAGCAATTAAAATAGCAAAGACACGAGCATCCTCATCAGACCAAAATTTGTAGACGGTGTACTGAGAATTATAAGATTCCATAGCCTCCTTGTACTCATCGGAGGCCTTCTTATCAGCATCAGCAACACCTGGAGACGACGAAGAGGTAGCGCCGGAGTATCAGGACGCGGCGGGCAAGGAAGCTCGCCGGTAAGAAAATCCTAGAGGCGTTGTCCACGCATGTGAATGCGCATGTGCTGGGCCCAATCATGATAATTGAGCCCATCAAAAAGCACATAACACTGAGGAACAGAAACGGTGGCAGACGACATTTCTTTTTTATTCACACAACGCAACCAACCCACACAACGCAACCCGACCGGTCACAACACAACCTGACCGGTCGAACAGTAACCAAGGGCTAGCCGGCAAATAGAGGCAGCGGCGACGGCGGCGGGCCTACCGGCGAACAGAGGCGGCGGCGGCGACTCACAGAGGCTGCGTCGGCTTGAAGGAGAGCCAGCTTCGGTCGGCAAATAACACGGCAGCGTCCCGATCCAGATCAGATCGAGTGGCGACGACGCGTGGCGGCCGACCGGTGAAGAACGACGGCGCGGCGGTCGGCGAAGAGCAGCGACACGACGACCAGCACCGATCTAGATCGGCGGAGGACGTCAACGATCTGGATCAGAGGAGAACGTCGGTACGAGACCCGATCTAGTAGCGGCGCGGCGAACAGCACCGATTTGGATCGGCGGAGGACGTCGGCACGAGCCTTGATCTGGCGGCAGCATGGCGACCAGCAGCGATCTGGATCGGCGGATGACAAGGTGTGAGCCGAAGTCGCTGGGAACGAGACGATGATGGCGAAACGTAGAGACCAAGGTCGCCGGAGATGAGACGACGACGGCCAAAGAAGAGATGGCACAAGTGCAACGCCTGTGAAAAACCCTAACCCTAAAAGTGGCTCTGATACCTTGTTAGGAATAGCACTTGTATTCATATGGGGGCCAAAAGGACAGTATATATACAGAGTATAAGGGCAAAAGGGAAAAAGGTTAGAAAACCCTAATACAGTAAAGGGACAAGCCAGGCCCATATTCACAGCCCAAATATATCTCTAACACATGCAAGCACATACATGAGTTTTGATATGGTACTTTGCAAATCAAACAAGATTTCGTGCTTCGCATTGTTTTTGAAAAATTTGAAATCGAAACGGACGATCCAATCCATCCATCTTGTTCATCTCATTGACATCTCAGTAACAATCAATTTTTTTTTAATTCCTTTACCATTTATTTTGTATTTAAGAATAACCGCAATCTATGTAGTTGTGGAACAACCAAATTGGATGATTTTCCAAAATACAAAATACAAAATAAATAGTTAAAAAAACTTGAAATTTTGTTGGTTGTCAAATTTCAACGAGATGAACAAAATAGACAGATCCATTTGGATCTTACGTTTTAGTTCAATTTTTTCAAAAATAATGCAAGCATGCAAGGATAAAGGATCCATGCTTTGCAACTATTCTATTCTATAGAGTAGAGTAGAATAGTTCTATTCCCCGGTTGTTTTGAACGAATTAACCAAGTCAGGTTCTTTGGTTTGCTCGCATAGTTAATTAGGAAACATTCCATATCCTTAAAAAAAGTGAATCTAATTTATTACTCATAATTAATTTTCTTCCTCATTTATAGCACTCATTTTCTCCAGAAATTCAATTCCAAACCACCGCAACACACACAAATGGTAGCAAACAGACCAATGGCACAACAGCGGCCTGGCATTACCCGTCGTACCCATCCCTGTTAGCAATATCCACCCTCACCTCCACCTCCACCCTCACTGCTCACTGACCCTGACCTCCATGGCGATAGTTCATCCCAGCATGCTTGCCGCCCCGTACCCCCTATGCTGGCACCTCCCTAAGCCACAATTTTGTCGCCGGTGTCACCCCACGCCCCTGCATGCCAGCGCCATCCCCACCTATGCATGCTGATGTCGCCTCGAGCCGTTGAAACGCTGCACATCTTGGAGACAGCCACAGCGGATCTACACCAGAGACAGCTCACTCGTCCTATGACGATGACACCCCGCCCGACCTTGCAACGACGCTGATCCATGCCTCCGCTTGCTCCCAGTGCCCGCGACCGCAGATCCACGCCAAGCTAGGCTCCCGATATCATTCCAGTCTAGATCTGCGATGCCCCTGGCATCAGGCGTCATGTCACTCAACAGTCTGCCACCTGCTCTGGCAACAACTTGCCCAACCTGCATCATCCTACAGCAGCGCCTGACGGCCCTGCCCACTGACCTCTCACCCCGGTGTCCAGTCCTCTACCTGTGCCTCGGCGACCCGACACCAGGTATCCTCAATCTGGATAGGCCGACAACATTGCCACGACACTGTTAGAGGATGGCTTTTTTTCATGTGTGAATAGTTGTATTGTGTATCATGAATAATTTTTTGTGTTTTTCATTTTTACGGTATTAATGTTACATGGTAGTGGTTAGATTGTTACATGAGAATGGGTTGATAGTTTTCTTAAACAAATAGTAATTTGTTATTTCTTAGAAATATACATGATTTAAGTCTAATGATTGTATGGTGCAAACTCAATGATTGCATGGCAGGTGTTTCATTATTAATTGATAAAACCTAAAGAAAATAATTTTCACATCAACTCTGATTTTGCTTGCTTTGTTTGAAAAAAATGCAAGCAAGCCAAAGGTGGAAACCATTCGTTGATCTGAGCTTCCAATAAATTTTGCTGAAAAACGAATCAAAAGATGTTTGCATGGCTAGTTAATGCATTCCCACATTCTAGGGGTTTCCTTCCTGTTAAATATGGGATGCATAATGCCTTGGGGACCAAGTCCGCCTCAGGAGTGGCTCAAAAGTAGAATAACTACACTTTGCTTTTGTGTAGTTGACTTCCCAGGATTCGATCTGGCAGCTATATGTTCATGTTAGTTTCATCTTCTTCATCATGTTGTTGCGGTTGACTTTGCTTTCTAAGGCTCAACCTGCTAGGCTACCGCATGACCCCACCCCCCAACCCACCGCATGACCCCACCCCCTGGCGCTAATACACACTGGAGGAAACAGGTTGATACCGCACAGATATTTTGCAAGAGCTAAATGCTACCACAGCTACATCAAGACCTCATCTGTTGATTTTCCCTATTATAGTATTATTAATACTTTCAAATGCCATGTTTTTTTCTCATTCTTTGGGGTTTAATCTTGTGCCCAATGTCCTCTTCATATAGCCATTTGGGCTGTGTAATACAACTAAATTTATTCATCTATTCCTCTTATCATATTAACAAGTGATTGCCTTTATAGTGTAATTCTCATTCAACATAATACAAAAGCAACAATTAAAGGTCAAAGACATTTTCTTATTTTTTTCCTATTGAATACAAATAGTTTGTTTTAGAAGATCCACAAACATTTACCCAAAGTCCAAAGTCAGCCCAACATTAAGCTAGAAAACATTGATCTTTTGAAAGTTCAAAAAGGAAAAGGATGAACATAGTTGAAATACTATCAAAGAACTTTGTCATCTTACCATAACATCCTTAGTAGCAACTAAGATGAACATAAAATGTGGTGGCATAAAAGAAGAAACCAGAAGGAATGTAATTTAATCCAATGAAGGCTCCTTTCTAACGAATATTATTAGAAAATAACATGTTTACCAAATTTCGAGAGAAAAAAAATGATACAATACAACAGTACCT
Organism: Raddia distichophylla; assembly: GCA_005191435.1. Taxonomy (NCBI): domain Eukaryota; kingdom Viridiplantae; phylum Streptophyta; class Magnoliopsida; order Poales; family Poaceae; genus Raddia; species Raddia distichophylla. The sequence goes on from SPJY01002375.1 coordinate 1,975,805, forward strand.
ACCAAATTCCAGTCATCATCAATAACAGGAAAGCCAGTTATCCGATGCTCCACCAGCTTCTCAAGGGCTGCACAAACAAAGCTGGTAAATGCCTTGCCACAGAAACCAAAGCATTAAAGTGTCAAATAAAGCACCTTCGTCAACTGTAGTGGTTGGTTTCACAACACGGAGTTCTTCCCTTTTAGTCATAAAATCACCAACAGTGTAGATTACACTGTTTTGCTGAACAATAATATTCCAGAGCTTAATACATATTCAGCACAACAATAAAGATAAACATTGCCAACAGAAAATAAAAAATATAGTAGTTATGCCAAGCTAGATAAGTACTTCTGAATCATTCAAATTTGAAGTCAAAATGCTTGCAAAGAAGACTTCCAAAACCTGAAAATAGTGTCATGCAAAAAAAATCTTCAAGCATGTCATGAATCTGGAATCCATGAGAGAGAGAGAGAGCAGAGAGGCACCAACGGGTTTCTTTACCCCTTTTTATTCTTATTATAGTGATACGAAGCTCTCCTGCACGTGTGTGTGTGAGAGAGAGAGAGAGCCGATACCTAAACTAGAGTTACTAGACTCCAATCCTAACAACTCTAACATCTCTAATTTCAAGTAGATAACAAGGAACATAGCTAATCTGGTTTGGGTGTTATAGTCCCACCAGTATTGTTCACGTGCATGAACAGTAATCCTAGCACCTTAGTAATGGGCTAGGCCCATATTTATGCTGGTTGGCCAATGCACTATAGCCCATGACGGAACATTTTCCAGAACAACTAACATGATGTTGTGTGTTCACCTGAATAAACTCAACAGACAACAAAGCTATCAGCTACATTTCTTTGTCATGTAAGGTGTTATGCGAAAACCTAAGATGGATGCCCAATGGCACAAAGCTACTGGTTGGCTGGTGATGCGCCCTGTGGCATGAGAAGGAAAAAAGGACTATCTTTATTTCATTCTTGAATCTTAAACTGTCTGACTAATTATTGTAGATAAGGAAAGGACAGAGGAGGGTACCAGGGAGAGGTTACTAGACAGGAGATTGAACCGAACTGGCCAGCCTATTTCCTTTAAAAGCGTTAAAGCAATTACACACACACACACACACACACACACACACACACACACACAAGTTACAGCAGATTCTAGAAACTCGCTTTCCTACACACATGAGGACTCTAGATGCTCCTAAGTCAACTTAGTACTAAGTAAAAATATGTAACACAATTTCAGCTATATAGAAGATAGGACAGTATTTTAGACTTCTCTATCACTTATCCCCTAATTGTTGATACTCTCCTTATCCCTTGATTTTGACCACATCAATCTTGGTGCGCAATTCTTGAAATGCAGCTCACCCTAATGCATTTGTCAAGATGTAAGCGAGCTATTCATTAGTGTTTATGTAGGTGATCTGAGTCTTCCCTTGTTCCACGCAGTCACGGATAAAATAATACCTTGTATCAATATGCTTGCTACGCTCATGGAAAACCGAATTCTTGCTCAATGCAATTGCCGCTTTGTTGTCCATCTTGAGCTCGACGAACTCAGCTTCTTTGTCCTAAATTTTTCCTAGTAGACATGCCAACCACACTCCCTAACAGGAAGGAGAAGTGGCTGCACTGTACTCTACTTCACATGATGAGAGAGCCACCACACTGTGCATCAGACACTGTGCATCAGAGGGAGGTTCCCAATTGATCGGACTTGATACAAGGAAAAAGATGGCCCTGCTTGTGCTTTTGCATGTGTCCATGTCTCTTGCCATGTCACTATCTAAATAGCTGACGAGGCACGGCTTTTCTCCTTTTCCATATCTAATCCCGTAGGAGATTGTCCCAGCAAGATAGCACAGGATCCGCTTGAGCTGCCATGTGCTCCATCATGGGTGATTCGATGAATTTCCTGACATAGCCAACAAAGTATGCAATATCTAAAATAGTGTGTACCAGATAGCGGAGACTTCCCACGATGCTTTTGTACACAGTAGCATCAGTTGCAGGCGTCGAGCTCACGTTGATCAGCTTAAATCGGGGATCCATTGGCACAAGTCAGGAATTGCACCCTTCCATCCCTGCTGTGGAAATAATCTTCTTGGTATAGGTGGCCAGGCACATGGTGATCATGATGTCATCCTGCTTTGATTGCATGAAAGCAATCCAAGATCACTCGTCTTGAATTTGCTCTTCATCTCGGCCTTGAAAATGGATACTTCCTTCGGATATCTTCCAACCATGATCGGATCATCTACAAAGACTCCCACCAAGTGTCTTTTTGTACTTGTGCTTCTAGTGTACACTTCATGCTCTTAAGTGCACCACTAGAAGCCAAGAGACAGCAAGCTGCTATCGAGCTTCGTATCCAAGTAGACAAGATGTCCCTTACCTTTGATAGAAAAACCTAGAGGTTACTTAATGTAGACTTCTTCCAGATCTCCATTAAGGAATGCGGACATGAGGAGGTGGTGGAGGGTCCATCTTTTGTGAGCTGCGATCGCGATCATCAAAGTCTACTCCAACGAAGAGCTGTCATGTGGCTTGTGGCTCTTGTGTCGAGGAACCACCCATCGACATGATCATCACCTCCTGCACTGACATAGGCCGATGCATTGGGCTCCTCGAGGAGGATCGGTTCCTCAACCGCACTCTTATGTCATCAGAAGCGCCGGCATTTCATCATCCTCTTGAGCGAGATGTGCTTGTTCCATCCTCGGTTGACAGCAATCTTTGGCATAATGACCAAACTTTCCACAGTTTCACATTGGTCATTCCTCATATTGCGCATTCCATCTCGGCCTCCAGCATTCTGCTTGAGCTACTACGGTTTGTTGTGACACTGATTCTCACCACCATTCTTCCCGCCAGCCGGCCAGCAGAGCCTCTACCCAAAGATCCTTGATCAATAGAAGCTTGCCGCTTCGATATCCCCTTCTGCCATTAGCAGACTCCAAACGCTCTGCGACCTTCAATCTTTCTGTCATGTCCTCAATCATAAAAGCGGATAGGTCGAGCAGGGTCTCGATCGACAAGGAGATCAGTGCAAACTTAGGTGGCACAACTCTGAGGAACTTCTCAATTACTTTAGTCTCATCGATTTCCTCCAAGCAGGCCAAGTTTCCCACAAGATCAGTTAGCATGATGGAGAAATCATCGATAGTTTTGCTGTCTCTGAATGCAATTTCTTCGAACTCCTTTTGAAGGCATCCTAGGCCTCTTCCGCTATCCCCTCAGTGGCGAGGGAAGGAATCATCTCACTGGGGACTATTCATTGAATGGCTTCCATTGCCATCCTATCCTCCTGGACGTCTTCAACACCGTACACCACCCAAAGCCCACACTTGCAGCATTACCTTCATCATCAGCAACCACTATGTGTAGTTGGTGCATGTGAGGATGGTAAAACTCAATGAGCCAACGACCACCCTCACCGTCTGATGCACAGCCACCACATGGCCACCCCCCATCGCGTTGCTGCCTTGGCATGCGTTGGTCTGATGAGGCGAGCGTCAACGTTCCTCCCGCGGTGGAACCCTAGACGCTCGGTCACCTCCCGCTGAACCATTGCTCAAGGTTTAGCAGCCAAACAAGCTTATGTGCTGCTATCCGAGCCCAGCATCGATGCGCCACAAATAAACATGAAGGGGAGCTAGGTGTACCAGTGCCTCTTCCTTTGCTTGTTGCGCGGCCTCTATTACCCACTTGCCACATGCCGCCATTGTTGCCTCGCCTCGCAGCACACTACCGCTGGACTAGGAGACTTGACCAAGGGACGGAGTGGAAGAACGATAAGTTTCCTAGCTCTTACGATTAGAAGTTTCCCGATGCTTCCGGAACTAGCCATTGTGGCTCTCATACCAAATCTTGGAGTTAAGGAAAGGACAAAGGAGGGCAGCAGGGAGAGAAATGATGCTATAATAGATAGAAGATTGAATTGAACTGACCTACATATTCCCTTTAGATGCAATTACATATATATAGAAGTTACAGCAGGTTCTAGATACTCCCTTTCGGCTCGTTACACACACAGAGAACTCTAGATACTTCTAAGTCAACTTAGCTACTAAGTAAAAATATCTAACACACTTAGATACTTCTACAAGATAGGAGTATTCTAAACTTATCTATCACTAACCCCTATATATATGATGGTAACATAACTAGTGCTAATTTCCATTGGGTGATAACATGCTAACATTGTATCTGGGTCATCAAATCTTGTTGAGACCCATGTAGATGGTACCCCGGTGTTACGATGAATATATGTGAGGGTGTTTTACTTTGATGATTGAAGTACTTTGGTAGAGTAATTGTCGAAAAGGAATCAGGACTGATTGTGTGGTTAATTGCATTCTAATGATCCTTTTGTGCACAAATTTTTATGTTGATGATTTTTGTGAAGCTAAACTTGCAAGATATGGTAAGTGTTTTGTTTGGATACATCTCTATGATGTAGGTGCCGGTGGGTACGTGGCTGACGGCGTTCCGTGGAGGCGAAGTGGAGGTTCAAGCGTCCGAGGGCGTGTAGGCGGCCGGATTCGGTATCTGACGGTCACATGAGATGGCGTGGACAAGTTTCGCTATGGCAAGGATCCAAGACAGCCGGAGACTAGGCGTCGGTCACTTAGCGGCAAAGCGAGGCTGATTCATGAGCCTAGGCGTGGGTTGTCGATCAGGATGGTGAGGGGAAGGTGCGAGGATGCTTCCGGAGGAATATGACGCGAATATTCCTTGTCTGGAGTGATTTAGATGGTGTGTGCATTGTACACCGTTGATCCTCAGATTAAGGGTGGAGGCAACCCCTAGGGTTTAACGGTCTCACCCCTAAGGCTAAAAAGGGGGAGAGAATGGTGTGTGGGAGAGAGAGGGCTACGAGTTTGAGAAGGTGCGTGACTCAATTATCAATCCACTGTAAAATCTGGAGTAATGTTCTTCCACCGTTTGTAGTAAGGTGCATACCGAGCTCCAAACTTTTTGTTTGATGTTCATGACAGCTTGTGCTATTTGATTTTTTTCATGTTTTCTCTACAAGGAGTTTTGAGAGGATTTTTGGTAGAGTGATCACGACTCATTGGTTAATAGGGAAAAAATTCCCAAAAATTTTAAAGCACTAGAAACCCACCATCTCGCTGCTTCAAGTGAAAACAAATTATGAAGAATCTGCTTTTACTTTTCTAAAAGTGGTTTGAGTGATTAGGCTTGTTGTAATTTATTTATTAAAGCAAGGTTTGAATTGATTCTGTTTTGTTTAAACATTTGACAAACAGGATTATCATTGATAAAATTCCCACATATTTCATGGCTCTCATCCATGCATGCTAAGGGTACACATAGTTGTCGAAATTGTTCATGTTTTGAAAGGATGGTGAGTTCGAAGAGCACCGGTCCGAAAAAAACTTCAAGGCTCCCATTCACCCCCATCTCGTTGCCGTAGCGGGCTTTCAAATCTCTCTGGAGCGGCTCAAATATGAAGAGATAAAAGCCTTTTCCTAGCTAGAAAGTCAATGGATTTTCGTGAAAAGATTTAAGTGAGATAGGGGGTTTCTACTTCTCTACATCTGTGCCACTCTTCATAGATTCAGTGGCACAGATGTGATGTTAGCATGTTAGCACCTAACAAACATATGATTGCCCTATAACCAAATCTAGTATTTTACGTAGCAAACTGATTAACAAACTTAACACTAATTACCCGGGTACCACTGGAAAGGAAAATCCCTAGCCATGAAAACTACCCGAGTACCACTGGAAAGGAAAATCCCTGGCCATGATCGGTACCCTACAAACCAAATCTTATCACTGACAAACTAACCAACAAAGTAGTGGGATAACAATGGAAAGGAAACCACTAATACACCATATAGAGGCACTGCGCACAGTCAGCCACGTCCCACGACTGAGCACTAAACCAGTGTTGCATGGCATCAGAACTCCAGCAATCCATTATTGACTTCAGAATTGGACTTGGCACCCCATATTTGGCCACGATGAGTGGTTAGCTTTGTGTTGAGTTTGTGGTTTCTAAATTGTGTGGTGACACAACAAAACATGTGGCTTGCGAAGATACGAATGTCATTGTAGACATGGCATACACCTGCTCTACCTTATCACCTGATGCTTCTTTAACCTCCTTCGTCCCGCTCACGTGCCCTTGCTCGTCGCCTGTAACTGCACCTGCTCCGACTAGGATACCCTTGAGGGGTTCTTCGCTACCTCCACTTCGTTCTACTCACCTCAATCACGCTCACTCATCTTCTTCGGGCTTGCTCTTGTTGTCACTATCATCTGCAATCTTCCTCCTCGCTGAAGATGGCCTTGTTGGCAGCTGCCGCACGTGGAGCGGCGGCGTAGGACCCAACCTAGGGACTCCAAGGCTGGTAAGATGGCTAGCCTTTCCGTTTGCTCAAATTTGTCCAAAATTTCAAAAAGAGGCAAATAATACTCTCTCAAGAACAAAGTTGCATAATATGTATTACCAAGAACTTTGGGGCAAATAACATATTGCCACTCAAGTTTAGGGCAAAGTAAATTATCCCTTCTCTAAATTATCTTGCCTACCATAATATTGTCTTATGCGTCTTGTAGGAAAACTGGTCTTTTCAAACCCCTTCTTTCTCTAAATTTCAAGAATAATATTTTGATTCAGACAGTATGCTCCATCAAATGAATAACAATGTTGTAGTGTAAGGTATCTATTTTATGGTTTGCACCATCAAATTCCAACAATGTGCAATTTCCAAGTGGCAACTTTACCAAATATAAAAGCTACATGAATATTAACATGAGTACAGATAATCGGAAATATTTAAATAACAATTATGGATAAGAGATTAAGAGTTATCAAAACTTCAGCAAAATTTGTGAACCCTGCCACTACATTAGATATGTTAGTGGGAAATGAGAAGTTAAATAAAGCTCCCAAACTGTCATGGGAGGCCACTATGACCATGTGTATAGATGTCGGTGACAGGACAGGCCTAAGGCAATGCCAGACTAGCTACAGCCTGGTACCAGCACGCCTAGAAGCTAGGCCTACGGCACATTACATAAGGGAGTTATCTAGTAGATGAATAAATATCTCAGTTTGTTAGATGACTGAATAAGTGTCTAACCTCGTTAATCTGGATAGAGTTGTAAAGCCCTGACCCGGCTATAAAGAGAGTTGTATTTGGTGTTTATCCCTTCCCTATATCGCCCGAGCAAGAGGAGCTCTTCTTCCTCCTCCCTTCCATGCGATACAACTCTTCTTTTCGCTAATTTCCCACCACGCCGTGACATATTTGGCATCAGAGACATCAGAGTTTCAAGTCAAACATGTCAAAAGGCAAAGCCACCATCACGATGGGTGATCTCAAGGTTGTACTTGGTTCTTTCTTTACAGACATCAAACCAAGTTTTGACAAGATCTCGCAGATGGAATCAACCTTTCAGAATGTCGCACAGCAGCTGCGGGCGCAGCACCTAGCCATCATGTGGCTCGAGGTGGGGCGTGGTAGGGCATTTACAGAACTTCTAGGGGAGGATGATCATCAGGACGGGTTGGAAGATCCAAAGCAGAAGGAGCCGGCCAAGTCGCTGGGAGCGCATGCGGCGGTTGGGACATCGGCCGCAGCTCGTAAGGCTCGACGTTCCTGTGGCCAGCGAAGTAGATTTGCGCACCGACAACCACTTCCACAAGCGGAAATTTCCTACATATAAAGGCAATGACGATTCCCATGGCAATGCCACTGCAATCAGTTCTTCTGTGAGGAAGGAGAAGGATAAGCTGTGCACTGCCTCGTATCATCTTAAGGGAAGGGCTCAGACTTGGTATACCTACTGTGAACGGGACAGATCTAATTGGGAGGAATTTGTCCAGCTGGTGACTAAGAGGTATGAATTCATGCTTTGTGTATGAGTACAGCTTTTCACCCTCAATCTGATGGCTAGTCCGAGTCGGTGAACCGAGTGATTTCCATGTACCTTCGTTGCCTCACTGCTATAACACCTACCACAGGTCCCTGTGGGAGACCCCATTTAAGGTGGTTTACGGACATGATCCCCCTTCTCTCCATGCTTATGATCCCTCGGAGATTCGTAATGCAGTGGTCGCTAATAGCATATCTCAGCGCGATGATTTCCTTGCTGATATTTGAGACAGATTACTGCTAGCTCAGCAATTAGCCAAACTAGGTATGATGCCAAGCATCGGCCTTTAAAATTTCAGCCAGGAGACTGGGTGTGGTTGCATCTTCATTAACGTTCCATTGCTTCTTTTAAAGGAGGCCATCACAGGAAGTTATTCCCTCGTTTTTATGGGCCATACCGACAAAATCGAAAGGAAACAAAGTTGTCGAGTAGATCTGCCTCCTCGGGCCAAGATTCACAATGTCTTCCACGTTGGACTTCTCAAGTGTTTCAAAGGAACATCACTGATGTCTCATCCAGCATTGCCACTTTGCTGCATAACCGAGTGCTTCCCCAACCTGCTCAAGTTCTTTGTGCCAGTAAGATGCATGATACCTGGCAAGTATTGGTTCATGGAACAGATGTTCTTCAGCCGCTACTTGGAAGGATGTGCGTTCTTTCCATTGGAGCTATCCAGATTTGCAGCTTGCCAGGCCTAAGGCAGTGCCAGACCAGCTACAGCCTAGTACCAGCAAGGCTGGAGGCAAGGCCTACGGCACACTAGATAAGGGGAAATCTAATGGATAAATAAATATCTCAGTTTGTTAGCAGATTGAATAAGTATTTAGGTTAGTTAATCCGGATAGAGTTGTAAAGCCCTGACCCGGCTATAAACAAGCAAAAGAAGGAATAAAGAGAGTCGTATTTGGGGTTTATCCCTTCCCTGTATCGCCTGGGCGAGAGGAGCACTGCTGCCTCCTCCCTTACATTCAATGCATCTCTTCTTTTCACCAATTTCCTACCACGCTGTGACACAAGCATTAAGTACTTTCTCAACCAAACAATTTACAGTGATCTTGCTTCCCATGTGGTATTAGATGAAGCAGTAATTGATTTTTTTTTCCAAATATAGGAGAAGTAAGAAAAACATAAAGTTAACAATACGTGAATTTTTCATGTGGCTGATACATTACATGCCCACCATGAGGGTCAACTAGTCTTGCGCCAACCTTTTCCATTAAAAAAATGGTTTGCTAATAGAAACATGATTATTCTCAGCACCTACCAAATTACAACATGCAACTTGAAACTTGGTGGGCACAGTGATGTGGTTTTAAGCTAAATAGGGAACAGGCAGAGAGACCAAGGCAGCAAACGGATAAATTGGTACGCATTGATGCGGAATGACCGACAAAATGTAACCAACATGCGCCTATATGCGCATCCACAGTTCCATAATCCACAGCCATGAATAAAGATCTTGCAAGCTGAACACTTAACTATACCGATGGTAAATTTGGCAACCTAAAATCCCAGAATGCCTGGATCTACTTAGGAGGGTTCCAAAAAAAATATGCCCGACACACCCACCCTTCGATCTACGTATCCCACTTGTACGATTAAGGTCTTAAATCGATGGCTCAATTTACCGTGTCCAGAAGATATAGAAATTGAATCCCTAACACGAACAACCAATCAACAAGAACAAAGAAATGAAGCTGGGCTCACCCCGGACACGGAAGCGTGGTGCGGCAGGCCGCGGGCGGCAGGGGCTGCGGCCGCCGCGGACGCACGGATGGAGGATGCCCGGGGATGCGTGCGGCGACCAGTGGAAGCCAGAAGTGGCCCTGCAGGTAGAAGAGGCCGCCTCCCGGCGGCGACCGCTGGGCGGTCGGCGGATAGCAGCAGCAGTGAGGCATCCATGATACCAGGCATGTGGCTCACTCAGGTCGGGTTTCTCCGTAGGTGGAGACGGAGGCAGAGGAGGAACCTGTGGTTCGGCCTGCGCCAGCCTCTAGGCGTGGAAGGAATGACCGCAAGAGTCGACGAGGAACGGAGGGGACTAGGGATATCAACTAGAAAAAGAAAACAGATATTTGTTCAGTATAACTGGACACCGTTATTTAACTGTCGGCCGGTTGCGGGCTAATAACCTGGTCTCGCCTAACATTAGAGAAGCCCAAAAAAATTTTATAGATGTTTCCTTCGTAGCACAGCTGTGGCTTGTTACATTTTTTAACCACATGTCTCACTTGTCGTGGACTCAGTATTTTTAACCAACTATATCACAAGTACGATGATGAATTTTGGCGCCACATATCATGTGGCTTGCCACATTTGTCAAGGTTAGGTTTGGCAATGTTAGTCAGCAACCAATGAAACCCTACATCTTTGCTAAAAAACCACAAATGAAAGGAGTATTTATCCAAAAACTCACTCGTATCAATGCATGCTTTTATCTGATATATTAAATTTATTTAGGATCCGGCTATCACTAAGAGTCAGGAACAACGAATTTTGTTTTTTCGCTTTTGCGAATTATGAGATGACTCAGTCATTTTTTAGAGAGGACTCGGTCGATTTTTTCACATAACTACATGTTTCTATTGGATTTTTTTACTTTCAATTGTGTGATGTCAAGCCGGTTACTTTTCACCCTTAATGATCGTCATCGAGGTTACATTAATTGCTTAAATTTATATTACAATCAACCAACATAGAACTATTTGTTTTGTATCACAAAAATGTCGTGGACTAGACGATTTCACATAGCATAAAAAGGATTGTTGGTCACAACGTCCTTCATCAGCTCTCGTCAAATTTTTATATGGCATGGCTTCATCAACTATCATCCCATTATCTTTTGATTCATCGGACTTTCATTAAGGCCTTGTTCTTTTCAGCGTATCGTATCGTTGCGTATTACTGTAGCAAATTTTGTTATTTTTATAAAACTTATATGTTGTCATAATTTGTAACAATTTTTAAATTATTTTTTATAATCTTTAAAGCTCTTTTCTAGAGCTCTCAAATTTACTACAGTAATACGCCAACACAACGATACGCTAAAAAGAACGAGGCCTAAAAAAAAAAAGAAGCACATTATAACATTATATGCCCTGATGACCTCAAGGATTGGGCATAAACTCGTTCAACACTCGTGCAACTTCACATGACGAACACAAACTTATCGTATGCTCAACATCCAGGGGTGAAGGCATCTCCTTCAACACGTACACCGCTTATTTAGGGCATACACCGCTTATTTAGGGCAAACGTAAGAAAAGAAGGGAAAGGAAAGACAAACTCAAGAAGAGCGAAATAACCTACGGAGGTTTGGTAAGTTCAAACTATTTTTTCACTTTAAATATATTTAACAAAAAATAATTTTCTGAAAGGTGGTAAAATTTAAAAATGCATTATTCTTCTAACTTAGAACACTAAAACAACTAAATAATAGAAAATATAAGTGACCAATGCTTCATAATTTTTTTCTCATATTGAATACTATGAATTTTTTTAAAATTTTTCATATTTCTTCATGGTATTTTGACATAATTAAATACAAAAAATTACACAAGCAGAAAATCTTCCATAGCTCCCTAAGCTTGAAATTTACTTTTCTTAGCCTCTTAAAAACTTGCCTCCATTGACACCTTAACCCGAAAGCTGCCAAAGATGCAACTAGATGTACAGGTAGGATTACTTTTTCGTTAGGTACTTAGGTGATCACAATATGGCATGCTCGCCATCTATCTTTACCTCTTGATAAAAGGATCAAATTGCAAATTTTATAAAATAAATACTTTGTTTTTTTAAATTTTTTTGAAAATCTAACTTTTTATATTTAATATTTTTTATTTTTAAAATTTCAAAACATGTGATCGATTTTTAAAATTTCTGAAAGTTTCAAAAAAATTTATATTAACTTTGGATTTAAATTTATAAAAAATAAATTTTACAATTTTTATTGAGTAAATTTTAGAATACTCCATATCTTAGGGAAAATGTAACACAAACCATAGATTTAAATTATTTTATCACATAGTTACGTGTTTCCAATACAATTAACACAACACCGCATGTTTTAAAGACAAAAGTGACACCTTAATGTATGACTTGACAACACTGCTCTATCTCACTCGGACCCACTGTCGTCCTCTTTGCGCGCCGCCTCACACGCCTCCGAACCAACGCTCCGGTTGCCTCATCTTCCATTACAAATCGCCTGCAAGTGTCAAAGTCCCTCACCCACCACATCAGTTGTCCAGGTAGATTACAATTTAGTTGGGCATGTGCAGCTATTAATTTTGTTGGCAATGGGAGATTTGCATTTTGATTTCGGTCTGTTTTTCGGGCATGTATTGGATAGAAAGATTCAAACTATGGGCTCCAAGAAATTCCACCACAGTATGTGGAGGATTGAGAGTACAATGGCGTAGAGACTAGAACAAAACTCCCATGCCGCCATGGATTATAGCCGCTGAGAAGGTTGGCCTAGGAAGGTATGGCTGCTAGAGGCGGTCCCATGGGTGCGGGGTGCCCATATGAGGTATGATGCTAACACAGTTTCTTCCCTAGTTATGATATTGCTGTTTCACTTAGCAATTAAATCTAGTTCGCAGGATGATGATAAATGCAACTTTGTCGCATGGATTGATGGGCAATGGCCGGGCCGCAGAGCCCGCAGGACAATTGATTACCTATGGCGCTCTGTCAACCGTGCTAAAGAGCGATCTGAAGCTCAAGTAGTGAGTCAGTGGTACCAGCTGCACAAGGACAAGGTGCTAGCCGAGGAACATAAGAACAAGGCCATCGCCATGGTGCAGGCTCCAGAGAGGACAAAAAAAGAATCAAGTTGAAAGAATGGCACTATCACTCCAAAGAAAGCGGCAGTTGCTGTTAATGTCCAATTTTATGATAGTTGTGCTGCTGATCTTTTTTTCTTATGTGCTTGCTCACACTACAAGAAAACTTGCATTTACCGGCGTTTCTTTTAACCCGGCATTTAGCCTAAATGCCTTGACATATAGACTATGTCGGGGTTTAAACTTATACGGGGCATATATATATATACGTCAGCATAGAGTTTATCGTGACTGACGTATACAGCGCTAGGCTAATTAATTTTTTTTTTTGCGTTTATAAACGCCGGCTTAAACTATACTCCAGCATATATATATAT
>SPJY01002375.1:1990225-2071602 GCA_005191435.1 Raddia distichophylla
CCGTGCTCCCAACGCGTTTTCGAAATCCGAGATGCCTAACAACTGATCCGAACCATTGATCTTGTTCGTCTCACTGAAATGTAGCCAGTGACCAAGTTTCGTATTTTTTTGAATTTATTTACTATTTGTTTCCTATTTTCAAAAATCAGCCTTCCAATTAGTCGTGGTGCGTCCAAAAAAACTGACTTTTGAAAATAGGAAACAAATAGTAAATAAATTCAAAAAAATACGAAACTTGGTCACTGGCTACATTTCATTGAGACGAACAAGGTCAATGGTTCGGATCAGTTGTTAGGCATCTCGGATTTCGAAAACGTGTTGGGAGCACGGAGAGATCAGTGCTCTGGGGTGCACGCTAGCTTTCCTCTATATATATATATTATATTAAACTATACTCCGGCTTAATATATATATCCCACGGAAGGTTTACCTATTAGGGTAATTATATACGTCGTAGTATTATTTAACATGGCATTTGTAGATGTCTGAGAAACTGAACTTTACCATGGCATCCTATTAGGCCGAGCAAATAATAAACTGGCATTTATTCAGAAACGTGCGAAATATTAGGCCTGAATTATTGGAATGGATCCAAAATTTCTAAAGTTGTATTGGATAGGAGTCTCCCACCCGTTGTTACCCTAAATTCCCCATCTTATATGCTTCCTTCCAATCCAGGCCCCAGACTCCCCACACCCCCACACGAGTGCCTACGCCGCCGGTGAAACTCTTCACAGGTCACCAGAGTCCATATCTCCTTGATGGGCCATAGTTTCCGTTACTATTTAGTCGTCGCCAGTACACTGATGCTCGTAGCGAGGTTGCCGGAGCACGCGTCTTCCATTGTCACGCTCCACTGAGGGACGTCGGAGCCGGCGCCCACTAGCTCTGTGGCTGGCGATGGCTGGGCGTGCTACACAGTTGATTAATAAAAGAACGGGGGAGAAGGTTGCAGTTCTCCTCCTCTTCCTCCTGCAGTTCCCCTGGCTCGTTTGGGAGCACTGATCCCCACCGGGATCCCAGCCCAATCCCTGGACGGCCCACCCGCGAGGAAACTTCTCACTAGGTCGACTAATGGCGTCTTTGGCATCTGTTGGCGATACTTACGCTCAAAGAAATTAATCCGTAAGCGGACGGATATCGTTTGTAGTTTCTACCAGGAGTATTCCTATAGTTATCAAATCCATAGGGAACGAGGGTTTAAAGAGATAATCCTCTATATCTTAATTATTTAAAATATCAGCCAGTCTAGGTAACGGGGTTAGGATAAGTGAACAGACCGGGACACACACACAATAAATATTCACACAAATAAAGAGAAAGCTACTCTAACTAGATAGACAGTTGGAAGGATAACGAGATAAGTTTAATAAGTTCTCAAAATCATGTGATTCAGTTTATTGAGTGAGCTTGGGTAATCAAACAGTGGTTCACTTGTTATTCGTCTTTGGAGCTCGGATATTCACTACCACCCGCTATCCTGAATTGGAATCCCGAATGGTTATGATTATTCCGATAGGGCTCTACTGGTCCAAACCGGACGCTGTGGGTTACGCACGGGATACTTAGTATCTACGGATGGATAGGCTATCACCACGTACCACCTACCACATATACGTGGTCCCGGGTGTAAAACGAATTAGTCCTAGTCTCAGACACCACGTCTGCTACTATTTCTAATCAATCTTTCTCAGTACCAAAAAAAAGTTGATCTAGGTTCAATGCCTGGCCCTAACAGTATATGAGTGAGAACCTAAACTGATTCCAGACAAATGCAAGCTACCGGTAAGGAAAATATACACAACTCATTTATGTAGATATACTCAGCTCAAATAAAGTTCAACACATAAGCAATGAATGAAGTGATATCACTAATTGAAACAATTAGGAAAGGGTACAAGAGCTATTGCCCGAATTCCCAAAGACACTTCCGGAACTCCGAGCTTCAGCCCAACTTGACTCTAACTCCCAACTATTACTAACTAAAAGCTACTCTAATAAGTGGAATGAAAGTGTGTGTTCGTCTCCAAAAGTGAGGTGCATGGATCCTTTTATAGTGTCCCGGAGCCAATGAGGGAATGCCACGGCTTGGGACACGTGTCACCTTGCCACCCTCCAAAGGGGAATCCGAGAAGCTTCAAAAGGGGGTCGGCCGGCCTAGGGTGGGTCGGCCGACCCACCTTCTTCACCCCTCGGCCGTGGATTTCTTCTAGGATGCTCCCTGATGGTGTAGATTAACTCCTTAAGCTGGTGGATCAAGTTGACATGCGCAAGAAAGGAATCCAAGGGAATCCTATGTTCATTTGTGAAGCAACCGTGTCCATTCTATCAAACCGACTGTCGTGAACGGTGTAGATGTCTTCTAATTATGCTTTTATGCCACTTGAGAGAAGCCGGAGCCGGATTGGTGACGTGGCCAGGTCAGCCGGCCTAGGGTGGGTTGGTCGGCCTGGCTTTTTGCCCAGTTCGGCTCTGGTTCTTCCCATTTTATACCTGTGGAACCACAACTCACCAAAACTTGTGGAACTTTATTAGACTAAATAAAATGTTAGTATAAACCTTGATTTTTCCTCTGAAATGCCGGAATTCCGGAATATGTTGACGTAAAAATTGGTGTTTATTTGACGTCAACACACCCCCAACTTGAACTTTTGCTCGTCCTCGAGCAAAGTGCTCAAATGAGAACCCGGTGGATCAGGATTGTGTAGTAGCCCCTTAGTTTCACTCGGCTTAATAGAGAGATAGCCTAATCGGACTCGCATCGGTTGACAACTAAGGCACGGTTTAGCCCGGAGTGAGCTGAGTGCTGTAGCGTTCAACCCGACTGCACCAATACAAGCAATCTCTATTAAGACGAGTGCAACTCGGGTACCGGATATGTGCTCCGTGATGGCTCCCAAGATCAGCTACCATCACACACATATCCTTAACATGGATCGATAAAACAACACATAAGCAAATGGTCACAATTTTAATATTACAAAAGGGTATGGGCTGCTGCCCATACAAATAAGTTTAACATAGTTCCGAGTAGATCACAGCAGAATAGATAATTGTTTCACAAAAGCAGTGGAATGTCATTGTCTAAAAGAACAAAAGCCAGCGTGGTATGCCTTCCAACCCAAGTGCAACCGACTGGAAGTCAGAACTCGGCACCGTGCTCGCTAGCGTCGCTGTTCCCCGCTTGATAGTAGTACTCAAGCACGGGATCACTATCACCTGAAACAATAGCACTGTGGGCTGAGTACAGATGGTACTCAACACTAGGAGGTACATATAACCTTGTCCATGCAATATAAATATCAAGAGATTGGCTAGCACGACAATTTCAGCATAAAGAGCATTTGCAAGATGTAAATATAAATAGATTGTAAAGGCATTCGCATAAACATGTTAGAAACCAATTGACCAACAGTAATATATAAACATATCATCATGTGCATCCTTCTCATCAATTCCATCAAGAATAAACCACTCGGCCAACACCACGAGCAACCCTATGCTTGGAAACATGACTCAACCAATACCATAACCAACCCATAACCAAGTACTAGCAGCGGTGGGTCAGCTCAAGCATTCATCCCTAACTCGGGGACGCGGCTATTCGAACAGTTGATAACTCTGCAGAGGTGTACGACTTTACCCACACGACACAGCAAGCCATGCCGAAACCTCTCAAAGCACATGCATGCTCATGGGATCACCCAGTTAACTTGCCGATTGCCCCAATCCGCGATTGCAGGAGTCGGGGTTAACAGTTGCAATGGATTTGTCCAAGGCCCATCACACCCAAGCACAGGGATGCACCATGGACGAGCCACCCTGTCGCCCCACCCACAAGAAAACACACAATTGCACCGTATGGTACCCCATGGTTCATGCATGCGCAAGGAGTTAGCGAAGTGTCCCCATAATACACGTGTGGTCGTACGTATAGTAGCTCGAGGGACGGGACCAAAGCTCGGTCCTTAACTGCCCGAACGGGGCTACATGACCAGGAGCTCCTCCTCCTGCCATATCCCTAACACCCGCTCAGGCCTAGCATCAATCCAACATACCAAATCATCACCATAACCATGGATCAATCCATCCGAACTGAGAACATATCACAACCGAGTAATCCATGGTATCTCGCGGACTCTAAGCATTGCTAAGCATTCGTGACACAACCGTAATTACTAGTACCCACTTAGGCTATCAAAGAAAGGAGGTGTCAAACCTATATATATATTGAACTGACCACTAATAGGACATAACTATTTCTACCCATGAAATAACATAGTAAAACTAGCATACATCCAGTATAGAACATAAGTAAAGTAATGCACGTAAATAGAGTTCAATATGGTTGAGTCAAATGAGGGGAGTAATAAGTGCCTTGTTGGTGGTCGTCGAAAGGGAGAGCAGCTTGCTCATGTCCGGGCTCCTCCGGAACGTCGTTTCCTATCGTTTCGGTAACAAGCACATCAACTAAAATCCAAATAAAATACCAAAACATAGAGAAACAATGAAAGAACATAATATTCAGAAAGTTCACGAGCTAATGCAGGTTTTACAAAAAGAATCACCCAAATCCGAGTTTGGATGAGGGAGATATGGTTGTGTGAATTTGGGGCGCTACAAATCACTCGGGATAAACCAGTCAGCTGGTCTGCTGCTCGGTGTGAGCAGTTTTTGGGGTAGAAAAACAACTCAGTTGAGTTTGGGGTCAACATTAAAGTGGTAGAGAACTTCCTGACGCACAACTTTCATGTAGAACACTTTTCTATCCGAGCTATGGTTGATTTTATAGAAATTAATTACTGAGTGGCTATTCCTGGATACGGACTGTAACTAAATAAGTTTGGGACTGCTGTACTTAGGTTCGGTTTAGCTCAAAGATAAACTTATGAATGAGGCTTAGATGATTCAAAACATGGGAAAGGTATGTCCTATGGTTCTTACCAAGCAAGGGATGCCTTGCAAGGGTGGATGCTCCAAGGATGAGCAGATAGGAGAGGTAGAAGCCTGGTTGTGACCTTCTCCTCCCTGGATTGCTGCTGTAAGAGCTCTGACCTTGCTGCTGCTTCCTCCTTCTTCTCGTGGCTTCCCTTAACGTTCCTCGGCTTCTTCAAGTGTTGAGGAAGCTCCTAGTACACTCCTCTAGGCTTGGGAATAAGAAATGGCAGCAAGAGGAAGAATCTGAATGAGTTCTTGCCGTTGCAAGTTCAGAGCAATGGGAGGACGAAAATGGTAGGGAACTCACCAAATTCTTCGTGCATGTGAATGCCCTTGAAGGTGTGGGGAGCTCAGGTGATGGAGAGCTTGGATCTGGACATGCACAAGCTCTCACCAAATATTTGAGTGGATTTGAGAGTGGAGAAGTGGAGAAGCTGCTGTCCTTCTCAGCTCGAGCAGCAGGGAAAAGGGGCAGAAATGAAGGTGTGGAGGAGAGGAAGATGGCTGGTTATAGCCTTAAATAGGGTTGCTTTGTGTGGGTGACAACTGGGGCCAGGTCCCACATGTAAATGAGAGGCTTGGGGTGAGAAAATGGGTGAGGAAAGTGGGGATGCTGCAGCTGAACGAATTTCCTTGCCACTTGGCTTGCTCTGTGCTGGCGCGCGCCACCTGGTGTGGTTCCACTGCTTCTCTACGCCATGTGGGAAGACTGTCAGATGCACCGCCCATTCGGGCCAATGGGAAAAAGGGGGAGCCAGGCGACTGTGTTCCACCGCCCACTCCATCCAATGGGAAGAGAAGTCATTGGGTCTTTGTCCGGGACAAAAATAATAAAGGAACTAAACGGGTCCGGGTAGCCCTCCTAGCTCTACTCGGGCTTTCCTCACTCGGTCCAATTCCCCCGGGCTGGGTGTTGCCCGGTAAGGTTCAGTCGGGAGTGGTCGCCCGACTGCTCGCTTGCCACTCGGGCCTGGTCGGGGAAGCTCGGTTTGGATAGTGGATCACTCGGCTGGCCCGGTAGGGTGCTTTCCAGCCCGGCCAGCTAAGGAAACGTGCCCAGCGGGTTATAAATAGTTGCCCGCCAAAGCTCGATCAATATCTACCTCACCATTCTGGTAGCTCGGGTGACTGGTAATCTAATAGTTCTAGTTTAAAGTCCTATGTCCCCACCATATAGCCCGAGGGATGAATGCATATCAATGAAAAGTTTTAAAGAACCATAGAGAAACCAAACGATTACAAGAATAGTATGCATGCTTAATCGGAAAATGACAGTCGGGCTGTTACAGACCTCCCCCCTAAGAAGAATCTCGTCCCCGAGATTCAGTCGGCTCGGTGAAGAGGTGAGGATAGGTCGCTCGAAGTTGGTCTTCACGCTCCCAGGTTGCTTCATCTTCAGTGTGGTTGCTCCATTGCACCTTCAGGAATTTCACTGCCTTTCTTCTAGTTGTTCGCTCTTTCTCAGCAAGGATACGAACCGGGTGGTCCGGATAAGAAAGATCAGACTGAAGATCAAGATGTTCCAACTCGGCTGACTCAGTTGGAACTCGAAGGCACTTCTTGAGTTGGGAAACATCAAAAACGTTGTGTACATCCGAGAGTGAAGATGGAAGATTAAGTTCATAAGCTACGGCCCCTCGTTTAGCAATGATTTGGAAAGGACCAATGCAGCGAGGTGCTAGCTTCCCTTTGATTTGGAAGCGATGAGTACCCTTTAGCGGAGTCACCTTGAGATAGACATGATCACCGACTTCGAAGGTAAATTTGCGGCGACGTCGATCAGCATAGCTCTTC
Organism: Raddia distichophylla; assembly: GCA_005191435.1. NCBI lineage: Eukaryota > Viridiplantae > Streptophyta > Magnoliopsida > Poales > Poaceae > Raddia > Raddia distichophylla. Next base: position 1,996,958 of record SPJY01002375.1, read on the forward strand.
TGGCGTGATTGTGCAGCCCGCAGTCGTTCTTGAATTAATCTGTCTTGCTCTTCCGCTTCAGCGACTACGTCAGGACCATAGAACAGGCGTTCCCCGGCTTCGGACTAGTTTAAGGGTGTCCTACACTTTCTCCCATACAGAGCTTCAAATGGAGACATTTGAAGGCTGGATTGTTAGCTATTATTATAGGAGAATTCAGCGAATGGCAAGCACTTCTCTCAATTCTTGCCATAAGAAAGAACACATGCTCGGAGAATATCTTCCAGTATTTGGTTGGTCCTCTCGGTCTGGCCACCGGTTTGGGGTGATAAGCGGTACTAAAGGATAGTTGTGTTCCTATTGCTCGGTGAAGGCACTCCAAAAAATGTGAGGTGAATTGTGGGCCTCGATCTGAGATAATCCTTTTGGGAACACCATGAAGAGATACTATACGGGACAGATATAGCTCTGCCAGAGTGCTCACTTGATATCTGGCTCTGACTGGAAGGAAATGAGCAGACTTGGTGAGTCGATCGACGACCACCCAAATGGAATCAGAACCTTTCTGTGTAGTAGGCAGTCCAACGATCAATATCTACCTCACCATTCTGGTAGCTCAGGTGACTGGTAATCTAATGGTTCTAGTTTAAAGTCCTATGTTCCCACCATATAGCACGAGGGATGAATGCATATCAATGAAAAGTTTTAAAGAACCATAGAGAAACCAAACGATCACAACAGTAGTATGCATGCTTAATCGCAAAATGATAGTCGGGCTGTTACAGATTGCATCAATATTATTATTCAATAAATATTAAGCATACAAGGTTGTACCACATTATTTGTTAACAAAAACTCGTACACGTGTACCCCAACTTTCGTCAAACTCACGAGGTTTTCAAAATCTCCCCTTTTCTTTTAGCGATTGAAAGATAGAATAACTTTGATAGAACTTTGTCAACTCAGCCCTTTTCAAGCTATGTCTTGGGGTTTTTTTTCTTTTCAAAATATTAGTTCTTCATTACTCTCAGATATCTTGGTGGTATTTAATCCTCACCCAGGCCTTTTTGTTAATGACCTTCTTTCCTCCTATTCTAAGGTTTATGTGGAGCTCATAGGTATGGAAATGTGGTCTATTTAGGTTGTATAATTTTGTAAAGTCAAAAATAGATCCTAGGGAAGAATTTTGTACCACTTCGCATTCTGGTCATTAGAATAATATCGTCCCGGGATGAGGGAGAGAATGAACTGACGCCAAAGGAATGAAGAAACACAAGTGCAAGTGATGAAGGTATTAATGAGTCCGCCCCATCGGATTTTGTGTTTATGGAAAGGTCTACTTGACTTCTTTATTTGATTTGAGATCATTCCTCAATCTAGAATTTTGAGAGGCATTTTTTTTTCAAATAAAGATAGAAGGAGATGATGGTTCTCTCTTCTCTTTTGTTTTCTTTCATTTTTTTGTTTGCCTCAATTTTCTATAATTTGAGGAATGATTTCTTTATTATTTTTTGGAAGTCTTTTAGGGAGACCAAATAGGTAGATATATGGTGGACTCACGAAAAAGAACTTAGCTTATTTTTGTTGGGAGGAATATCTGGCGAGATGTATGCCCGTATCCCAAATGTGGAATTCAGCATTACCAGATACCAGAGGCTAGCAATCAAAGGGTACGCGAAAGGAAATGACTAGCTTTGAAGGGCACTAATTCCTAAGGATTTACTTTTGACAAAACTCAACACAACCAAAGTGGCTGAATGGTGGTTTTGAATTTATTTAGTATTTTTGGCTCTGGTAGGATAAAAAAGGTCTAATGAGGAACTTCAAAATAGTTTTCTCTTTTCAAAATAAATTTCGAGACTATGCCTTAGTAGGGGCAAAAGTAACTAGGTTCTTATCTTTGTTATATCATATCCCTCAACAACTTAGAATTGGTTAAATAATTTCAACACTCGATGAGCAAGATTAAGCAGGATGACTACTCATACCAATAATTGTCAAACTTAAATGAGAATACTAAATTGTAGACTCAGCATTTATATCACAACAATAGAGCAATGTTCATCATATACTTTCTAGGTAAAATCAACATTTATACATTTTATTCAAAAGGGAAATATTTTTGGTATTTTTAGATTTTACAAATTTTTATAAATTTTTTTTTATTATTTTTTTTATGAGGCATACTATTAACTAAGAACAAAGCTAAATTTATTCACATGTGGGGCAAGGCAAAATAAGATTTTTGGCAGGGCAAAGCAGCGAAAGCGAGAAAAAGCTAGGAACTCATCTGGCAGGGTGCTAGCAAGGCACTGCAAGACATTAAGCATGGCGGCAACAGCAGTTAGCGATGGAGAGCAGGACACACCTATTAAGACGGAGGGTCAAAAACAAGATGCTGGAACCATGCCGCAAGGGCATCGTTCATGGCTTGTGTTGCGGTGGTGTTGGCTCTAAGGTCACGGGTGATGTCCTCGTGGTACCTAGTGTGCTGGGCCAACGTTTGGTGTACGTGGCCCATGTCATCAACTAAGGTATCCATTCTCTGTCCTAAGGCATGGACGTCCTGTGCAAAGGGCTCGAAGTAGGAAGGGTAGCGGGCCGACGATGGTTCTCCCCGTCCTATCTCAGGTCCTTGTTTACGAGGTGAGTGGGTCGGCATCATACTGCCGTGAGCTACCAGCCTCAAAGTTGTGCGTGCCCCAACCTCCATACTCGTGTGAAGCATAGGCGGATGGGTTCCATTGATCCCAACCCGCTCTATAGACGGAGTGATGAGGGGTCACAGCTACCCCCGTCCACTGATCGTGGTGGGGCTCACTGGGCTCAGGCTGCTCTCACTGCTGGCGTGTGTGGCTGCGTGTCACATGGCCAGAAACGCTATGCCTATGGGGCTCCAAGACTCTAAAATCGATGGTCAGCGTCCGGGCTCTGTAGATCCCGAGCCTTGGATTAGGCAAACGGATCTCAGCGGTGGTGCCCGGAAATCTCATGAAATGAGCCTTTGATTCATCGACCCGAAGGATGTGGCCTTGGTTGAAATGGTCCTTTCCTATTGTTTGGAATTGTGTGTCTAGAAAGGCCAATTCACAATGTTCTAACAGTCCCATACCCTCCGCAATGCGGGTGATTAGGGACGTGCAGTCAATATCCCCCTTTTGGTTTATCATCTCCATCCAGTGAACTACCATATTTGCGGTCGGGTTGATAGGCTTTTTCTTGACCATTGCAAATAGGTACTGCAGCTCATTAAGGCGCACAGTGCACATGTCTAGCCTAGAATTAATTACCATTGCTAGCCACATATGCATGAACCTAAGTGTGGGGTTGTGAATATCGTTCATGCGAGGTTTGTTGGTACTGTTATACCTTTTTCTAGAAATAGATTCCCAGAATTCATCGTGATCAAAACCTGCTAACCTTTCAAGAGTAACTCTACACAAGATGGAAAAGCCTAGATATCTAGTTAGGTTCTTTAATGAGCATTCAAATTCTTCATTAAAGAATCTAAAATAATATCTATTCTCACCATAAAAAATGCGTAAAGTACTAAGAAATTCAAGGGTTAGAAGGCGCGAACCTTTTTCGACGATGGGCACGAAATTTTTGCATCTGACGGCTTGCAAGGCTTCGTTGAATTCATCCAAAAGGCCAATCTTGATCAGCAACATCGGGTCGTAAGTCCGTGTGTGCTGAAAAGACCGGCGCCTCAGCGCTTTGAAGACTTGCCGCTCTCGGTCGGTATGGAGCACAATTTGCTCCTCCGACACCAAAATCTTCATCCCTGGGGCTAGGCCAGCCCTGGAGGTTGTTGGGGCTTCAGAATATTCGTCGTGGTACCCCAAAAATCATGAATCCACGGACATCGTATCCCTAGATTGGCTCTCCACAACCTCGGTCGGAGTATGAGTCCGATCCAAGCTGGACGAGCTGAATCGCTTGTGGACGCTCTTCGCTCCCTTAGCGATGGTGCGGCCAAACTTACCATACCATGACGACATTTTTCCTGCAAGGGTTAGGACAGACAAATACTCGAAGGATATACGAAAGTATTTACGGGTTAGTCGTCCAAAATTAGTCGTCACAATTAGCAGTTCTTTGCCTCCACAAAAAATTATTTTTGATCAATTTCTAGTTGACAGTATGCGTGCAGATGAAAGCAAATATGCAGTGCAGAGAAGAGCTGCAGGCGAGATCATGCAATCACCGTAGGGATGTGATCTCAACCTGCAGGTCACTCCCGTATTTATAGATTTTCTTAATGCATGATTAGTGATAAATGTGAGACAAATGCATGATTAAAGAAGACAAATTATCCTATCTAGTGCCTATATGGGTAGAGTGGTGGGTGTAGTGGAAAAATGAGTGGTAGAGAGTGGTGAAAAGACCCACCCACTTGGGGAGGTAGTTGGCTGAAAGAAGTGGGTCGGCCGGCCTAGGTGGGGCCGGCCGGCCCTACTTTTCCACCAAATTATTTTTTTGATATTTTTGTATTTTTATAGGCAGGATAAATGCATGGTAAAAATTAAATATGCAGTGGAAAATGCATGAAAAATAGATATGAATGCAGGATAAACTTCCGGCTTACCTTCTGGTGGAGGCTCGAATTTTTGTTTTCGCGGTCGACGAGTCGGACAGCTTTCAACCTTCAATTGTTTTGAATTGGTTCCGCAGCCGGAGTTGCTGCGGCCAGTTGAAATTCCTTTTTACGCCACGCTTGTTTGATATGAGGATTTTGAGTGGCGTTTATCTTCCCTTGCGGCTCCGATTTCTCGACCGCATGTTTCTTTCGACGGGACTTGGATTTCCCCTTGTTCTCCTTCCCCTTCCAATATGGACGACGCAATGGCTCATCCAACAATTGGAGAGTTCTCATCATCGTAGCAATGAGGCTATCCACCTGAGGTCTTGGTATAGCCCTTGTTTCCTCCTGCACAGGTTTAGGATTTTTACCACGAAATGTGCTTGCCTATGAGCATTGTTCAGCTCTTGGCCTGAAGTTGAATGTTTCATCTCGGCCGTTAATGTTGAGCTGAATTTCTCCTACACCAACATCAATCGTCGCATTTGCCGTGCTCAAGAATGGCCTCGCAAGAATGAGGGGCGTCTTGGTGTCTACTTCCATGTCAAGCACCACGAAGTCCACGGGTACCAGGAAATTTTGAATTTTCACTGGTATGTCCTCCGTGACTCCAATTGGGTGGCGAATCGATTGATCCGCCAGCTGCAAGGTCATGCCAGTAGGCGATAAGGTAGAATTATTTATTTTTTCATAAATTACCTAGGGCATGATACCGACGCTTGCTCCGAGGTCACATAGAGCACGCTCAAAGTGTTGTGCATCAATGGAGCATGAGATGGTCGGGTAGCCATGATCCTTCTTGTTCTCAGGGAGAGTGTTCAAGATCGTCGCACTGCACTCCTCAGTCAACTTAATGACTTCAGACAGGGGCGGATCCGGGGGGTGCCCGGTATGCACGGGCACCCCCTCAATTTTTTAGAAAATTTTAACCCCATATATGCCTGTTAGGTCTTATATTAAAAGAAAAAGACTATTTCGAATGTTATTCTGGTCATTTCACCTTGAGCAGCCCACCAAAATGACCCAATACCATTTTCAACTAGCCACCCGCCCCACGCCCTGGCCCATTCGGCCCATGAGACCATCGTAGCCGAAATTTGGGGGGAAATCCCCCAAATTCCACATTTCCCCTGGCAACCCTAGCTCTCCCTCACGCAGTCACGCTCACCTCACCTCAGCCGGCCGACGCCACCTGGCTCGCCACCTCCCGTCGTTCGGTGCCTGGCCCGCCGGCTCCGGTCGTCCGCCGCCTGGCCCGCCGCCTTAGATCGTAATAACTTCGTATAGCGCGGTCTGGCCTGCTCCTCCTCCACAGGGACTGCGACCTCCTCTCTCTCATGCTCTCTATTTGGTTAGTCATCGATGAAGATTGAAGAGAAGAATTTTATTTTTGATTTGTGCATCTACCCATCTGCGATTCTGCGGTGCTATTGTGCTATGTCAAATTTCAATTGGTTATGAAATTACAGATTGTCTCCTTGTCGGTGAATTGTGATGAAGAGAGGAAGAGGGTCAAGAGATACCGGATGATGATTTGATACAGCGTTTCCAAGGTATGAAGACTCGCAAAGTACTATTATAAGGTGATTTTCTATTTTTCTTGATGTGTTGTAGTTTTATATTCATATTTTGCAATCGGTTGAATATTTTAGTAACTTTCACTATTCTGTAGGCATAATTGTAACATTATGACACTTTAATCATTCAACATAAGACATAAGTCAGTAAGTGTGCACCCCCAACTCAAAATCCTGGATCCGCCCCTGTCTTCAGATGTCGGCAACGGGTGCTTGTTGTTGAGGATGTCCTTCAGGTACTTGGTATATGTCGGTACCTGCATTGTATCTAGCAATGGTATGTTGACATATAATTGCTTGATTACCTCAAGGAACTTGCCAAACTGCGTGTCCGCAGTTGACTTGCGTTGGCGACGTGGGAAGGGTAGCAGTTGCGTGTCGGTGAATTCAGCGGGACTCGGCTTGGTCCGCGCTTCACTTCTCGTCGTCATTGGCAGCTCCTCTCTTGGTTCTTCATCGTCCTCACCTTTCTCCTCTTCTTCGTCGAAAATATCATCTTCTTTCCTTGAAGTGTTAGTTTGCGGCGGGTCTCGGGTAGTTTTACCCGATCGGGTTGCGACCGCTTTAACATTTTCTTTCGGGGGAGCCTCCGGCTGTCCCGGGAGCTTTCCCGATGCAATTGTAGGATTGAAGCAGCCAATTGGGCAATTTGAGTTTCTAACAATTTGTTAAAGCTCATTTGACTTTTCATGGCAGTTGCAAATCCTTCTAGTTGTGAATTAATGCTCTCAAGAATTTTATCATTAGTAAAAAATTTCCTACTAATGCTATCATTCACTTTTTACTGAGCATTTGCATCATCTAGAGTAGATTTATTGCGATTAAAATTACCATTGTTACCTCCTTGAAGACCGTTGTCGGTGGAGAAGTTCGGTCTCGAATTCCAACCCAATGTGTAGTTGGATTGAGGTCGGAATCCATTGTTGATGAAGTTTGCGTCCTCCGTTCAGGTCTCAGTGTAGTTGTCTCCAGAATGTCCAAGGCTCCCGCAAACCTCATAAGTCATGCGAGATTCGAGCGCCTGGACGGTTTGATTCGGCGCTTCCAGCCTCTTCATTAGTAAGTCCATCTTGGCCGAGAGCATGTCCATATCGTCGATTTGGTGGACTCCTCGAGTGCGCGGCTGCGAACGCTCATCGTTCCAGCCCTGGCTCGAGACCATCTTCTCAATAAGAGTGCGGGCAACACTCACACTGAACGCAAAGTAGGCTCCTCCAGAAGTAGCATCAGGGTGCTCTCAGGCTGTACGGTTAAGCCCATGATAGAAGCTCTGAATGATAAACCAGTCTTGCATCCTGTGGTGGGGCAAGCCAGTATATATTTTTGAAGTCGCTCCCATACATCCGAAATGGATTCATCAGTGTTTTGCTGGAATGCGGAAATCTTGTTCCGCAGGGCATTGGTTTTGCCCAAAGAAAAGTACTTGGTGAGGAAGGCATTGGAGCACTTCTCCCAAGTTGAGACTGTATCTTTGTTGGCATAGAACCATTGTTTTGCCTTCCCGATCAATGAGAACGGAAATAGGCGTAGCCGGACAGCATCAGGAGTTGCACCCTTGATGGTGAAGGTACGGCAGATCTCAAGGAAGTGCTGCAAATGTGCGTTGGCATCCTCCGTTTGCTTGCCACAGAAGGGGCTCGCCTGAACCATGTTGATAAGAGCTGGTTTCAGCTTGAAACCACCGTCACCCACATTGGTGGCAGGTCCAATGGGGACATTGGTGCTTGACGGGGCTGAGAATTCAAGAATGGTCTTCTCGGCAGCCATCTATGATGAAGGTGTCTCAGTGACGAGGAAAGGGTTGCTCGTGAGGTTTAATAACTCAGAGGCACGGATTTGCGGAGGAAGGACTCGAGGTCTTGTCCTTCGCACCTGTGACTCCGGATTTTGTCGGAAGTTTTCCGGGAGATCAAAATCAGTCATCCACCACTCTGCTAATTCCATAGAACAAAGACGGAGTAGGGTAATTCCCGTTAAACTAGGCTGGTAGATTAAATAATTTAGACGTAGGTTTTGAAAATTTTTATCTCTTTTTTGAAAAACAGCTGCGTTCCCCGGCAACGGCGCTAGAAAACTTGTTGGCGATACTTACGCTCAAAGAAATTAATCCGCAAGCGGACGGATATCGCTTGTAGTTTTCACCAGGAGTATTCCTAGAGTTATCGAATCCACAGGGAACGAGGGTTTAAAGAGATAATCCTCTATATCTTAATTATTTAAAATACTAGCCAGTCTAGGTAACGGGGGTTAGGATAAGTGAAAAGACCGGGACACACACATGATAAATAGTCACACAAATAAAGCGAAAGCTACTCTAGCTAGATAAACAGTTGGGAGGACAAGGAGACAAGTTTAATAAGTTCTCAAAATCATGTGGTTTAGTTTATTGAGTGAGCTTGGGTAATCAAACAGTGGTTCACTTGGTATTCGTCGTCGGAGCTCGGATATTCACTACCACCCACTATCCTGAATTGGAATCCCGAATGGTTATGATCATTCCGATAGGGCTCTACTGGTACAAAGCCGGACGCTGTGGGTTACGCATGAGATACTTAGTATCTACGGATGGATTGGGCTGTCACCACTGATGCGACCATGTTTGGCATCGATACGACCACGGCTACTTCTATTATGATGCTTTCATCTACATGGCTTCAATGATCTCCACCTTTGCCACGACTATTACAAAGTCGGCCGCTGCCTCGGCTTTCAGACATAGCACCATCACATCCAGCAATTAGGCCACCACCTTGGCCGCCTCCCATACGTGATGGCATATTAAACAAAGGAGTATATACTTATCTGCTATGTCTACAAGCCCTGCATGTCAAGTCGGTCAAAGGAAGACACGAAAGAAAACCAAATTACAAGTCAGGTCGAATTCTACCCCGGTTCGACCATCAACGCCCGGCCAGCATTCCAACAGACACCTAGGCCGCATACGAACTCCGTTTTGGACATTCTTGGTATCCACGGAGAAGCCCACGTCGAGATCTTTCCCATGGATCCGGCCTCACCTCAGAATTCCTCCGGTGTCATCAGGACAATCCCCGCAGCAACCTCGCTTTCTAACTAGTTTACTTGTAATGCAAGAATACAATGCACCTAGCCATATGCACTGTAGCAGAAATGTAGTAGGTCGGTTACTGTAGCTGCACTGTAGCAAACCGACCTAAATAGCCTATAAATAGATGGCCACCCCTCATATGTAACTTGGGTTTTGTTTAGTTTATGTTTAGCCTTTTCTACATACCGGTATTCACGCGTGTCGGTTAGACCGCCTTTTTATCGTTACAAAACCCCACCTTTGTGATATTTTCTGTGAGATCTTAATGCATATTTGCAAGTGTGTTGCTTGTTTATATTGTTCTTAAAACTCCCAGATGGCGTATTTTTTTTAAACGAGGTCCTCGATAACGGGACATGAAGACTCCTTTTTTATTTTATTGAAATTTCATTTTACACAATTAATTTCATTGCATTTACATTACAGAATACATCAAAATTAAAACTGAATTGAACTAAAAGATAAACAGAGTTAAATCTACTAAAATACTACAAAAAATGGAAGCTAGTTCTTCAATCGCTTGTAGGATAAAGGACCTTCGTGGTGAAGTTGATCGCGCTCCGGCGAGGTCAATAACCATCTAGAGTTGGTGTACCGGTCGCTAAGACGCAACATCCTTGACGGTTGTAGTCGGGCCGCCAATATTGATTCCTACCAGATCGTAGTTATCCTCCTCTCGTCGAAAGATCGGGTCCCCTGCCCCTATCATTTGGTATCAAAGCCAGGTTGATTGGTGAGAGATTTCTTGTTCTTTGTTTTTCTTTTACCTAGAGTACAGAAAATTGCCACAAAAAAAATCACTTTGATCCAAGACAAGTCGAGCCTTTTGCTTTTACCGCTTACTCTTTGCTTGTTGAGTTTTCGGTTCATCGTCGTATCGTATGCTGGTTTTAGTGTCTTCTCCTTTAGAGTTTCAAGTTCAAATCACGTCGAAGTCACAAATTTGGTCCTGTGTTCGTTCTTTGCTGTTGCGCTGTGATCTATCATCGCATCCAGCTCATGGCCTTCCTATTCTTTTGGATTTCCCACCAAGCTTATTAAGCCTGAGTCCCCACTGTCCATCGTGAGCCAACAGATCGCCTCCCTAAAATTGCCATATCTTCCACGCCCTTCCAAAAAAAAATAGCCACCTCTCGGTTTCCAAGTCAGCCAGCCCTTCCATATCTAACCAACCGTGGCCTTCTATCTTTTTTTCCTTCCGTGACCAACACCTTCCTGCTCTATTTAATTATCTTTCCATTGATTGCTTTGGTTGGTACACGAGCTCCTGTTCTTCTCAAACTCGGCCAAGCCAAAAAAAAAAGGAAACTCCAAAAAAAAAACGAGTCCAATTCAATTTCGCGATCAATTTGTGATCCCTTAAAACAGAGATAACTTTCACATCTGAACTCGGATTTTTACGTTCTTGTGCTCATTGGAAAGATTAGGAAATTGCCTATCAGATCCAACTTTGCCTTAGTCAAAAATCCGATTCCCAAATTCGGCTTCTATCAGTGAGAAAAGTTGCTATCTTCGTGAATCTGATTTTGGACCCAACTCTGTCCAGTTCGGTACTTGCCCATATATCACTCATACGAACTCGGATTTTCATGATTTCGGATGTTTTGGAAAGATTGTAAGATCATCTACAACTTTGATATAAAAGAGTTTCTCAGATTCGGACTGCTTGGGGTCCGTAATCGCGCCAAAAAGACTGCCTCTGTGCTGTCCCATCTAAAAGTTAAAAGGAAAGAAAGAGGCAAGTGCAAAAAAAAAAAGAGCTGCACGAAAAAAAAAAGAAAAGAAAAGGCTAGTGCATATGAAAGAGCCGCAATAAATGAAAAGAAAGTGAAAATTGTGGAGATTGTTTTGAAGTGTACTAATTGGATTCTCGTGACGACGTTTGTGTCCCGGCTCGCGTCTCTAGTATGGTTAGGTCTAGGACCAGCACGTCACCATCGTTGAACGATTATTCAACTTTCTTTGACTAATGTGGTTATAGCTTTTCATTTGATCTATCTTTTATGCCCCCTATAGCTCCACAAAAACTACGACCGATCAGGTACTAGCGCCCGGCAACTGGTACACCATATCTTCAGGAGTTGTTGCCTTGCCGGTTGTGGTCACCTTCTATTAAGCTTGGTAAGAATTGGCAAGAGCTTGATACAACAGGTTGAAAGGGAGTGACTTCTTTACACACATCCTATTAGCTGACAAGACAATACATATTCTTGTGTTTTTCCTTGTAATCTACTAACCATGACAAGTCTAGCTGGATTAGACGAGGACGAAGATGAAGATAATTCCACACAATTTGACAAGGTAGGGTTTACATCTTTGGACCGGATGTTCGTTGCGAGTTTACATCGGTCCAAAATGAGTGGTGACATCAACACCATCGTTTCTTCTCCTACTCTTGAGCAAGGTAAAATCAACTTAACATTGCCTTCTTATGCTGGAAAGTTTGACCCGAAGGCATATATTGATTGAAAAATAGCGCTAGACAAACAATTTGGAATGCATGCTTTGTCTGAACATGAAAAGATTACTTTTACTGCTAGTGTGCTTACTGATTATGCTTTAATTTTGTGGAGGCATATCTGTAAAGAAAACCTAAAAATTGGAATGCAATGAAAAAACTTTTAAGATCTGAATTTGTTCCTAAATATTATGCCAAGCATTTATTTAATAAACTTCAAAGCTTAGAACAAGGGAGTAAAACTGTTAAAGAATATTATCATGAACTGCAAACTTGTTTATTGTGTTGTGGTTTTGAAGAATGTGAAAAGGATATTAAAGATAGATTCTTTTGTGGGCTTAACAAAGATATTCAAGATATTGTTGTTCATGAAACATATTACTTTCTATCTTAATTGATTCATTGTGCATGTAAAGCTCAAAGTATGCTTGCACAACAATCTTTGAATGATCTTTTAGCTTCACTTGAGGCGCCTCTTGTTGCACCTCCTCTTGTAGCTAAGATATTGCAGGAAAATAAGCATCGTCAAGGCAAAGATCAAGGAGAGAATAAAGAGAAGGAAGTGATCAGTGATCTCTCATCTGTAAGCGAAGAGATAAGTACACCTACAACAGGTACTGAGGATTTCAAAGGTAATACAAAAGGTGTCATCCTCGCACAAGGTGAGAATGATTTTGGTATGCTGAATTTGTCCACTACTCATGCTACCATAGAGCAACATTTAGTGGAACCCGTTACTGAATTTTCTTTGTTACAAGATTTACCTGCTACGTCTTGTGATAAGGAAGAGTTGTGCAATAATAATTCACTTATATCCATATCACAACTAGTGAATGAACATGTTACATTTGATAGTGAACCATATGTTGTCGCTGAAAATAAACATGTTATTCACCATTCCAGCGAAAAAGATGAGTTAAAACTTTTATCTTCTTTAAATACTTTAGGTTACATTGAATTTGATGTTCTTGGTGATCTAAATAGTTTAAAGGAGAAATTTTTCTTACAATCAGATTTGGCATGGTTATCGCAAAACACATTTTATATTATTGGCAAACATGGTGAGAAAGGAGAACATGTGGTTCAACGAATTTATATTTGTATTGATCTGAAACCATCATTTGCTATGCAATCTTGTGTGAAATTAGAGAATTACAATGTCACTAATCATGCCATGCCATGTTATTCAAGTTCAATTTTCAATGCATATGATAGGTTTAAAGAAAGGGAGTACAATAATGTTTACGATTTTTGTTCTACAGATGTGACAATCAAAGCTTTGCACATTGCTTTGCTCTCCGTTTGTACTTTCATTTTGCAGCGCTCTATAATGGAGTCGACGACGACTCCAATTCAGGAAAGGGAGAATGATGCGACCATGTTTGGCATCGATATGACCATGGCTATTTCTACTATGATGCTTTCATCTACATGGCTTCAACGATCTCCACCTTTGCCATGACTATCACAAAGTCGGCCGCTGCCTCGGCTTTCGGACATAGCACCATCACATCCAGCAATTAGGCTACCACCTTGGCCGCCTCCCATACGTGATGGCATATTAAACAAAGGCGTATATCCATATCTACTATGTCTACAAGCCCTGCATGTCAAGTCGGTCAAAGGAAGACACAAAAGAAAACCAAATTAGAAGTCAGGTCGAATTCTACCCCGGTTCGACCATCAACGCCCAGCCAGCATTCCAACAGACGCCCAGGCCGCATACGAACTCTGTTTTGGACGTTCTTGGTATCCACGGAGAAGCCCACGTCGAGATCTTTCCAATGGATCCGACCTCACCTCAGAATTCCTCCGGTGTCATTGGGACAATCCCCCGCAGCAACCTCGCTTTCTAACTTGTAATGCAAGAATACAATGTACCTAGCCATATGCACTGTAGCAGCAATGTAGTAGGTCGGCTATTGTAGCAGCACTGTAGCAAACCGACCTAAATAGCCTATAAATAGATGGTCACCCCTCATATGTAACTTGGGTTTAGTTTAGTTTATGTTTAGCCTTTGCTACATACCGTTATTCACACGTGTCGGTTAGACCGCCTGTTTATCGTTACAGAACCCCACCTTTGTGATATTTTCTGTGAGATCTTAATGCATATCTGCAAGTGAGTTGCTTGTTTATCTTGTTCTTGCTAGTTCTTCGATCACTTGCAGGATCAAGGACCTTCGTGGTCAGGTTGATCGCGCTCCAGCGAGGTCAATAATCATATGGAGTTGGTGTACCGGTCGCTAAGGCGCAACGTCCTTGACGCTTGTAGTCGGGCCACCAGTATCAACTCCTACCAGATCGTAGTTATCGACCTCTCGTCGAAAGATCGGGACCCCTGCCCCTATCAACCACCTACCACCTACCACATATACGTGGGCCCGGGTGTAAACCGAGTTAGTCCTAGTCTCAGACACCACGTCTGCTATTATTTCTATTCAATCTTCCTCAATACCAAAAAGAAGTTGATCTAGGTTCAATGCCTAGCTCTAACAGTATATGAGTGAGAACCTAAACTGATTCCAAACGAATGCAAGCTACCGGTAAGGCAAATCTACACAACTCATTTATATAGATATACTCAGCTCAAATAAAGTTCAACACATAAGCAATGAATGAAGTGATCTCACTAATTGAAACAATTAGGAAAGGGAACAAGAGCTATTACCCGAATTCCCAAAGACACTTCTGGAACTCTGAGCTTCAACCCAACTTGACTCTAACTCCCAACTACTACTAACTAAGAGCTACTCTAATAAGTGGAATGAAAGTGAGGAATGTGTTGTGTTCTTCTCCAAAAATGAGGTGTAGGGATCCTTTTATAGTGTCCTGGAGCCAATGAGGGAATGCCACGGCTTGGGACATGTGTCACCTTGCCACCCTCCGAAGGGGAATCCGAGGAGCTTCAATAGGGGGTCGGCCGGCTTAGGGTGCGTCGGCCGACCCACTTTCTTCACCTCTCGGCTGTGGATTTCTTCTAGGATGCTTCCGTGATGGTGTAGATTAACTCCTTAAGCCGGTGGATCAAGTTGACATACGCAAGAAAGGAATCCAAAGGAATCCAATGCTCATTTGTGAAGCAACCATGTCCATTCGATCAAACCGACTGTCGTGGACGGTGTAGATGTCTTCTAATTGCGCTTTTATGCCATTTGAGAGAAGCCGGAGCCGGATTGGTGACGTAGCCAGGTTGGCCGGCCTAGGGTGGGTTGACCGGCCTGGCTTTTTGCCCGGTTCGGCTCTGGTTCTTCCCATTTTGAACCTGTGGACCCACAACTCACCAAAACTTGTGGAATTTTATTAGACTAAATAAAATGTTAGTATAAACCTTGATTTTCTCTCTGAAATGCCGGAATTCCGGAATATGTTGACGTAAAAATTGGTGTTTATTTAACGTCAACAGCAGCCCATTTAGCTGGGTTCGTCAGCCCCGTTTCGCCCGGGATCCACGGGGAATCGTCCCCTGCCTCTGGACTTAGACCATCTCTAACGGTGTCTCTTCACCTCTTATTTTCTCTTCGCGAAGAGATTTTGGTTCTTTTTGAAGCTCCAATGGATTCTCTTCACCGTTCTCTTCGTGAAGAGATTTCTCCCTTCATTCTCCTTAGAAGGAGATTCTCTCTCCAATCTCTACGTGAATCCCTTCGAAGGGATTCTGTTGGAGATGGTAAGAAATAAAAAGATAAAATATAGGGAAGAGAATGAGGAAGAGAATGAAACGAAGAGAAAATGGTTGGAGATGGTCTTATGAAATTTTTACCCGACTGCTCCCATCCCCTCACGTCTTCCCCTCGTCATCTCTCCTCCCGACTGACCTAAGTGGAGCGCCGGCGACCGGAGCAAGTGGCTGGCCGCCGGAGCAGCCAGTGAGGCCACACTTCCTCGGGCGTGCCTCCCTGCCCGCAGCTCTCTCTCTCTCTCTCTCTCTCTCTCTCTCCCCTCTCTTCTCTAGGGAAACTAGGGTTTACATCGCCGCAACACTCCTCAACCTGCGCTTCTCTGGCTCCGCTGCCGCCACCATCTCCACTGCGGCGAATTCATCCCAGCAACGTCAAGGTCCGTCCAAAATCTCTCCTCTCCTCTCCCTGATTTGGTCCAAAAACTAACAAATCCTATCTCTTGTCCATGACGGTGACTCCAGATCTTGTCTAGTGTTGTTCGGCCACATCTCCTAGCCCCATCGACGTGAGGTAATTTGTATGTGTTTCTTTGAGTGGTTGGTAATTTGAGTTGCAATTAGTGTTGATGTGGTAATCATGTGCTACTTTTGCTGCTGCTGATGATTAGTACCAATTAGTTCTATAGTTGTATGTAATCTTGTGTTCCTGCTTCTGTTCTTGTCTCAGACCTCTAATGGAAATACTGATGTCATTAAGAAAACAGTATTAACATGTGTTGGAAATACTGCCTGTGGCAATGCATATATCAGTGAAGTTTTGAATATGGATGATAGCTACCTTGAATTAGTTAACTTCATTTTTGATTGAACGCAAGAATCGGTTCAATTTAGATAAGTAATCTATATAGAGAGAATTATCTCTGCCCCCATCTTCAGTTAACTTCAATTTTGATTTAACTTCAATATTATCTCTGCCCCCATTTTCCAAGAGTCCCAATTTGTTATATCGAGCAAAAAGAAAGAGTTCGAAATGGTGGCTTCCTAAGATTTTTCTGTCCTGCAATCTCCTCTACTTTGTATACTGTAAAAGCCTTCTGTGCACTTTCTTTTTAGCCTAGCAAATATGTTGTGATATCAGTTTAATTTCTTGGCCTAGCAAATCATGTCTACATGTGTATGCTGTAAAAGCCTTGTGTGCAGTCATTTGCATACCATATTTTGATGTCCTGTATTAGCTCTAATGACTAAAAGCTTTGGTGTATGTGTATGTTTTGGTATTTATATATATACGATATATGAATATAGTTGTTTCTATAAAGATTAATTTTTTCTGTTTTCTTTATTAGCTAATGGCTACTAAAAAGGAGATGGTTAAGAAATTTCTTCTTGAAGAAGAAGAGGACAATGATGATCTTTTTCTTTTCTTAGTTCCAACTTTGTTCTCTACTCTTTATATTGAGAAAAGGCCAGTGCGTACTTCTTCTTTAACCGGTGCTAAGAGAGTTAAAGAAATACTACAAGGGCATGAAAACTGGTGTATGGCTGAGTTTAGGATGGAGCCAGAAATATTTAGAGCTGTTGCGGGCTTTCTTAGAAGAGAGAAATTGCTGACTGACACAAGAGGCGTCAATGTAGAGGAGCAGTTGGGGATCTTCATGTATATGATATCCCACAATGCTAGCAATAGGGATCTTCAATCAGTTTTTCAACACAGTGGCGAAAGTATTCATAGAAAATTAAAGGGAGTGTTCCACATAATTCCTTCTCTAACACAAAGATTTGTCAAGCTTCCAAGTTCAGCACAATGTCATGTGAAAATACTGTTAGTCGTTAGACCCTCGTTTCTAGCCTTACTTTCAGGTGAGATTTACACACAAGATGTATTAGTGAGCCCTCGATTCTTTTCTCTATCTTTTGTTATGCTAAGTTTTATTTCTTAAATGCAGAATTGCATTGGTGCTATTGATGGTACGCATATCCCCATCACGATTGCTGAGGAGAGAGCGGCTCCCTATAGGAATAGAAAAGGAACCTTGTCCCAAAATGTGATGTTAGCATGTGATTTTGATCTAAACTTAACTTTCATATCATGTAGGTGGGAAGGTTCAGCATCAGATGTAGGAGTACTTCAATCTGCTATTAGTAAGGGATTTCATGTTCCAGAGGGCAAGTTCTACCTTGTGGATGGCGGATATGCGAACGCCCCATCTTTTCTTGCCCCATATCGAGGAGTTCGTTATCATCTCAATGAATTCAGGAGGCGTCACCGATCATCTAGAAGAAATGACTATGCTGACTATAGAGAACTCTTCAACCATCGGCATGCTATCATGCGAAACCATATTGAAAGGGCAATTGATGTTCTGAAAAAGCTATTTCCAATCCTTCAAGTTGGCACATTTAATCCCATCAAGTCCCAGATTAAGATCCCCGCAGCAGCAGTTGCCTTCCATAATATTATTAGAGGACTAAATGGTGAAGAGGGGTGGTTGGATCATCAACCGTCTTTCATTAACCCATCTCAATTTGTCGCTACACCTGAGGGTGATGATGTAAATCACCACAACAATTTGGAGTCAAGTGCAGCTGGAAGTACCCTTAGAGATCATATTGCAATGCAAATGTGGGCTGATTACAATAAGTAATATTGTATTTTAAAAGACCAAGTAAAGTGGCGTTGATGTCTTAATGTATTGAACCATTTGATGTTATTGTATGAATGTATTTGACCATTTGATGTTGCTTTATCAATGTATTTCACCATTTGATGTTGCTTTATCAATATATTTCACCATTTGATGTTGTTTTATTGTTTTGGGTGTCTAAGTGCTAGAAGTTCTATCTATCTTAGTCTTTGTCCATGTCTATGATTCTTTATATGACTATTGTATTGTATGTTATGATAGGTATGGCTAAAGAAGGATTAAGAGCTTCATGGAACATGACATATGAGAAGGCTCTTGTGGACATACTACTTGACCATAATCATGGCAAGTTTAGAGGGAAAAATGGGTAGGTAAGTGAAGGATGGAAAAACATAACAAGTGTGTTCAATTCAAGATATCCAACACTCCACTTTACAAAACAACAAATTCAAGAGAAGGAGAAGGAGCTGAAAGCTAACTACAAGATTGTACGATATGCATGGAAACAAAGTGGGATTGGTTGGAATGAGTCTGTTGGCATAATTATTGCCGAACCAATTATTTGGGATAGATTAATTGCTGTAAGTTCATTTTCTCTCTTTAGATAGCCTTATTCATAGTCTATATGGTTATGTTGACAATTGGTTTTTCTCACTCTTGTTCAATAGGCTTACCCAAAGGTCAAAAAGTTCCGTAACAAGCCATTCCCTCTATACAATTCACTAGCAGCATTGTATGAAGGTATTTTGAAAACACCATTTCATTTATTTGATTCTACCGTCTATATTCGAAATAAATATTCATGATAGAATGTGCCTACATATGTTTATTCTATATTGTTCAACATTATAGCAATGTCTTATTGTGAATAGGAAGCACAGCCACAAGTGATTTGAATTTCACATCGGTAAATGTAGTGGCGGCTCCTTCAAGTGACCACCAAGTTGATGCCTCCAATGGTCACACACAAGAGACAACTTTTCTGGATGGTGAAGACACATCAAGTGCTCCCAAGAAGCCACCGAAATGGAGCATCTTCCATCTGCTACTTTGGGACATAAAGAGGATGGTCATGGTAGAAAGCGGAAGCAAAACCAAATTGCAGGGGTCCTTGAGAGCTACCTTGAGTTCAAAAAGGAGCAATCGAAGAAATTTACTGAAGAGCTCGATGGGATGGGAAAAGAGGGTAATGGAATTTCTATTGAGAAGTGTGTAGCTACTCTAGAGTCAATCAAAAGACCTAACTGATGAGCAAAACACTACCGCTCTTCAAATGCCCGCTGAATAGGGAGATTTTTATGACCACCAAGAATCCAACAGTTCGGTTACTTTGGATCAAGAGCGAGATTAATCCATAGACCATAGGTAAGTCATGTTCCCTTGTCTTATAACTAAATATTAGGTCTTCATGGCTCTCTGTTGATTATGGAGCTGCACTAATGAGTAAATCACCATGTGTCTAACATAGTTGAAGTATTATATAAACATCTTCCTAGTTTGATAGATAAAGCAAACGAGGTCACTTGTTTATCAATATTTTTTGGGTGCTTGTGTGACTTTTTTTAGATTGTCTATTATGATGACCTAATATGCTGCCATCGATCTTTGACAGTGGAGTGAAGTCATATTTCTAAGCTTTACTTAATTTAAAATCAGTATAGCAGACCAAATTATGGTAGCATTTCCTTAGTACTACATATCATTTCACCAATGAATATTTCCACTTCAAGTACACCTTTTCTCTCAAAGATGATTAAGCATATATCACTGCCAGTTTGATTGGAAGGATGATTGACTTTTACTTATAATTGTTTTTTAAATGTTGTAATTTCCTCTTTCAGTTTTTTTATTGCAAACTGGTGACATGTCCTGATAAAAAAAAAAGGCAAGCCGTGCCATGTGAGCATTTGTAAACAACCTCTATTTTTTCAGAATTTCATACTAAGGCAATGTGTTTGTCCTCTTGAACTTGAAATAATGGTTATGATAATTAATGGCTGCTTGAGCCTTAATGTTTTTTGCAATGGTGATAGAGAGCTATGCTTTTTAATTCAATGGCAGGCTGCCCACTAGTTCATCTCTTTTATTTGTTTTGTAATTCACTAGCATAAAGTTGCATATATATGATCATCTTTATGTTTTATTAATGCAGGCTTGATAACAAGGAGAATAGGCTGATGTTGATTGGATTGTGAAAGGTGGTTAAGACATGGAAAAAGTTATGGAACTAGTTTTTTATATGGACAAAAAAGATGCAAACTTGATTGTATTTCCTTTGTTATCACGTGCTATGAGGATTCAGTACACCATATATGTACATCTACTATAGCTTTATATTTTTTGGTGGATGAATACTGTACTGGTGATATATCTTAGTAGTCGTGGATGTTGTGCTATTAGCAGTAGCAACAGTATGGATCTTCTATTTTTTATTGATATATCCTGTATAATTTTCTGTCTAGCTGATGCTCAGTAGTAGCAGTCTAGATGTTGTGCTAAAAGCAGCACTGCAGCAGTATAGATCTTGTGCTTATTAGTAGCAGTATGGAGCTTGCTAAGCTAAGTAGCAGTATAAGGCAGCATCGTTATGAAGTAGTACAAAGCAGAGTAGTGAGTAGCTCCTTTATCCCCTTCCCTCCTGTTTGGCTGCCTCAATCCCCAGAGTTGGCAAAGCACGTGGCTCTTCTTCCCTGCTGGGTTTCAATCGGACCACAAAATCCCGTTGGGGGGATTGCTTCCCTGGGAAAATTTTCCTGTGCAGCCAAATAAGCCCGCGATGGAGCCGGTCTGCGGGTGGGCTGTGACGGAATTTTTATTATTAGTTTTTTAATTTCGCAGAGGAATGCAAGAAAAAAGATCTTACCGAGCGTCCTAAATTTTTAAGTTCAAAACTTCAAAAAAAATAATATTTTTATAAATTTTTTTATTTATAATGTTTCACCTTCTCGAACAATTAAGAATGCATTTATCTATTAGCCGAGAGCACTAAAATAATATGATGCGCTCATTGGTTCCCGATCTTCCGGTGAGAGGGATAACTTCGATTTTGGCGGAGGATGACTTTGACGATTCAGCTACGAACTACACAAAGATAAGCGTCCGCAATCGCTAAATCACACTCCTGATTGTTATCAAACGTGCCAAAGCCCGGATGACCTGACCACGAAGGTCTATCCTTGCAAGTAATCGAAGAACTCGCAAGAACAAGGATAAATCACACACTCGAACTGAGTTGAGGTTCTGAAGCTCGGAATCGATTGGTCAACCGACACAAGGGATTTCGAGTGTGTTTCTCCAATCTGAAAGATAACAACAATTGAACAAAATATAAACAGAAAAGGAAAGAGTCTTCCCAATATGTAAGGAGAGGGATGGATTCTATAAGGTGCTCACACGCACAAGGAAAACAAGTGGATTCAGCCCAAAGTAATGGTGATGCAACACCCAAGAAGTGCAAGAGACAGGTTCTATCTATGAGATTGATTTAACTGCTGCAGCCAGCTCGTTTGAAATTTGAAGGTGTGGTTGGATCCGTTGGAAAGATGGCGAAGTTATCTTTCCAACAAGTTCTCGCACGCCCCAAACGGAGGCTGTTTGCATTCTTTGTGTCATTTTGAAGTCAGAGGGGTCATTGTATGTCGGGTGGAATCCCTTTGCATACCCACAATGCTTTATTACTCTTGTTGGTGAGTTATTACCTCCAAGCTGGTCCATGCCCAAGTTCCTAAGTATAATAATATTATTAGGCAGCAGTCTATTCTCATAATTTGAATTATGTAACCCAAGAAACGAATTCACCTGATAGTTTAGTTGTCGCGCGCGGGGTCGGGTAATTGGTCCTTGAATGTTGGTTGTTGGCTGCTGGTCGTAATCTTTGGTCGTTGGTCCCTTGGATGTATCCGAGGTGGTGATGTCCTCATAATCCTCCGCTTCTTGCATTTGAGTCGTCCTCGATTTAAGCTCATTTTTCTCTCCAAGGAACTGCTTTAGATCTAAAACATTAAAGGTGAGACTAATCTCAAATTCTGCATGTAAATCAAGCTTATAAGCATTATCATTAATTCGCTCCAGCATTTTGGTCATCAGCTGTAGGCATCAACTTTGACTTTGAAATCTTTCTTTTCATAAATGCAACCAAACAAGATCACTGGGTTCAAATGTTATTTCCTTTCTACCATTGTTTCCATCAATTCTATATTTTCCCGTCATTTGTTCGATGTTTTCTTTTGTGGTTTCATGCAATTTAATAACATATTCAACACACTTCTTGGCATCACAATTTACCTTCTCCGAATATGGTAAAGGTAAAAGATCGATTGGAGCACGAGGGTTAAAGCCATATACCACCTGAAAAGGGGTCATCTTCGTAGTTGAATGCAATGATCGGTTGTAAGCGAATTCCACATGTGGAAGACACTCTTCCCACATATTCAAATTCTTCTTAAGTACAGTTCGTAGCATGGTTGACAAGGTTTTGTTCACCACTTCAGTCTACCCACCAGTTTGTGGGTGATACGTAGTTGAGAACAACAACTTCGTGCCTAATTTGCTCCATAAGGTTCTCCAAAAGTGGCTTAAGAACTTTGCATCACGATCTGAAACAATAGTGGAGGGCATACCATGCAAACGAACAATTTCTTTGAAAAATAGGTCAGCAATGTGAGTGGCATCATCAGTTTTGTGACATGGAATGAAATGTGTCATTTTTGAGAATCTATCCACCACAACAAAAACACTATCACTCCCCTTCTTCGTTTGAGGCAATCCGAGAAGAAAGTCCATAGATATATCCTCCCAACGAATGTTAGGGACAGGAAGAGGCATATACAAACCGTGTGGATTAAGGCTAGACTTAGCTTTTTGGCAAGTGGTGCAGCGTGCAACAAAGACGTCTCGTCTCATCTTTGACCAAAAGAAGTGTTCAGCTAAAATGTCCTTAGTCTTCTTGGCTCCAAAATGTCCCATCAACCCTCCGCCATGGGCCTCCTGTAATAGCAAAAGATGAGCAGAGCTAGCTGGAATGCACAACTTGTTAGCCCTAAACAGAAATCCATTATTGTTTACAAATTTGTTCCAACTTCTTCCCTCTTTACAATTCAACAAAGTATCCCTAAAGTCAACATCGTAATCATAAAGCTCTTTAATTGTTTCAAGACCAAAAATACGACAATCAAGTTGAGACATCATCGCATATCGCCTAGACAAAGCATCACCAATCACATTATCTTTTCCCTTTTTGTGTTTGCTGACATATGGAAATGATTCAATGAATTCAACCCATTTTGCGTGTCTTCGGTTCAGCTTGTTTTGACTTCTAATATGCTTAAGAGATTCATGATCAGAATGGATAACAAACTCTTTAGGCCATAAATAGTGTTGCCATGTTTCCAAAGAACGAACAAGAGCATACAATTCTTTATCATACGTGGAATAATTAAGTACAGGTCCATTAAGTTTTTCGCTGAAATATGCAACTGGTTTACCTTCTTGTAGCAGCACACTTCCGATGCCAATACCACTAGCATCACATTCAAGTTCAAAGATCTTACCAAAATCAGGAAGTTGCAGTAGTGGCGCACTTGTGAGCTTTTCTTTTAAGGTGTTGAAGGCATCCTCATGCGCCTGTCCCCAATAGAACGTTACTCCCGTCTTTGTCAACTAGTTCAAAGGTGCAGCGATGGTGCTGAAAGCCTTCACAAATCGGCGATAAAATCCAGCAAGTCCATGAAAGCTTTGCACTTGCGTGACCGTTTTAGGTGTTGGCCAACTCTTGATGGCTTCAATCTTGGCTTGATCAACTTCAATTCCCTGGGGTATAACAACATGGCCAAGAAAAGAGACTCGATCGGTACAAAAGGTGCACTTCTCAAGGTTACCAAACAAACGTGCATTTCTTAAAGCATTAAAAACAATACGTAGATAGTCATGATGTTCAAAAAGTGACTTGCTGTAAATCAAGATATCATCAAAGTAGATCACCACAAATTTTTTAATAAAAGGTCGTAAAACTTCATTCATTAATCGCATGAATGTACCAGACGCATTAGTTAAACCAAAGGGCAGCACTAACAACTCATACAATCCGAATTTAGTTTTAAACACGGTTTTCCATTCATCCCCAAGTTTCATTCTGATTTGATGGGATCCACTTCTCAAATCAACTTTAGAGAACACAGTAGAGCCACTTATAGGCTGCTTGGTTGCCTTCTCTCACGAGCCTGGCCCGTCCGACTCAGCCAGGCTGGTGAGATACGGGATGTGCAGATGCAAAGATAGTGTTTGGTTGAGTATTTAGTAGGCGGATATTTTAAAATTTAATTATTTTGAAATTTATATTGCAAGTGTGGTCTAGTTTTGTTCGAAAAGATGTCAGAAATCCATTTTTATAATCGGTTCGGTAATCAGATATGCTAATAAAAAGATACAAACAAAAAAGAAAAAAGAAAAATTTACATGCTACGTGGCAGCCCATGCATGGCTTGATATGGTGACTGACTGTGGCCCCATGCGCAGAACACGAGGCCGGCATGTGTTGCATCCAGAGAAACGCCCATTTTCTGTGTTTCTCCAGAGCCAGGTTGCATGAGGAATCTTGCATCCACAGAGCCAGGCTCAAAACCAGATGCAGGCAACCAAACACAAGAAAAAAGCAAGATTCTGCATCTATAGACACAAATCTATTAATTCATCTAGCATATCATCCATCATAGGAATAGGATGGCGATACCTAACAGTGATATTATTGATATCTCTACAATCCACGCACATACGCCGTGATCCATCTTTCTTAGGCACTAAAAGCACAGGAACAGCACAAGGACTAAGGCTCTCGCGTACGTACCCTTTGTCAAGCAACTCTTGGACTTTGCGTTTAATCTCCTTAGTCTCCTCAGGATTGGTTCTATATGCTGCCCGATTTGGCAACGAGGCTCCTGGAATCAAATCGATTTGATGCTCAATTCTCCGAATTGGTGGTAGTCCCGAGGGCACTTCAGTTGAAAATACATCTTCAGACTCCTGCACAATGTTAGCAACAGCAGGAGACAGAAGCAGGCATATCATCCAAAGAAAACAAAGTTTCTTTGCAAACCAAAGCATTGCATTCAACTTTATTTTCAATCAAATCAGTCAAATCAGATTTTGTGCTAACATGACAGCACCCTTTAACTTTATTTCAGGTTTCCTAAGATTAGACTCTCTCTTTTTAGCTGTATCTATCTTTTTAGCATCATCCTCATTTTGCACTCTTTTCCCTTTCTCTCTTTCAGCTCTCTTAAGATCATCTTTCAAAATGGTAGCACGAGACATTGGTTCTAACACAATTTTCTTTGTACGATGGATGAGAGTGTATTGATTAGTCCTACCTTGATGGGTAATATTTTTTTCATATTGCCAAGGTATATCTAGTAGCAAGGAGCAAGCTTGCATAGGTACTACATCGCAATCAGCATGGTCATGATATGAATCGAGGGAAAAGTGTAGTCTCACCATCCTTGTTACCTTGATTTTTCCACTGGAATTAAACCATTGAATGTAGTAGGGATGTGGATGTTGTGCTGTGGTCAACCCTAACTTCTCGACCATATCCATGCTAGCAAGATTGTTACCGCTACTACCATCAATAATCACTCAAACCGAATGCTCCTTGATGATGAACATGGTTTGGAACAAGTTGTGGCATTGATTTTGTTCGTCAGGTTCCAACTGGGCGCTAAGCACACGCTTTACAATGATGTTCATGTACTTATCCGACATTTCAGAGTCCAAATGCTCCTCTTCTTGCTCGCCTTCACTTTGTTGACCAACAAGGTTAGCAGCAACCAAAGCATGTTCATCCTCGATGTCACTAGCAGAGTGTACTCACCATCTTCCCTCACAATCAAAACACGCTGACTTGGACAATCTCGCATAAAATGCCCGAATCCTTTGCATTTATGACATTGCACATCACATGTTTGACCGGTGGAGGCAACTGAAGTAGCACTCTTGGCAGGGGCTTGCATGGTCACTGACTTGCTTGTTTCCAGAACTCAAGTAGGAGTTGAAGAAGTGGTCGGGGCAGCAGAACGTCCATGACTGGTAGATGAAGTTGTACGTCCAGTGAAGGAAGTAGATGATGTTTTGGATCGCTCTTGATTCGGCCGTGTGGACGAAGATCCTCCAAATTGGCTTCCCATTTTGGTTTGCCGACCCTGTACTTCCCTTTCAGCTTTACAAGCAAGATGAAACAAACGAGTGATAGAGTTGTATTCTTTATAATCAAGGATGTCCTGAATCTCTCAGTTAAGCCCTCCCAAGAACCTAGCCATCAAAGCATCAACCCAATGAGGGATGGTCACAATCACAATAAAGTATACAAATCACTTTCAGATGTAATTGAAGGTAAAGAGGGAAGGTTTCACGAGACTCTGCTTGGGAAACGGGTCGATTAGTCGGGGTGTTCCGTCATTGTTGTGGGTCCTTCGCTTTCATTAAATGAATCGTAATCACAATTGAAATGGTTGAGAAAGAGATATGAGTTAGTATATGTTCTAAAGTTACAAATAGCATAAGGAAAAGGTCCTATTACAAAAAAAAAATTGAAAATTTCGAAGTGAATCTACTTTCTAATCTATTGTATTCTTTTTTCGAGAATGCCGCCACTCGGACTCGAACCGAAATGCTTGAGCACTCATTCTGATGAGGACATCGCTACATCAGATACACCCATGGGATCAATGACCAAAGTCTACTCAAGTGACCCGCGACCTTTGATCATCATGCAAGGACCAAACACACGAGCCAGTGCGCGACAAGTCAATTTTTAGGTAAACTCGTTTCTTGGGTTAAATAATTATACTTTGGAGAATAGACTGCTACCTAATAACAATATCGTGCATAGGAAGTTGAACAAGCACCAGCTACAAGGCACCAACGCACTAATAAAGGCAATAAAGCATGGTGGGAATGCAAAGGGATTTCACTCGGCCACCAATGACCAGTCTGAATTAAAAAAGGCATAGAGAATGCAAACGGACTCCGATTGGAACTTGTGAGCACTCATTGGAAAGATAACTTCGCCATCTTTCCAACAAATCTGGCATCACCTTAAAATTCCAAGTGAGCTGGCCACAGTAGTCAAAAACATCTCATGGACAGAACCAGTCTTTTGCTGTTCTTGGGTGCTGTGTCACCATTAATTTGGGCTGAGTCCCCATGTATTCCTGCTGCGTGAGTGCACCTCCTAGAGTCATCTCCCTGCTCTCTATATAGGACAAGCATCTCCCTTTTCTCCTTAGGTTTCGTTCATTTATTGTTGTCTTCCAGATTAGAGAAACACTCTCGAAATCCCTAGTGTCGGTTGACCTATTAATTCCGAGCTTCAGAACCTCAGTTCGAGTGTGTGCTTTATCCTTGTTCTTGCGAGTTCTTCGATTGTTTGCAAGGATAGACCTTCGTGGTCAGGTCATCTGGGCTTTGGCACGGTTGATAACAATCAGGAGTGTGGTTTAGCGATTGCGGGCGCTTATCCTTGCGTGGTTCATAGCCGGATCGCCAAAGTCATCCTCCGTCCAAATCGAAGTTATCCCTCTCACCGGAAGATCGGGAACTTTCGAGCGCATCATTTGGTATCAGAGCGACGGTTGACGGGTGAGTTTGTATCTTGTTTAGTTGTTTGTGTTCTTCCTATAGTCCAGAAAAATTTTCCCCACAAAAAGATTGTTACCCGCTGTCCAAGCCCCTTTGTGCCTTTTCAATCGATTATTTCAGTTTGTTAATTTCAGTTTGTGTTTGTCCTAGTGTTGTCTTGTTGCTGTTCATCTTTTTGTTCATCTCCCCATCTCAAAATCCACACAAAAACACCCAAAAACAATTATCAATCTCGGCCAGAAAATTTTCATTTCTGTAGTCTGCACCAAAAACGCCATATCTCCCAATTCCCTTATTCTTTTTGAGTGAAACCAAAAGGAGAAGATCCCAGACTTGTTCTTCTATTATCCTGCCAATTTTCAACCCCATACATGAAAGAACCAAGGACTTATGGATGTTTGATTCAGACCTTGTTGCTGTCGTAAAATCTGCAGATCAGTCCATTTGTGAATTTTCTGCGAATTTCTCTGTTTGTTTTCAGAAAGTTTGCCCAAAACATAAGTTGTTCAAAAAGCCGTCAGGAAGAAGTGAAAAAAATTTCATAAGCAAAAAGGCACCTGACAAAATGTTACGGCTAAAATACCAACCTGCTATCTTGTGGGCAGAAAACAGCAAACTGCAAAGTTTGATATATCTTGGGTTTTCTTGTTCCATAGTGCAAATCCGTGACTTGCTGAGTGTCTAACACTTGTTGTCATCTCCGCATACTTTCTTAAGCCTATTTTTCATCTTTGTTTGATCAACAACGTAGGCTATGTGCTAGTTTGAACCACAGGGCTCTCATCAGACTCGGAGTCAGAAACAGAGAGGCTGACTTGTTCGCTTTGTCCAATGGGTTTGCCAGCATTGATGACACCCACGAACATAGTTGGATCAGATCGGATTAACCCAACTGGATCTGATGCACTTGCCCACTGGTTATCTCCTGTCCAAATCTCAGAGGAAATCCGTGCGAAGGCCGCAGCGGAATTCTCGAGTCCGGAGGGAAATCCAGCCAACGGCATTGAGTTGTTGTCGGACGGAATAGAATTGACGCCCGTGCGGTTGGGCCCTCAAGTCCTTTTTTGTCTTCCTCGAGGAGAGGTGCGAGGTCGAACAGCAAGCGGGTGAACCTGCTGAAGGTACTTGCTGAATTCTCCAAGCCAAAGGGTAATGGGTCCCATTGATTGCGCATACCTTCTTGCGAAGAGATCTCTCTGGGGAGAGAGAGACGAAGATTGCCGACGCCGTTGGCGATGAAGTTCAGGTTGCCGAAGCGAAGGGTGATCTAGCTTGAGAGATGATCTTGACGCTGCCCCTACCTGGCGCGCCAACTGCCGACAGATGGTTAACTGGGGGTTACCGTCGGCAATGAATTTGTACGAGGGCGCGTTAGCAAGAACTAAACTAGATGGTAGCACAAGACCCGGTTTATACAGGTTCGGGCCCTCAGCACCGAGGTAATACCCTACTTTCTGTGCTTTGGGATTATGATGGATCAAGATGCGGGATGCAAGATGACCAAGATGATTACAGCGTATGCTCTATGATGTTGAGATCTATTATGCCTATGGTCTCTACCCCCTCCCTTTATATAGTGCAGAGGGAGATAGAGTTACACGGTAGCACGTGATATACGATACTTAATTCTGTTATGCCGTTACATGTCATGCATGTGCTGATCTCCTAATTACATGGAGCTAGATGATATCCTCGCAAACTTCGTTGCAGCTCATGGCGCGTGTAACCCGAGTGGTCTCTATCCCTAATCTGCCGACGTGGGTCATCCCCCATCTGCTCCTTTATGGGCCTTCTAGAGGATACCCGGGGCCCATGTAATCCACACTAATCTCGCGCTACACGTTTTGATAATCATTATCTAGCTTCTTTCCTTGGCCTCCCTTAGCCGCCGACTGCTTGGAATTGTCGGCGAACTTCTACAAGATGAGACAATCTTTCACGGCGTGTTTTCCGCGTGGATGAAAAGGACACACTGCCTCCATGACCTTGTTGTAGTCATTGACGTTTGGTGGCTTAGGCCGATTGCGCTCCACGTTCGTGACCATATAGCCCCCCTTGCGCTTCTTGTCTTTTGGCTTGCCCGAATCATCGTTCTGCTTCTTCTTAAAGTCTTCGTCGTGGCCGCCTCGGTGGTTGAGGATGGCCTCTTCAGCATTGACTTCCTGATCCGCCATTGTGAACATTGCCTTGAGCGTCATCGGGGGTCCGGGTTCATCAACCTAATCAGCTCTTCGGATTTGCATTCGGCAAAGAAGGCATCTGTCAACTGATGGTTAACTGGGGTTACCGTCGGCAATGAATTTGTACGAGGGGGCGTTAGCAAGAACTAAGCTAGATGGTAGCACAAGACAGGGATTCATACAGGTTCAGGCCCTCAACTGAGGTGATACCCTACTTCTTGTGCTCTGAGATTATGATTGATCAAGATGCGAGATGCAAGATGACCAAGATGGTGTGTATGAGATCTAATGTCCTCTATACATATGTGTGTGTCTATGTCTATGGCCTCCACCCCCGTCCCTTTATATAGTGCAGGGGAGATAGAGTTACAGGATAGCACGTGGTATACGATAGCTAATTCTGTTATGCTGTTACATGTCATGCAAGGTGCTTACCGAGTGGGCGAACGCTTCGCTCCGGGCTCAGAAATAGTCCACTCAGACTGCCCGGGTGCTTACCGCCTGTCATATCCTCCTCCAGCGGTAAGGAAAAGACTCCGCAACTCAACCGCTGTTTTTCAGGAGTGACATTGTAATTGATCTGGTGCAAACGCAGGGGCGTGTGGCATTCTTCTCCACCTATCCAGTCCCAGAAGCCCCGTGTGGACTATATGGGCCCCGGGTATCCTCTAGAAGGCCCATAAGGGAGCAGATCTAAGTTGGCCGGTTGAAGATTAAGACCACTCGGGTATCCAGTCCCATTAGGGGGCGATCTAAGTTGGCCGGTTGAAGATTAAGACCACTCGGGTTACGCGCGCCTTGAGCTCCAAGGAAGTTCCCGACGATATAATCTATCTCCATGTAATTAGGAGATCAGCACATGCATGACATGTAACAGCATAACAGAATTAGCTACCGTGTACCACGTGCTATCCTGTAACGCTATCTCCCCCCTATACTATATAAAGGGAGGGGGTAGAGGCCATCGGCACACATAGAGTGATTGATAGATGGCATCATCTTGCATCCCGCATCTTGATCCACCATATAATCCCAGAATATAGGAAGTAGGGTGTTACCTCCTCCGTTCAGGGCCTGAACCTGTCTAACCCTGTCTTGTGTTACCATCTCGCTTAGTTCTTGATTAGCGTCCCCTCGTACAAATTCATTGCCGGCGGTGACCCCCCAGTTAGTCACTAGTCGACAGTTGGCGCGCCAGGTAGGGGGCAGCGTCAAGATCATCTCTCAAGTCAGATGGCTTTTCCATGATCGCCGTACGTCGCCATGAGGCTAGGAGAGTCTCTTCGTTTCGGCACCCTGGACTCCATCGCCGACGGCATCGGCAATCTTTACCTCTCTCCCCTGGAGAGATTCCTTCTCATGGAGGTGCGTGCAATCAATGTGACCCATTGCCTTTTGGCTTGGAGAATTTAGCAAGCGCCTTCGACGGATTGACCCCCTCGCTGTTCGCCTTCGCACCTCCTCCCGAGGCAGACGAAAAAGGACTCTGCGGGCTCAACCGCATGGGCGTGGATTGTATTTTGCCCAACAACAACATAGTGCCTTCGGCTGGATTTCCCTCCGAACTCGAGAGTTTCGCTGCGGCCTCCGCAAGGATCTCATCTGGGATTTGGATGAGAGATAACCAGTCGGCGAGCGCGCCAGTTTCACTCGGATCAGATCCATCTATGTTCGTGGGTGTCATCAACGGTGGCCAACCCATTGGACAGAGTGAACAAGTCAGCCTCTCTGCTTCCGACTCCGAGTCCGATGGGAGCGCTGAGATTCGTAACTACCGAGAAGTTTTCGTCCCAGGCGCGGATGATCAGCACTCTACTTCTCCGCTTGTCGCGTACGCAGAAACCGACACTGGCGCGAACCCAAATCATCGCCAGGCGGAGAAACAAGATAGCGTACATCAACTTCGTGTCCGCGGCCGCGATGTCCAGAATGAGCTCCGCACAGTGAAGCTAAGGGATCAGGAGTTTTACACCACTCCCCTGGCCAACGTCATCGCGTCAAAGACTCTTCTTGGGACTATCGTGCCGCAACTTCCGTAAGGCAGCCCGTTCGCCCAGACCCTCTCTCGAGCGACGGCCATGGCGGAGATGACTGCAATTCAGCAATACGAGTCAAACCCCGCTCGACCGCTTCGACACACAGTCGTTCTACGCGCAATCGGAACTGGGCTCGAGCCTCCGCGACTGGCGATTCCCACCAATCGCCTGCCCACGATCTTCGTGAAGACATTGAAGCCAAGCGGAGGGAGCGCAGTAACGGCGAGCGGAACTCTCGTGGCCATCATAGCCGTCGCAACGATGACCAAGCCGAGAGCACCGCCAGTCGGCGCGACCACCGACAGGAGCAGCGCCAAGGCCCGCGACGGGAGCGTCGTAATAGATCCCGACGCGGAGGCGGCTACGACCGTTGGAGGGGATTCGGGCCTTCACCCCGGATCTCCGCCGAGTGGTTTGGCCAGAAGGTTTCAACCTCAAAGGCATCGACAAGTTCGATGGTGAGAGGGACCCAACAAACTGGCTGCAAGTTTACGCTTTAGCAGTCAGCGCGGCAGGAGGTGATCAGAACGTCATGGAAAATTACTTGCCGGTTGCTTTGACCCCAACCGCCCAGACCTGGCTAACGGGACTCCCGGAGTACTCTATCGAGTCTTGGGACGACCTCCAGGAACAGTTCATCGCCAATTTCCAAAGGACCTATGAAAGGCCCGCGGGGAGATGGGAGATTGGACAGTTACACAGGCGCAAGAACGAGACTCTTCGTGAGTTTATCAAGCGCTTTACCAAGAAGAAGAATGAGATCCGGGACGTTTCGGAGCAAACAGTCATCAACCCGTTCTTCGCCGGATGCAATCCGAGGAGTTAATCAGGCAGATGACCCGGGACTCCCCCGTAATCTCAAAGCCATGTTCACAATGGTGGACTAGGAGGCCGAAGCCGAGGAGGCCATCGCAAATCATCGCGGGGCAACGACGGAGGCCCCAAGAAGAAGCCTAAAGATGAGCAAGGCAAACCCAAG
Organism: Raddia distichophylla; assembly: GCA_005191435.1. Taxonomy (NCBI): domain Eukaryota; kingdom Viridiplantae; phylum Streptophyta; class Magnoliopsida; order Poales; family Poaceae; genus Raddia; species Raddia distichophylla. The sequence continues at coordinate 2,029,713 of SPJY01002375.1, forward strand.
GACAATAAACAAAAGGGGGACGAGATGGTCGCCAACTTGGAGCGCAACCGACCTAAGCCCCCCAACGACAACGACTACAAAAAAGTGATGGATTCGGTATGTCCCTTCCATCCTCGAGGAAAGCACTCTGCCAAAGACTGCCCCATTCTGCAAAAGTTCGCCAAGAATTCGAACCAGTCGGCTAAGGGCGGTCAAAGCAAGACAACCGATGGAGATTACCAGGACGCTGAGCGCGAGATCAGCTACATATTCAGGGGTTCCGATGCGTACGAGTCCAAGCGAAAGCAAAAGCTAACCGCTTGAAAGATCAACGCTATCATGCCCGTGACGCCCAAGTACTTGCGCTTGTCCGAGGTGCCCATCACCTTCGACCGATCGGACCACCCGGATCGGATCGCCTTCCCTAGGATGTATCCTCTGGTGTTGGATCCGGTCGTGCGAGTAAGCAAATTAAAAAGGGTTCTGGTCGATGGCGGGAGCGGGATTAATGTCCTTTTCGTCAAGACCCTGGACCAGATGAATATTCCACGTTCCGAGCTACGGCAGGGATCATCTCCTTTCCATGGGGTAATCCCCGGGACGTCCGCGATACCACTCGGACAGATCTCGTTGCTCGTCACGTTTGGGACTAAGGATAACTATCGGACCGAGAGTCTGAGTTTCGAAGTGGCTGATTTCGAGACGGCATATCATGCCATCTTGGGAAGGTCGGGGATTGCCAAATTCATGGCTATTCTCAACTACACTTATCTCGTCTTAAAGATGCCAGGTCCCAATGGTGTAATCACCCTCCCTAGTGACGTTAAACAGTCCCTGCTCTGCGACAGCGAAAGCTGCGAGATGGCGCATGCACTGGACTCATCTGCCGAGATGGAGAAGATCCGACTGGAGGTTGCATCTCTTCAGGAGGAAGGGGATATCCCGCCAAGAAGCAGGCTAAAACGTCCATCCAAGCAGCTGAAGAGACCAAGAAGATTCTGTTGGACCCGTTTGATTCGGCCAAGACGGCCGTGATTGGGACAGGGCTCGACAGCAAATAGGAAGACACGCTCGTCACTTTCCTCCGGGCCAACCAGGACGTGTTTGGTTGGAAGCCTTCGGACATGCCTGGTGTTTCGAGGGAGGTGATCGAGCACTCTCTCCATGTTGACGAAAAGGCGAAGCCAGTCAAGCAACGCCTACGAAGATTTGCCCCGGATCGGAAGGACGCCATACGGAGCGAGATCACCAAATTGTTGGCCGGTCGGTTCATCAAGGAGGTATATCACCCCTAGTGGCTTGCCAATCCGTTCCTGGTGCAGAAGAAAAACAAGACATGGCAGATGTGTGTCGACTACACAGACCTCAACAAAGCGTGTCCCAAGGATCCTTTTGGGCTCCCCCGCATCGATCAAGTGGTGGATTCCACCGCCGGGTGCGAACTCTTGAGTTTTCTGGACGCCTACTCAGGCTATCATCAGATCAGTCTGAAAGAGGAGGATTGCATCAAGACGTCGTTTATTATGACTTTTGGTGCTTTCTGCTATATCACAATGCCATTCAGGTTGAAAAACGCTGGCGCAACTTATCAGCGCACCATACAGCGGTGTTTTCACACTCAGCTAGAATGCAACGTGGAGGCATACGTCGACGATGTCGTCATAAAAACAAAATCCAGATGGGATCTCATAACAGATCTAACCGAGACATTCGAGAGCCTAAGGGCATTTCGGATGAAGTTGAATCTCGAGAAGTGCGTTTTTGGGGTTCCGTCTGGTAAACTACTTGGATTCATCATCTCCAATCGAAGGATCGAAGCAAATCCAGAGAAAGTCAACGCCATCATCGAGATGAGGCCCCCAACTAATCAGAAGGATGTGAAGAAGCTCACTGGATGCATCGTGGCACTCAGCCGATTCGTTTCCCGACTCGGGGAGCGAGGCATGCCTTTCTTTAGGCTCTTACGCCGACAAGATGATTTTTAGTGGCCAGCGGAAGCACAGGATGCCTTTGAAGATCTAAAGAGGTTCCTCACCACGCCACCGGTGTTGGTCCCTCCCATACCCCAGGGGCCCCTCTTACTCTACATCGGCACAACGACTCACGTCATCAGCAGCGCTTTGGTGGTGGAGCGTGATGAAGAGGGCTCCCTCCAGAAGGTACAGCGTCCGGTCTACTTCGTAAGCGAGGTATTGGGCAAATCTAAAACAAGGTACCCACATGTTCAGAAGCTTATATATGCTGTGTTACTCACATCACGGAAGCTCAAGCATAGCATTATTTCCAAGAGCTTGAAATTTCGGTGGTCACCTCTGTCCCGCTTGGAGACATACTCCATAATCCGGAGGCCACTGGGAGGATTGCCAAGTGGGCTGTTGAGCTTTGAGCCTTTGAAATAAAGTTCAAGCCTCCACTAGCCATCAAATCTCAAGCACTAGCCGATTTCATTGCCTAGTGGACAGAGGCCCAAACCCCAGCAGCAAAGGAGAATCTCGAGTACTGGACAATGTACTTTGATGGTTCCCTCATGCTCAGCGGCGCGGGGGATGGGATTTTGCTTATATCGCCGACCGAAAAGAAGCTACGCTACGTCCTCCAGATATTGTTTCCCGTCAGCAACAACGCCGCCGAGTACGAGGCACTCATCCACGGGCTACGCGTTGCCATATCGCTTGGCGTCAGGCGGTTAATGGTGCGCGGGGATTCCCAACTCGTGGTCAACCAAGTTCAAAAGGAGTGGTCTTGTATTGGCGACAGCATGGCGGCTTACTGTCAGGAGGTACGGAAGTTGGAAGACAAGTTCGACGGACTGGAGCTTACACACGTGCTCCGCCGTGACAACGAAGCAGCAGACGAGCTAGCGCGGATGGGATCAACTCGGGCTCAGGTCCCGAGTGGTGTTTTCGTCCAGGAGCTACGCGCGCCGTCCATCAAGCTACCATCTGCACTGGGAGAAGATCAAGAGAAGTAGCCAGAACCAGATGCAGAGGTATTCACAATTAACTTCGGGTGGACTCAGCCTTACTTTGATTATCTTCTTCATGATGAGCTGCCCGAGGATTGAAGCATCGCCGAGTGCATTACACGCCGAAGCAAAAGTTACAAGGTAGTCGGGGATGGGCTTTTCAAAAAGAGCAGTTTCGGGGTACTAAGGCGTTGCATATCCGAGCAAGAAGGCAGAGATCTACTCAATGAAATCCACTCGGGAGAATGCGGGCACCAAGCAGCAGCCAGCACCCTGCTGGGCAAAGCCTATCGGCAAGGATTCTTCTAGCCAACCGCGGTCACAGATGCGAAAGATATAGTACGCAGATGTGACGGGTGTCAGTTCTTTGCACGGCAAATTCACATGCCGGCCCAAGATCTACAGACGATTCCAATCTCTTGGCCCTTCGCCGTCTGGAATCTGGACAAGGTGGGCCCCCTCAAGCGAGCGCAAGGAGGATTCACTCATCTCTTCGTCGCCATCGACAAGTTTACCAAGTGGATTGAAGCCAAGCCGGTTGCTGTCATCACAGCGGCTAAGGCACGCGAGTTCTTTCGGGGCATCGTTGTGCATTTTGGCGTACCCAATCGCATCATCACCGACAATGGCGTTCAGTTCAAGAGCAGCGAATTTCAAGATTGGGGCGAGGAACTGGGCATCAAGATCTGCTATGCCTTGGTGGCACACCCATGGAGCACCGGACAGGTTGAGCGCGTCAACGGATTGGTGCTACAAGGGCTCAAAGCCCGAATCTTCGATTGCCTGAAGCCGTACGCTACGCGCTGGGTCAAGGAGTTGCCTTCGGTGCTCTGGGGGCTCAAAACGACCTCGAGTCGAGCAACCGGGCAGACACCCTTTTTTCTAGTCTATAGCTCGGAGGCGGTCCTCTCGACTGAATTGAAGTTCCGATCCCCTCGGGTCGCCGGTTACGACGATAATCAGTCGGATGAAGCAATATGTGAAGACCTCGATCGGCTCGAGGAAGCCAGGGAAGCAGCAATGATCCAGTCGGCAAAATACCAACAGGGCCTGCGTCGCTACCATCAGTGCAACATATGGGACCGTGCACTCTCCAAGGGAGATCTGGTCCTCTGAAGGAATCAGAAGTACGAGCATAAACTCTCTCCACTCTGGGAAGGCCCCTATGTGATTACTGAGGTGACCCGCCCGGGGGATTACCGGCTACAACGTGAAGATGGATCCGAAGTACCAAATACCAGGAACATTGAGCAGCTACATCATTTTTACTCAAAGTATTGTATTCAAGTAGCGTGTAATTAGTTTCGCTTCTTTTGACTTGCTATTTGGCCATAAATGACCAAGCAGTAAGTCGGGGGCTACATTAAATAGTGTGCGGAGTCAACCGCACCCTATCTTATCAATGAAAGTTGTTTTTCTCTTTACATGTGTTGGTCAAATTAGAAGTTATGAAAATTCTTGTGTAATGGCGCTTCTATATCCCAATGACAACGTTTAGCTACTCCGTAGTTGCATGGGGAGAAAGCCAAGTGCTAATTCCTAGCACTCGGGGGCTGGACCAGTCGGTGGATGCGTTTCGTGAAAAAGGATAAAGCGTACTATTCGGATAAACCGGATCACCAGTATTGAGGATCAACCAAGTGTTTCCATTACAGATACATCTACAAGTCCAAGTTTTCAACTATATGAACAGCAGTCGGACGAACTTCTTGCAATAATGTGCTGGCCTTCTCCTCCGTGCAAGTAAACCCTTCCTTCACGGCTTCGCAGTCCAGACGGGGGAAGTTTGACTTCGCAATCGCGAGGCCCTGGCTGGTGCATGTTATTGCTGCCTCCCTCGTAAAGACCTTGATCCGCTCAGGAAGGGCATCGAGACGGGTCACCAGGAGGTTGGAATCAGTCGGCAACGCTTCTTCTGGGTAGAGGCATTAGAGCGTCGGGACTATTCCCACCAGGGCTTGGCTGCGAAGCTCGTGGGAGGTTTTCACTTCATCATCAAGAAGCTGGATTTGCGCCTTGGTCTTCTGCCGGTTTTCTACATAATCAATCAGGTGTGATGTATCAATCGGACTCCAGTGGGGATGAGCCAGGGATAGCCAGTGGGGGAAAGTTACCTTCTAGCTCTTTAGCTGATTTAGCGGCTTGAGTGTTGGCTCGGAAGACTTCTTCCTCCAGGGCCTTCTGCCTCTCCTCCAGGGCCTTCTGTCTCGCCTCCAGTGCTATATTCGAAGGCAAGTTTCAAAGATCATCATCCAAGGAGCGTTACTTTGATGAAGGTTTAGGACTATTTGGGATTTATACCTCGGATGGTGTTAGACTCCTCCACGTGGCGGAACCGGAGTTTAGTGTTTTCTCCATGCATATGGACTTCTCCCTTGACCTCTCTTTCATGCGCTGCATGGAGACGGGAGTGACATTAGCTGGACTTTCTTATGCAAAGCGAGGATTCAGGGCATGGAAAGGTTTTACCCTGTATATCACTGCTTGAGCCGCTGCCATATAGTCCAGTACTTCCCATTCTTCGGTCTCCTGCCTGTCGTCGACCTCACAGCCCTCCATTTCCTTCCTCAATTTCAGTCGGAGGGGTGGAGCGTGAGCTTCGGTGGAGGGGCGACGAATCTCCTCGATTTCTGGTTATGTGCTCCCTGGAGCACGAGCTGGGATTTTTCCCTTGGCCGGCGAGAATCGGCGAGTGGCGGGTGATGGGCCGGAGTCTTGGCGAGGCGCGGTTTGCTGAGCCGAGTCCTTGGCAGGTTGGGGCTCAGCTTGGTAACCAGATTTTGAAGGCGCCGAGGCGGGCCTCTCTGTGCCATGCGAGCTTGGCGGTTCGTCATCATCTTCGACGGGTTTTCTGAAAGCCATTTGAAGATTATTCAAGATACGAATTTCTTGCAAATCATGAAGGGAAAATAGCGTGAGGAAGTACCTCTGTGAAGACACAAAAGACTTAAACAAATCGGACACCCGAATCACTCGGGCCCGAGCTGGGAAGCTTCTCTGCGCTCGACGCGGCTACTGGGTCGGCGGATTGGGGAGACGGAGGACTTGGAGGCTGCTTCGCCTAGGCTAAGGGTGACCTCGTTGCTGGGCGGCGGCGGCGCACAAGCGCGACGTTGTCATCGTCGTCATCCTCACCCTAGTCCCCTGAAGCGACCCCCTTGCCTTTCTTGGCTGGAGGAGCAATAGTCGAGCCTTCAGCAGGACGCTTGCGCAGTACCTCCTTGTGGTGCGGAGCTTCTGGGACCGGATGGGTGGAGAAGAAAGCTTCACATCCCTGTGGCATGTCAGACTACATTAGTTCCGGCTCTATCCTAATAAACCGCGGTTGAGTTGAGAAGGGTCTTCTTACCGTTGGTGGCAAATACGTCAGGTGGTACGCAGCCGGGCACTCTGCCTGAACTATTTTCGAGCCTGGAGCGAAGAGCTTGGCCACTCGGCTGTTGATTTCCTTCTGCGAAAGGTTCTCACTAGATTCCCTAGTGGTATCTTAGGCCCCCGAGTACTCGAAGGTGAGTTGAACCCTCTCCTTTATGGGCTGGATACGGCGATGGGTGTAGTTCCAGACCACCCCAATGCCGGTCAACCCAGTAGACTTTGCTCTGTGGACAAGAACAAGAAGTTCCTTCACTTGGCCTCCCTCGTCATCGGCGAGGAGAGAAGACCAGGAGGGATGGACTGTGGGGCACTCGCCGGAGAAGGAAGGGAGGGCCGGAGGAGAGTTGGCACAGTAGAACCACTCCGAGTGCCAGCCCTTATTGGAGGTTCTCAAAGGAAGATCGAAATAATGCTTTCGGGCCCCTTCCCGCAATTGAAATCCCACGCCGCCGGCGTCCTTGGGAGAGTTCTTGTTGGGAAAGGGTTTAAGAAGGTAGAGATATCTAAAAAGGTCGAAATGAGGAGCGATCCCCAAATAGGCCTCACAAACATGGATGAAAATCGTGATTTGGAAGATGGAATTGGGGTTCAAGTGCGAAACCTCGATCCCGTAAAAGTGCAGTAATCCCCAGAAGAAAGGAGAGCAAGGAAGGCCGAAGCCGCGGAGAAAGAAGGATTCGAAGACAACTACCTCGTCGGAGCTAGGGGTGGGGCAGGATTCCCCGGCGGTAGCGCGCCAAGACATGAACCCTTGAAAGGGGAGCACGCCGATGGAGACCAACTTCTGTAGCCTCCGTTCGGTCGTGATGGACTTCATCCACTCCTTCCCACTCTTTGCAATCTTAGGGGTGGCGGGAGAAGGTGGAGCCATTGCGATCTGAGACGGGTGGTGGCAGAGGTTGCGACGAAGAAGAACCCTAGCGGTGGAGCTCGCTGGGAGAAGCTAACTGACTGGCGCGAAAAGTGAGTGAGGTGAACTAATTTCATTCCCCTGTTCCTAACTTATAGCAACGGGAAGTGTTTCGCATTCTGGGCCGGGCCTTAGTCTAGCGCTGGATGCGGCCTTTCTGAGGAGGGCTTGCTAATCACTCGGCTAGCCGAGTGGTTCCTCCCGAGAGGTCCGCGTTAAGCGCCGAGTGCCGGTCTAGGAGCAGGTGGACCTAACTACTCGGACGAAGCGGTGTTGCGGATTCGAGAACAAATCAAGAAGAAGCAGCGTCGCGGATTTAAGATCAAAGCAAAAAGAAAGACACTTGGGTATCCAAAAGATCTTCATTAAAGGGCACTTAGGCCTAATTACATTTCTCCAGGGCACAGCACATCGAGCTAAGGCTCGCCGCTGGCTCGCGAAGGAGCAAAAGAAGAAGCCCCCCGGCGGGAGGACTTCAGTATCCCCCGTCGGTGAGGAGGGCTGCGACCAGTGTGTCCTTGAGGGGGAAGCGCACCTTGTGGAGTTGCGGGAATCCGCGGATCAGAACCCTAATGGATTCTTCCATGCGGATCTCCGCCTTCTTCACGGCGAAATCCCGCCAGATGTCATCCTCGCGGGCCTTGGCGGCGGCTTCCTCCTCCGCTTTCGCATGGGCCTTAGCGACCCACTTCTCTATCAGCTCCATGATGTTCGCCATCGTTTGGGAGAGGGAGAAGGTGGAGATTTCTGGGTGTCGCCGAGAAGAAAATTTGAAAAACTCGAAAGCTGGTGGTGAAGTAGTATTCTGCCCCTGGGATTTCTTTTATACACAGAGGAAGTTTAAAGGGCGCGCCTTGTAATCCATTTCAAACACAGTAAAACCATCATGGCGTTGGGACAGAAGTGGATACGAATACGGTTTCCGACGGAAACGCGTGTTGCTCTGGCTGTGTGAGAAAAGGGCGCGAAAACGCTTCGCCTCCCCCTAATTGGGCTTGGGCTAAAACTGCAAAGGGCAACCCCCTTAACAGGCTTTCTTAACATGCCGCTAACGGTGGCACTGTGTTAAAATCAAGCCTAATCTGGCCTTGGTACACCCTGGAGGGCATATGACCGGAGGCGCCAAAATTAAAAGTATTTCACGGCATACCCCATGCTGGGTCACTAGCCAACTTCGCATGCTCGAGGTTGGGTGTTGGTGATATTTGGGTCCAATTTCTTGAGGTATGCCTTTTATAAGGTAGCCAGTTGTACACCGCTACCCGGGTACAAATACCTCTCGGCCAAATTGCATCCAGTCGGTATGCCCCTAGGGGCCTATGCTGATCCCGTCCCTGGTTGGGACAGGTACCACTTGGCTGAAAGGTGCGCCCCATGCTGGGCCGAGTGTTGGTTCATACAAGCTAAAATTGCGGCATGCTGCAAGACAGAAGTCGTAATGGCGTGGCTTAAGGCACGCCCCATGATGGGCCAGTTGCTGCTTTTACATGGCAAGAGTAGGTGTCAAGTAGCCGAATCCATTTGTTGAGGTGATGTGCCCAATGGGCCGAGTAAGTTGGAGTCTGGTACTACCAATCCAGGCATTACTTCAACACCAAAACTTAAGATTTCTTGAGTTCTTTACAATCTCTTTTCAGATTACAGGAGATATTGGTGAAACCAGTCGGCTAGACATCTGACTCGATCGTAAAGCATTCGGGGGCTACTATGGACTATATGGGCCCCGGGTATCCTCTAGAAGGCCCATAAGGGAGCAGATAGGGGGCGATCTAAGTTGGCCGGTTGGAGATAAAGACCACTCGGGTTACGCGCGCCTTGAGCTCCAAGGAAGTTCCCGAGGATATAATCTGTCTCCATGTAATTAGGAGATCAGTACATGCATGACATGTAACAGCATAACAGAATTAGCTACCGTGTACCACGTGCTATCCTGTAACTCTATCTCCCCCTATACTATATAAAGGGAGGGGGTAGAGGCCATCGGCACACACAGAGAGATCGATAGATAGCATCATCTTGCATCCCGCATCTTGATCCACCATATAATCCCAGAACACAGGAAGTAGGGTGTTACCTCCTCCGTTGAGGTCCTGAACCTGTCTAAACCTGTCTTGTGTCACCATCTGGCTTAGTTCTTGATTAGCGTTCCCTCGTACAAATTCATTGCCAGCGGTGACCCCCCAGTTAGTCTCCAGTCGACACCCCGAGCCATAAGGAGGCACCGCGCAAGCGTCCCGCTGGGGACTCGGCTGATGCTCCTGCGGCCAAGAAGGGGAAGGAAGTTGCCTCGGGGGACTCGGACGAGGATGACGATGAGGATAACGTCCCGCTCCTGCGCCGCCGCCGGTCGGCTCCAAGGTCGTCTCTGGCTCCGGCCAAGCAGCCACCGAGCCCTCCGTCTCCCCAATCCACTAGCCCAGCAGCCGCGTCGGGGACGGAGAAGCCCTTCGGCTCTCGCCCGAGTGGTTCGGGCCTCCGATTCGGATTCAAGTTCGTCTCATCACAAAGGTATTCATTCATCACACCACGCCTTCACGATTTGTAAAGGAATTTGTATCTTGAAAAATCTTCAAATGCTTTCAGAAAACCCGTCGTAGATGACGATGACATGCCAAGCTCGCATGGCACCGAGGTGCCATGCCCGATCGCCAAGCCGAGCCCCAAACAGCAGAGGACACGACTCGGCGTGCCGCAACTCACCAAGACTCTGGTCCATCCTCTGCCACTCGTCAATCCTCGCCAGTGAAGGGGAAAATCCCAGCCCCAGCCGCAGAGACCTCAGAACCAGAAATCGAGGAAATTCCTCGCCCCTCTGCCAAAGCTCACACACTCCACCCCTCCGACTGAAATGGAGGAAGGAGATGGAGGGCTACGATGTCGACGACGAGAGGGAAGCCGAAGAATGGGAGGTGTTAGAGAATATGGCCGTAACTCAGGCCGAGATGTACAAGGTAAAGCCTTTTTATGCCTTGAATTCTTGCTTTGCGTTAGGGAATCCCACTAATCTCCCTCCCTCGTCCATTCAGCGTACGAAAGAGCGGTCGAAGCAAAAGACCCTGTGCATGCAGAGAACAGTGGGCGAGCTAAAGTCTCGCGATGAGTTTGACAACGCATTATATGCGGCTAAGTCGCAATACCGTGGCTGGATCGAAGAGCTTCAACGAGAAGTTACCGAACTCCGACTCCGCCACGTGGAAGAGTCCAATACCATCCGAGGTACAAAACCTCGAACAATACTAAACTTTTGCAAAGAGAATGCTCCTTGGATGATAGTCTCTAAGACTTGCCCTTGAATGTATTATTGGAGACGAAGCGGAAGGCGCTGGAGGAGGTATCCGAGGCGAGGCAGAAGGTCTTGGAGGATGAAGTGTTCTGAGCCAGTACTCAAGCCGAGAAGCTGGCTAAATAACTGGAAGGTAACTTTCCGCCATTGACTCTCCCTGGCTCAGCCCCAGCGAAGCCCGACTGATTTGTGACGTTTGATTGATTGCGCAGAGTATCGGGAGAAGACCAGGGCAAAATTCCAAGTTCTGGATGAGAAGGTGAAGTCTGCCCACGAGCGTCACAACCGCACTATACGAGGATAGCTCCGACGCTCCGGTACCTTTATCCTGAAGAAGAGCTGCCATTTGATGCCGACATCCTAGAGGCTCGCCTTGACGATATTCCAGCACGGATTAAGGTCTTCACACAGGAGGCAGCAACGACATGCACCAGCCAAGGCCTCACGATTGCAAAGTCAAACTTCCCTCGCCTAGACTTCGAGGCCCTGAAGGAAGGATTTGAATGCACCGAGGAAAAGGCCTGCGCCCTGTTGGAAGAAGTTCGTCCGACTGCTACCCATATAGTTAAACACTTGGATTTGTAGATGTATTTGTTGCCCAAACGCTTGATTGATCCTCGATACTTGTGATCTTGTTTATCCGAGTACTTAGCTTTGTCCTCTTTCATGAAACGCATCTGCAGACTGGTCCAGCCCCCAAGTGCCAGGAATTAGCAGTTGGCTATCTCCCCGTGCACCAACGGAGTAGCTAAACGTTGTCTTTGGCAAGTACCAGCGCCATTACTCCAGAATTCTCATAACACCCGAATTTGGTCAACACATGTAAAGAGAAAACAACTTTTATTGATACGATAGGGTACGGTTGAGTACGCACACTATTTAGTATAGCCCCCGACTTACTGCTTAGTTGTTTACGGCTAAGTAGCAAGTCAGAAAAGGAAATTAATTACATGCTGCTTGAATACATGACTTTAAGGGTAAAAACGACGTAGCTGCTCGATGTTCCAGGTGTTAGGCACTTCAGATCCGTCTTCACGTTGTAGCCGGTAAGCCCCCGGGCGGGTCACTTCAGCGATCACATAAGAGCCTTCCCAAAGTGGGGAGAGTTTATGCCCGTGCTTCTGATTCCTTCAGAGGACCAGATCTCCCTTGGAGAACGCATGGCCCCGTACTTGCGCTGATGATAGCGACTCAAGCCCTGTTGGTACTTTGCCGAATGGATCATTGCAGCTTCCCTAGCTTCCTCGAGCCGATCGAGGTCTTCATATCTTGTCTCATCCGACTGATTATCGTCAAAACTGGCGACCCGAGGGGACCAGAACTTCAATTCAGTCAAGAGGACCGCCTCTGAGCCATAGACTAGGAAGAAGGGTGTCTGCCCGGTTGCTCGACTTGGGGTTGTTCTTATCCCCCAGAGCACCGAAGGCAACTCCTTTACCCAGCGCATTGCGTACGACTTTAGGCGATCGAAGATTCTGGCTTTAAGCCCTTGTAGCACCAATCCATTGGCACGCTCAACCTGCCCGTTGCTCCTTGGGTGGGCCACCGAAGCATAACATATCTTAATGCCCAGCTCCTCGCCCCAATCTTGGAATTCGCTGCTTTTGAACTGAACGCCATTGTCGGTGATGATGCGATTGGGAACGCCAAAGCGCACAACGATGTCCCAGAAGCACTCGCGTGCCTTGGTCGCAGTGATAACAGCAACCGGCTTGGCTTCAATCCATTTTGTAAACTTGTCGATGGCGACGAAGAGATGTGTAAATCCGCCTTGCGCTCGCTTGAGGGGGCCTACCATTACCAGATTCCAGACAGTGAAGGGCGAAGAGATTGGAATTGTTTGTAGATCCTGGGCTGGCATGTGAATTTGCCGTGCAAAGAACTGACACCGTCACATCTGCATACTATGTCTTCCGCGTCTGTGACCGCGGTTGGCCAGAAGAATCCTTGCCGATAGGCTTTTCCCACCAGGGTGCTGGTTGCCGCATGGTGCCCACATTCCCCCGAGTGGATATCATTGAGTAGATCTCTGCCTTCTTTCTCTGATTTGCAACGCCTTAGTACCCCAGAACTGCTTTTTCTGAAAAGCTCGTCCCCGACTACCTTGTAGCTTTTGCTTGGGCGTGTAATGCACTCGGCAAGGCTTCGATCCTCAGGCAGCTCGTCACGAAGAAGATAATCTAAGTAAGGTTGAGTCCACCTGGGATTAATTGATAATAACTCTGCTTCTGGTTCTGGCTGCTTCTCTTGATCTTCTCCCAGTGCAGGGGGTAGCTTGATAGATGGCGCGCGCAGTTCCTGGACGAAAACACCAGTCGGGACTTGAGCCCGAGTGGATCCCATCCGTGCTAGCTCGTCTGCTGCTTCGTTATCCCGGCGGAGCACGTATGTTAGCTTCAGTCCGTCGAACTTGTCTTCTAACTTTCGTACCTCCTGACAATAAGCCGCCATGGTGTCGCCGATACAGGACCACTCCTTTTGAACTTGGTTAACCACGAGTTGGGAATCCCCGCGCACCATTAATCGCCTGACACCAAGCAATATGGCGACACATAGGCCGTGAATGAGTGCCTCGTACTCGGCGGCGTTGTAGCTGACGGGAAACAATATCTGCAGGACGTAGCATAGTTTCTTTCCAATCGGCGATATGAGCAAAATCCCAGCCCCCGCGCCGCTGAGCATGAGGGAACCATCAAAGTACATTGTCCAGTACTCGAGATTCTCCTTTGCTGCTGAGGTCTCAGCCTCTGTCCACTGTGCGACGAAATCAGCTAATGCTTGAGATTTGATGGCTAAGCGAGGCCTGAACTTTATTTCAACGGCTCCAAGCTCGACTGCCCACTTGGCAACTCTCCCGGTGGCTTTCCGAGTGTGGAGTATATCTCCCAGTGGGAAAGAAGTGACCACCGAAATTTAATGCTCTTGATAATATTGCTTGAGCTTCCGCAATGTGAGTAACACGGCGTATAGAAGCTTCTGGACTTGTGGGTACCTTGTTTTCGATTCGCCCAAAACCTCGCTTACGAAGTAGATCGGGCGCTGCACCTTCTGGAGGGAGCCCTCCTCATCTCGTTCAACCACCATAGCGCTGCTGATGACGTGAGTCGTGGCGTTGATGTAGAGTAAAAGGGGCTCCTGGGGCATGGGAGGGACCAACACCGGAGCCGTGGTGAGGAACCTCTTTAAATCTTCGAAGGCTTCTTGTGCTTTTGCTGTCCACTGAAAATCGCCTTGTCGGCATAAGAGCCTAAATAATGGCATGCCTCGCTCTCCGAGTCGGGAAATGCATCCAGTGAGCTTCTACATGTCTTTTTGACTGGTCGGGGCTTCATCTTGATGATGGCGTTGACCTTTTCTGGATTGGCTTCAATCCACTGGTGAGAGATGACGAATCCGTGTAGTTTACTAGACGGAACCCCAAAACGCACGTCTTGGGATTTAGTTTCGTCCGGTATGCCCTTAGGCTCTCGAATGTCTCGGTCAGATCTTCTATGAGATCCCATCTGGATTTAGTTTTTATGACGATGTCATCGACGTAGGCCTCCACGTTGCGTCTGAGCTGAGTCTGAAAACATCGCTGTATGGTGCGTTGATAAGTCGCGGCAGCGTTTTTCAGCCCGGGTGGCATTGTGATATAGCAGAAAGCACCAAAAGGCGTATAAATGACGTCTTGATGCAATCTTCCTCCTTTAGACTGATCTGATGATACCTTGAGTAGGTGTCCAGAAAACTCAAGAGCTCGCACCCGGCGGTGGAATCCACCACTTGGTCGATGCGGGGTAGCCCAAAAGGATCCTTGAGACACGCTTTGTTGAGGTCGGTGTATTCGACACACATCCGCTATGTCTTATTTTTCTTCTGCACCAGGACCGGATTCGCAAGCCACTTTGGATGATACACCTTCTTGACGAACCAAGCTGCCAACAATTTGGTGATCTCATCTCGTATGGCGTCCTTCCTATCCATAGCAAATCTTCGTAGGCGCTGGTTGATTGGCTTCGCCTTTTCGTTGATGTGGAGAGAGTGCTCAATCACCTCCCTCGGAACACCAGGCATGTCCGAAGGCTTCCAAGCGAACACATCCTAGTTTTCCCGAAGGAAAGTGATGAGCGCATCTTCCTATTTGCTGTCAAGCCCTGTCCCAATCACGGCAGTCTTGGCCGGATCAGACGGGTCCAACAAAATCTTTATGCTTTCCTCAGCTGCTAGGATGGATGTTTTGGCCTGCTTCTTGGCGGGGATGTCACCTTCATCCTGAAGGGATGCAACCTCCAGTCGGATCTTCTCTATCTCGGCAGACGAGTCTAGTGCCTGCGCCATCTCACAGCTTTCGCTGTCATAGAGCATGGACTGTTTAACGTCACCAGGGAGGGTGATTACACCATTGGGACCTGGCATCTTTAAGACGAGGTAAGTGTAGTTGGGAACAGCCATGAATTTGGCAATCCTCGGCCTTCCCAACATTGCATGATATGCTGTCTCGAAATCAGCCACATCGAAATTCAGACTCTCAGTCTGATAATTATCCTTAGTCCCAAACGTGACGGGCAGAGAGCTCTGTCCGAGTGGTATCGTGGACGTCCTGGGCATTACCCCGTGGAAAGGAGATGATCCCTGCCATAGCTAGGAACAAGGAATATTCATCTGGTCCAGGCGTCTTGACGAAAAGGACATTAATCCCGCTCCCGCCGTCGACCAGAACGCTCTTTAGTTTGCTTCCTCGCACGACCGGATCTAGCACCAGAGGATACCTCCCGGGGAAGGCGATCCGATCCGGGTGGTCCGATCAGTCGAAGGTGATGGGCACCTCGGACCAGCGCAAGTACTTCAGTGTCACGGGCATGACAGCGTTGATCTCCCGAGTGGTAAGCGTTTGCTTCCGCTTGGACTCGTACACATCATTGCCCTGAAGATGTAGCTGATCTCGCGCTCGGCGTCCTTGTAGTCTCCATTGGGTTTCTTGCCTTGACCGCCCTTGGGCGCCGACTGTTTGGAGTTCTCTGCGAATTTCTGTAGGATGAGGCAGTCTTTGGCAGAATGTTTTCCTCGTGGGTGGAAGGGACATACCGAGTCAATTACCTTGTTGTAGTCGTTGTCGTTGGGGGGCTGTTGACGTCAAATAAACACCAATTTTATACGTCAACATATTCCGAAATTCCAGCTTTTCGAGGGAAAATCAAGGTTTATACTAACATTTTATTTATTCTAATAAAGTTGCACAAGTTTTGGTGAGTTTTGGGTCTACAGGTGCAAATCAGGACAAACCAGGGCCAGACCGGGCAACAGGCCAGGCCGGCCGACCCACCTAGGTCGGCCGACCCATCCAGGTCACCGATCCAGCCTTGTCTTCTCCCCAGTGGCATAAAAACACAAAATGAGGCCATCTAGACCATCCACTACTGTCGGTTTGATCGAATGGACACGGTTGCTTCAAAAATGAGCATAGGATTCCCTTGGATTCCATTTTTGCGCAAGTCCATTTGAGGCACCAGCTTAAGGGGATAATCTACACCATCAAGAGAGCATCCCATGCAAATTCCACGGCCGGGAGACGTAGGAGGTGGGTTGGCCGACCCACCTAGGCCGGCCGACCCAGTCTTGAGCCCCCTCGGGTTCCCCTTTGGAGGAGGGATGGATGACACGTGTCCCTACACGTGGAGCACCCCGGTTGGCTGCGCAACACTTTAAATAGACCCCCTCTCCTCACTCGTAACACAACACACTACACTTTCACATTTGCATTCCACTTAGTAAAGTAGCTCTTAGTTAGTAGAAGTTGGGAGTTAGAGTCAAGTCGAGCCGACGCTTGGAGTTCCGAAAGTGTCTTCGGGAATTCGGGTAATAGCTCTTGTACCCTTTCCTAATTGTTTCAATTAGTGAGATCACTTCATTCATTGCTATAGTGTTGAACTTTATTTGAGCTGAGTATATCTGCATAAATGAGTTGTGTAGATTTGCTTTACCGGTAGCTTATATTCGTCTGGAATCAGTTTAGGTTCTCACTCATATACTGTTAGAGCCAGGCATTGAACCTAGATCAACTTATTTTAGTACTGAGGAAGACTGATTACGAATAGTCGCAGTGGTGTCTGAGACTAGGACTAACTCGTTTTACACCCAGGGCCACGTATATGTGGTAGGTGGTGACAGCCCTATCCATCCGTAGATACTAAGTATCTCGTGCGTAACCCACAGCGTCCGGCTTTGAACCAGTAGAGCCAAATCGAAACGATCATAACCATTCGGGATTCCAATTCAGGATAGCAGGTGGTAGTGAGTGTCCAAGCTCCGACGACGAATATCAAGTGGACCACTAGTTGATTACCCTAAGCTCACTCAATTTAACTGAATCACACGACTTTGTGAACTTATTTAAACTTGTCTCGTTGTCCTCCCAACTATCTATCTAGCTAGTGTAGCTTTCTCTTTAATTATGTGAATATTTATCGTGTGTGTGTCCCGGTCTTTTCCTTTATCCTAACCCCCGTTACCTAGACTGGCTGGTATTTTCAATAATTAAGATATAGAGGTTTATCTCTTTAAACCCTCGTTCCCTGTGGAATCGATAACTCTAGGAATACTCCTGGTGAAAACTACAAGCGATATCCGTCCGCTTGCGGATTAATTTCTTTGAGCGTAAGAATCGCCAACAGGGGCTTAGGCCGATTGTGCTCCATGTTGGCGACCATCTCGTCCCCCTTCCGCTTCTTATCCTTGGGCTTGCCCTGCTCATCATTACGCTTCTTCGTTTTGCCTCCCGTCGTTGCCACCACGATGGTTCATGATGGCCTCCTCGGCGTTGGCCTCCTGATCCGCCATTGTGAACATGGCCTTGAGATTGCGCAGAGGGTCCCGAGTCATCTGCCTTATTAGCTCTTCGGATTTGCATCCGGCGAAGAAGGCATCGATGACTGTTTGCTCCGAAACGTCCTGGATCTCTTTCTTGTTCTTGGTAAAGCGCTTGATGAACTCACGAAGAGTCTCGTTTTTGCGCCGATGCAGCTGTCTAAACTCCCATCTGCCCGCGGGCCTTTCGTAGGTCCCTTGGAAATTGGCGATGAACTGCAACTGGAGGTCGTCCCAAGACTCGATTGAGTTCTCCGGAAGTCCCGTTAGCCAGGTCTGGGCGGTTAGGTCAAAGCGACAGGCAAATAGTTTACCATGACGTTCTGATCACCTCCTGCCGCACTGACTACTAAGGCGTAAACCTGCAGCCAGTTCTTTGGATCCCTCTCACCATCAAATTTGTCGATGCCTTTGAGGTCAAAACCATCCGGCCAAACCACTCGACGAAGATCCAGTGTGAAGGCCTAAATCCCCTCCAATGGTCGTGGCCGCCTCCGCCTTGGGGATCTGCTACGGTGCCCCCGTGGCGAGTCTTGGTGACGCTCCTGACGGTGGTCGCGCCGGCTGGCGGTGCACTCAACCTGATCATCAACGCGCCTGCTGTGATGGCTACGAGAGTTTCGTTTGCCGTCAGCGCGCTCCCACCGTTTGGCTTCTATGTCTTGACGCATATCGTGGCCTGCTGGCTGGCGGGAATCGCCAACTGCGGAGGCGCGACCCCGGTTCTGATTGCGCGCAGAACAACTGCGAGACGAAGTGGTCGGGGCGGAAATCGCCTCGTTTTGTTGAATGGCAGCCATCTCTACCATGGCTGTTGCTCGGGCGAGGGTCTGGACGAGCGGGCTGCCTACTGGAAGTTGCGGCGCGATAGCCTCAATGAGAGTCTTCGATGCGATGACGTTTGCCTGGGGAGTCGTGTGGACGTCCTGGTCCCAAAGCTTCACCGCGCTAAGCTCGTTCTGGACATCGCGGGCGCGGGCGCGAAGTTGACCTTTGCAATCTTGGTCCTCCGCTCGGCATGGGTCTGGGTCCACCGCGCCAGTGGCGGTTTCCTCGTATCCGACAAGCGGAGAAGCAGAGTGATGGTCCTCCGCGCTGAGAACGAAAACTTGTCGGCAATTACGGATCTCAGCGCTCTTGTCGGACTCGGAGTCAGAAACAGAGAGGCTGACTTGTTCACTTTGTGCAATGGGTTGGCCAACAAAACATAGATGGGTTTGATCGGCCAAAACCGAATGGTTTCAATGCGCTCGCTGACTGGCTATCTCCTGTCCGAATCTTAGAGGAAATCCGTGTCAAGGTCGCAGCGGAATTCACGTGTCCGGAGGGAAATCCAGCCGAGGGCGTTGAGTTGTTGTTGGGCGGACTAGGATTCACGCCCGTGCGGTTGACCCCGCCGAGTCCTTTTTCGTCTCCCTCGGGGGGAGGTGCGAAGTCGAACAGCGAGCGGGTCAATCCGCTAAAGGTACTTGCTGAATTCTTCAATCCTAAGGGCAATGGGTTCCGTTATCGCGCATACCTTCTTGCGAAGAGATCTCCCTGGGAGGAGAGAGATAAAGATTACCGACGCAGTCGGCGATGAAGTTCAGGGT
Organism: Raddia distichophylla; assembly: GCA_005191435.1. Lineage (NCBI taxonomy): Eukaryota > Viridiplantae > Streptophyta > Magnoliopsida > Poales > Poaceae > Raddia > Raddia distichophylla. The sequence goes on from SPJY01002375.1 coordinate 2,048,663, forward strand.
GTCGAAGCGAAGGGACTGCCTCAGCCTCAAGGCGACATGCGGAGATCTTGAAAAAGCCTTCTAACTTGAAAGATGATCTTGACGCTGCCCCCTACCTGGCGCGCCAACTGTCGACTGATGGTTAACTGGGGGTTACCGTCGGCAATGAATTTGTACAAGGGGGCGTTAGCAAGAACTAAGCTAGATGGTAGCACAAGACAGGGATTTATACAGGTTGAGACCCTCAACGGAGGTAATACCCTACTTCCTATGCTCTAGGATTATGGTTGATCATGATCCGGGATGCAAGATGACCAAGATGGTGTGTATGAGATCTAATGTCCTCTATACATATGTGTGTCTATGTCCATGGCCTCCACCCCCTCCCTTTATATAGTGGAGGGGGAGATAGAGTTACAGGATAGCACGTGGTATACGATAACTAATTTTGTTATGCTGTTACATGCCATGCATGTGTTGATCTCCTAATTACATGGAGCTAGATCATATCCTCGGGAACTTTCTTGGAGCTCAAGGCGCCTGTAACCCGAGTGGTCTCAATCCTCAATCAGCCGACTTGGATCGCCCCCATCTGCTCCCTTATGGGCCTTCTAGAGGATACCCGGGGCCCACATAGTCCACAACGTTGACGACGGTTTGTTCCGAAACATCCCAGATTTCGTTCTTCATCTTCGTACATCGTTTGATAAACTCGTGAAGAGTCTCGTTCTTTCGGCGATGTAGTTGACCAGTCTCCCACCTCTCGGCGGGTCATTCGTAGATCCCATAAAGTTGGCAATGAATTACTCTGGCAGGTCATCCCAAGACTCAATAAAAGTTCTCGGGGAGCCCCGTTAGCCATGTTTGGGCGGTTGGGGTCAGAGCGACTGGCAAATAGTTCACCATTACGTAATGATCACCTCCTATCGCGTTGACTGCCTGGGCATAAACCTGCTGCCAGTTTTTGGGTCCCTCTCGCCATCGAACTTATCGATGCCTTTGGGGTTGAAGCCATCTGGATAGACCACTCGGCGGAGATCAGGGATGTATGCCTGATTTCCTTCCAAGGGGAGTGGCTATTGGTTCCATGGGGATCTATTGCGGCGTTCGTAGAGTTGACCTTGACGTGGATGCCGGTCGTGGTGGTCGTGCCAACTGGCAGTGCTCTCGGCGTGGTCGTCGTTGTGCCGACTACGATAACTGCGGAAGGCCCACTCTCTACCAGCATGTTCTCTCCTCCTGGCTTCTATGTCGTGGTGAAGGTCGTGGCCCGCCGATCGATGCGTCCCTACCGTCCGGTTGCGAGCGGAACGGCTGTTTGCCATCACGGTCGCAGCTGGAGCCGGGTGCGCCTCAATCTGTTGGATGGCCGCCATCTCGACCATGGTCATTGCCCGGGTCGAGGTTTGGATGAGCGGACTGTTTTCTGGTAGTTGTGGAGCCATGGTCCTGAGAAGAGTATTTGAAGCGACGATGTTTGCTTGTGCAGTTGTGTAAACGTCATGCTCCCATAGCTTCACCGCCCACAGTTCGTTTTTGACGTTGCTGCCGCAGATTTCAAGCTGGCGCATGTGATCTTGATCTTCTGCATGATGCTGATCCGAATCAGCAGCCTCCATGGTGGCTGCTTCATCCCCAACATGCTGAGAAGTGGAGTTATGCTCGCCAGTGCCAAGGACGAATACCTCATTGTAGTTGCAGATCTTCGTGCTCCCATCCGACTCGGAGTCCGAGTGGGATAAGCTGACCTGTTCACCCCTTCCAATGGGTTGACCACCATTGACGACACCCACGAACGTAGTTGGATCTAGTTGGATTGCTTCGACAGGTATAAGAGATTGAATCTCAGTGTGGTCACCTCCTGTCCCGAGTTCAAAGAGAGTATATGCGAAGGTAACAGCAGATTTCCTGAACCCGAAGGGAAATCCAATCTTAGATGCGGAGGCACCTGCGAACTGGATCTTGTCCGAGTCCGAGAAAGCAGTGGTGTCGAGTTCTTCTCTAACCACTAGGAGGAGGATGCAAGATGGAATTACTGGCTCATAGATTTGGCGACGGCAACTGTAGAATTCTCCGGTCTAAACAACGAAGAGGACGGTAAAGCGCACATACCTTCTGGAGACGAGGTCTCCCTGGAAGGGAAAGACGAAGGTTGCCGATGCCGAGGAATCCGAAGCATAGCGTTTCCCTTGGTACGAAGATGGGCAGTGAACAGATTTGACGATGCCATCAAGCCTGATGACGATCTCGACGCCCTACCTGGTGCGCCAACTGTTGACATGTGCTCAACCGGGGGTTGTTGTCGGCAATAGATTTGAATGGGTCATGCACTAGATCTTAGGCTTGAAGGAAACACGTACAAGACAGGGATTATCCAGGTTCAAGCCCTCTCTGCGGAGGTAATACCGTACTCCTGCATTCGTGGGATTATGTTGAAGATCTGATGATCAAATAGCTTATACGCCTCTACGACCCTTACCCCTCCATTTACATAGTGCAAGGGGGATAAGGTTACATGGTATGATCACTAGGGAGTCCAGCACTCATACGCACCGGTGTTTACAAGTATGAATGTCTGAATCACACGGTACTAAGCACTATCCTCGGGACTATCCTTGACGCGCAAGTCACATGTAGTCCGAGTGGTTCCTATCCTCTTCCAGCCTGCTCGGGTCGCCCCTGTTTGTTACCTCATGGGCCTTCCGTGAGAATACTCAAGGCCCATGTAGTCCACACCTATGGAGGCATTCAAAAGTGTTTGAAAGAAAATTTTAAAAAATATAATGCTAGTTAGTTGAGCTGTCGATTTGAATCTACTTTGCTCTCAAAAGGATGCATGTGGTGTTCTATCGTAGCCGCCTTGATGCCTTCTTAGGCCGTGACATTTGGATTGTGATTTTCTAGCCACATCTTCCAATATAAAAATAGATTTACCTCATTTCTTGAACTTGTGAGCACCGAACTAAAATTGCATTTGCATCATGCCTTTTGCTTGTTCCCTTAAATTTCCTGATGTCCATATTGCCAAAAGGGGAAGAATTGAAAAATACATTAACATGTATTTTGTTAAAAAAAATGGGGGAAGAATTTATTGGGAAGATTTGACATTCGCGACTTGGAGATTTTGAATACATGTTTTCCTATCTTTTGCTTCAAGCGTGATTCGACATTTTCAACATGCCTTGTTCGACAAATAAAAAAACTTCAAAATATTTTTCGATGGTTTGTCATTATATTCATCAACGGGGAGTGTTGAGACCCATGTGGAGGGTATCCCAGTTTGATGATGAATAGACTCCCTCCGTTCTTTTTTGTGTGATGCATTTGACTTTTCGATTTGTCTTTGACCATTCATCTGAATCATTTTTTTTTTTGTAAATATCATTTATTTGTTGTGATTTGTTTTATCAATAGAGTTACTTTAAACATGACTTATTTTTTTGCCTCTTTGTATTAAATTTTTTAATATGACGAATGGTGAAAGACGTATCAAAAAGTCAAAGGCATCAAACAAAAAAAAGGACGGAGTATGTGACAAGATGGAGTTTATAGAGTTTTGAAAAAATTTTAATGATGCATTTGTGGAAATTGTCGTGGAATTGGAACCGGACCATTGTGCTTACCTTGGCCTAGGTAATCGTTTTGAATGGACGTGGTCCAGTGGAATTTGTCAAGCTGACATGTGGAGTGTTAGGGCTTGCTAATTGTGGTGTCACGAATGGATTATGATGTTGGTAACCCATGTGTTCTCCTTAGTGATGCAGGTATCGGCGGGTACATGGCTGACGCTTTGCGGGGACAGCTGGAGGCTGGTGCGTTCGGAGGCATGCATGCGACCGGGTTCGATGATCTGGTAGTCACATGAGGTGTTGTGCTAGAGAAGCTTCACCATGGAAAGAAGTTTGGGACAGCTGGAGGCTAGCGCGTTGGTTACTTGGTGGCGAAGTTGATTTAACCGGTGGGCCTAGGCGCGGGCTGGTGATCGAGGAAGCTGCGAAGATATTTTTCGAAGAAATATGTGGTGAATATTCCCTATCGGGATTGTGTCTTGTGGTGTGTGAGTTGTACACTACTCATTCTCAAATGAACGGTGGAGATGGGCTCTAGGGTTTAGGGCATCTCACCCTTGGGCCATATAAGGAGGGGAAGGGGTAGCCCTTGCCTTCATCCCCTTAGACCTGAAAATTTATGAAATAGAGAGGGTGAGTTGAGAGTGTTTTGGGTGGCACTTAGAGTGCTTGTGGTCACAAGAAGTGTGACTTGTAATCCCCCAACTTTTATGCAATGAAATCCTTTTTCTCCATTAACATGTTGTGTTTATTTGCTTTTAATTATTCTTGCTCTTGTTTTCCTTTTTGGAGATATTCTTTGGAGATGAATCTTGGTGATTTCTTGCTAGTTCTTGATAGTCTATGATGCATTGAGGTTGCTAATATGATTTGCCGCACTCTTTGCAACCGCATGAGGTACTATAGATCAAGTTCTTAATTTGTTGCAAATTTATCCTGAAACTTTCCTCCGTACAGCAGTCAGTAAACAATTTTTAGAAAAATCTAGAAAACTCATTTTTGGACGATTCTAGTTGGAACAGATGCGTGACTCACATTCCCATCAGTGGTAAAAATTTGAAGTCCACTCGTTTCCCCATTTGGGAGCTATGACGTGAATACAGAGCCTCAAACTTGCAGTCTCGACTTCTTGACAGTTCTTGGTGCATGCTTTCTTAATTTCTATAGATGGATTTTGATACTGAAATTTGGAGTAGACCATCACGACTCACCCACATGGGTGTAGAAACAGTTTGCAAATTTCTGGAGCCTTCCAACAGTAGTAACCACTCTATTCTTGCAAGACAATTTTTCTGGGAATCTGCTTTTCACTTTTAGTAATGACTTTGGTGTTTTGGCTTGATCTCTTTCTCAAAAGCAAGGTTTGAATTGACTCTTCTTTGTTTGGACACTTGACAACCAGGATTGTGATTCCAAAATCCTAATATTTTATGGCTCTCGTACACCCAAGTGAAGGGTACACATAGTTGTCAAGTTGTTTGGATTTTTGATGGAATCGTAGAAAAAATTTTGTGGCGTATATTCACCCCCCTCTATCCGCCTAGCTCGGTTTTTCATGATGTGACATTATCTTTGACGAATAACGGCGCCATAGATAGATGGTAGATAGACAGATGTACATTCAACCCATTCACACTTCATCAAATAATCACATTAAGAACTAATTGCACATATATTTTATTGAACATAGCATCATAATAAGATAATGTGTTTGATCGATGCATCGCACCATCGTGTCACCAAGTCACAAACAATCACATGGTTTAATAGTTTCTGATAGAAATTCAACAACACAAAATATAAGGGACCACAAGCAAGTACCAGCCTAGAGCAAAATATGGTTTGATGTCAAGATTTGAACCACTTGACAGATTTATCAAGTCAGCGGGATTGACATGCAAAGCTCACGAGACTATGAAGAATTGCATCACTTTCCTCTTGCACTTCTCTACTTTGCTCGTGACACCTCTTGACTTATTCCAATTCTCTTTTGGTACGATAAGCATCTATATGAATGGAAGAACATATGTACCTATGGCAAAATAATAAGCATTTCAAGGAATATTGGGATGAACTCTTGTTGAAATTTCATTTCTTCACTTAGCCAATTGACAATTCCACCACCTCCCCAACCTTCCATAGGTAAATGAACAGCCGGAGCGGCAACTGCAATGCAAAACTACAGATGTTTAACTAAATAGTGCTGTCATATAATTTTGTTACAACAAAATGTACTTGTTTAATTCAGTCTCTTTTGGTAGGCCCCGGGCTAAAAACTGAAAGGAAAATTTATAGATTCAATGCCACGTTCAGTAAAAATTATGATACATGTATAGGATGCACTTAATGTGTACGAGCTTGTCCAACAGATGTATTAGAAATTATGTCACAACCATGTCATTACCTACATCCTAACTTTTGGTAGTCCATTATTAAATTTTTGCAACAATCCCTATAGATTCAGACCAGTTAAACAAAAAGAAACCATGTTCTGTTTAGATAGAAAAAGGTAAAAGAAAAAATTCTCTTGGAAAGATCGACCATAGATTATATTAAGAGAAAAAACTCATAAAATAGATTATGGTAGGAAAACACGCACATCAACCAGTGTCGTTGCTTTCGATACGCACATCAATGTAGATTAAAATTCCATCGAGGCCAACCAATGGTTGATGTTCGCACAGGGTACCATGCAGGTGTACCGTTTATCAATAGTAATGCACATTTACGATTTTAAACGTGTTGGTAAGTGAAGTTAAATGTTTAATTAGTACGATTTTGCTAATCACAAAAATTTCTATGTAAGGGGACGGAGATCCAGTAGCTCCGCAGTCACCCTCAGCCTCTACTCCCGCCTCCCAGTCACTCTCAGCCTCTCCTCACTGGCCTTCTACTTTGGTTTTGTGAGCGTCAACTTGAAGTTGATAAACTAGGTAGGCTAGAACTATTCTAAAAAAGTTGCATGGAGTTCGACCTTTTGATGGAAACAATACATCGATTTGGAAGAAGAACTAAGCCACCAACCAGCAAGGACATTTATTCATAGTTATAAATTTCAGACCTTCTTGAGCCAAGGAGCTATTACGCAACCACTTTTGGGTAAATCGGGATAAATAACAACTCAAGGAGCACCTTTGATCCCTCAAGATGTTGTCAAGAGACATGCTTACTACAGTGAATGAGTTAAGCCCCTTTTCAAATAAGCAACTTTATCCTTAAGCGACATGTTCTTAATAGCCAAGTCACTAACATATTCAATGACATCAAGATCACCTCTAGCACTAGGATTGGCAACACAAGTATTATTATTGATACTAGTCAATGTGGGGTTAACATTTAGAGCAACACTATGAACTCTAGTGATCATATGAATTAGGTGACATTAAACGCTAATCGTACATCATTAGAAGCAAGCTTGTCTTCCATAATGATCTCACAAGTAATGCTCATCTCATGCCTTTTTGTTGGTAGAAATTTAATAAGTATATTATAATCAGTTTCAAGTAGTCCATACTTCTCAATCAAATATTGAAATTAATTTGTTATAGTAGCATGCATGTTCTTTAGAGATTTGAATCTAAGACATATTCCTTAGAAAAAGCATCAGTCAAGTCATCAACTGAAGAAGCAAATTCTTCAATGGGAGGGATGATATTTTCTTCCTTATCAATCATAGCCAATAAAAACTACTTATTGGTAGTGAGGCACATGGGAGGGTTAGGGGTTGGAAGGGTAAACTCTTCAATTGTAAGTCTGGCCAATTCAACACTCCATGAATCTTTTTCAGAGGATGAGTCAATTGAGCTTTCACTGTTTGTAATCCACCCATTCTATTCTTTTGGGTTGATCTGAACAGCTGAACAACTGAACTGACTGAATTTTGAGAGATTCTCGAGGTAGTCTTGAAATTCAGATCCATTTTGTTTCACTTGCTTTTAAAGCGTTAGGACACTTCTTTGAAACAATGAAAAATAGACTTAAAAAACACAAAGCCTATGTCTTTTTAAAACATGGATAAACCGTTAATCCGTTAAGAAGCTAAGCTGAAAAGAACAGAGTCGAAAGTTCCATCCTTCACCCTCTTGATATTGAATAATTTTAACTTCCAAGAGAACTTCTTGTTGTCTTTGTCTAAAAGATTGAGCTTGGTGGTTAGAAAGGGGAATTGAATAAATGCCTTCATTTTTTACGCTTTCTTTGACAAATTAAGCCCACTTCACGGCAAGACTCACCATGCAAAGATCAAACCACAAGAGCCTCACCATGTACAGAACAAAGAGATGGTGTTCATGGGATTAATTGGATGAGATTAAGGTCCTTGTGACCTCTTTCCACCTGCTCAACCAGCCAAGACAATATTCAAACCACAAAAAATCCTTCAGAAAAAGAAATCAAGCCAAAGCACCGGGCTTTCTCTTGGCCCGTCTTTGGAGTGACAAGAACTTTATGACCTGAAGGAGTGGATGAGGCGGAGATACACCTTTCTTGATTGCGCCTTCAATTATGGGTGGCGGCCAAGGTGGCGGCCGAAGTAATGGAGACGATGACGCCATATCCGGAGGCCAACTGCGTGATCGACCTGGCCAAGGTGGCGGTCGATAGTACCAAGTTGATGATGCCATCATAGTAGACGTATAAGAAGTAGACGATGCAGTGAATTGTCGCCAACTTGTCATGACCGTAGTGGATGCAGGGGAAGGGGTGGCGGTCACATCCATGTGGGCGATGCCCTCATCAAAGTATAATATGATTAACAATTAGTCAATCTAATAAGCATGCATCTTTAGTAATTAAACAACATAGTTTAAGAAAAAACTGGGTAATGAATATGATATTAGTGATGCTAATCCGCACTAGGGAAAGTCGCTGTCCCTCCCTAATACGGATCACATCTAAAGAGTAAGTGTTAACTCGCCTTGATCCTGTAGGTGGTCTTCTTCGGCGTCCCCAAATCTTCCCTCGAGATCGCCTATGTCTAATCAAACCAACAAACAACTTTTTACTTACTAATGCGATGGAAAACATGATGCATGCACGATCTAGGTTAAACCCTCGTCCTATATACCAAGCTCGACTAGCGAGCCTACTTTGCGCATGATATGCTATGCATGGCACGGTGCATTAATAAATAATATTAATAGTATATAATAGTCTACTAACTCCCAAAATACAATTTCATACGATAAGGTCGCAAAAGCGTGATTAGGGTTTCTAAGCGACGTAAAATGATGACTTTCCGGAATTCATCCTACGAGCGGGATAATGGTTATCGAAGTGGAAATTATACGATGTTTTCCTAAATAAAGAGATAAATCTAGGTTATAATTATTATTAATCTATTTTCTAAAGTCAGCTCCTTAAATAAATTAATAAGGAACATTGCTAGTTAATGGTTGGTGTTTCGAAATGAAGTGTTCCTATGAACATATATACATATATCTATATATAATAGTGGAAATGTCAATTTAAAATATTCCTAGATTTATTGAGGCACTTACTCTCCTAACATATTTTCTAAGGAATATTTGAGTCTAGGTCAGTAGTTAATAAAACCAACCATTACTCTAGAATTAACTTAGTCATTTATATATATGAAAATTCATGTTTTCAACTAGCAGTGCCAAATTCCCTTGTACAGTGGCCAAGGTCTTGTTTTTATAAGACCAGAAATGGTGTCTAATATTTATCTACATTTTTCTAGAATTTTTGGAAGCCCCTTTGCTATTTTAAATAAATCTAAACCAAATTCTAGAATTAATAAAGGATTAAATCGCTGAAAAGGGCCATAAACGGTTCGGCATCAAACGACGACTACACTCGACATCAAACAACGACTTTGCTAGCATACGGCTCCGACCAAGACAACTACAGCGAGGCTGTTCTACCTAGTATTTTAAAAGGCTATATTTTATATTTTCTAAAATGCCATTTATTTACATTTTAAATTAATTAATAAGGCCTTAAAATACCCATTTTAATTTTTTTATAGAAATTCCTTTAAGTTAAGGGCACAATTATATTTTTCCTATGATGTATATTAAATCTAGTATTTTATGTAATTTTTTAAGGAGTTTTGGGGCTGCTTTGCAATTTTAATTAATAAATACTAAAGTAATTATGTTATTAATTTTATATAAAAATGTATTAGTGAAATATGCAAAGTTATATTTTATTAGGCTCTATACAGCATCTAGTATCTTACATAATTTTTCCTTATTTTTGGAAGTCTCCTTCTATTTTTAATAAATAGAAAGCATAAATCAAAACCTGTAATTTACTGCACTCTTGACTGCTGAGTCATGCTGACGTCATGATGACGTCAGCTGTCTTCAACCTCCGAATAGCACACAGCCCGTGGAGAGAAGCGGCGATTGCGGGAGCTACGGTCCACCGTTTTGGAGGGCTCTATGGGTTCGTCTCGACGGCGCGCTTCTAACGGTGCCAGTTACATGGTCTTCGGCGGTCGGCCACGGCGGCGCGGCGAGCTACAGCGGCGGCGATACATAGGGTGCACGGCGGCGGCGCTAGGGTAAGGCTACGACCAAATTGGACGATGGGAGAGCATCGGGGAGGGAAGTTGGTGCTTACCGAGAGACGCAGGAGCTCGGATAAGGCTCGAAACGGCATGTCGACGTGAGCTCCACGGCGGCACCGAAATAGGCCAACGGCGGCGACCATCTCTGGCCACATACTAGGCAAATTATATGAGGGGAAATACTCCTGAGACCTGAAGGATTCTTAGGATGGAAGGAATTGAAAAATAGCGAACCGAGGAAGATGATATCGACGGAGAGATGCTCGCCAAGGGTTTCGGGTCGGCGAGAAATTCCGGCAATACGACGGCTCCGGCGACTTCGGCGGCAATTGGCGGTGCTCTGGGTCGAGAGGTGCACCAGGAGAAGTGACAGGACGCGCGGCACGGCGCGGCAATTATGGGGGCGCGGCGCGGCACAGGGACGCACGCGCGGCGCTGCACAGGGACGCGCCTGGCGCGGCCATGATGGAGAAGAGCGGTGTGCGCGGCGCTGGCATGGCAGAGCGACGTGGAACAGTGCGGAGCAGAGCAGAGCTACAGGGAGGGTTGCACCGCAGCGGCTCAAAGGATAGAGAAAGCGTGAGGGAGAAGAGAGAGAAAAGAGAGTGCGCGGGAGAGAGAAGCAGAGAAGAGAAGAGAGAGTGTGTGTGTCTAGGTGGAGCCCACTAGTCAGGTTCGATTCAAAATTCGCATAAAAATTTGAATTCAGCTCAAATTTGAAAATTCCCCGAATTGGGGTGTTACACATTTACGATTTTAAACGTGTTGGTAAGTGAAGTTACATGTATAATTAATCCGATTTTGCTAATCACAAAAATTTCTATGTAAGGCCGGGGACAGAGATCCAGTAGCTCCGCAGTCACCCTCAACCTCTACTCCCGCCTCCCAGTCACTCTCAGCCTCTCCTCACTGGCCTTCTACTTTGGTTTTGTGAGCGGCACCTTGAAGGTGATAAACTAGGTAGGCTAGAACTTTACTAAAAAAGTTGCATGGAGTTCGACCTTTTGATGGAAACAATACATCGATTTGGAAGAAGAACTAAGCAACCAACCAGCAAGGACAAGAACTGACAATCACAAATTCATAGTGATAAATTTCAGACCTTCTTGAGCCAAGGAGCTATTACGCAACCACTTTTGGGTAAATCGGGATAAATAACAACTCAAGGAGCACCTTTGATCCCTCAAGATGTTGTCAAGAGACATGCTTACTACGGTGAATCAGTTAAGCCCTTTTTCAAATAAGCAACTTTATCCTTAAGCGGCAAGTTCTCAATAGCCAAGTCACTAACATATCCAATGACATCAAGATTACCTCTAGCACTAGGATTGGCAACACAAGTATTATTATCGATACTAGTCAATGTGGGGTTAACATTTAGAGCAACACTATAAACTCTAGTGATCATATGAATTAGGTGACATTAAACGCTAATCGTACATCATTAGAAGCAAGCTTGTCTTCCACAATGATATCACAAGTAATGCTCATCTCATGCCTTTTTGTTGGAAGAAATTTAATAAGTATATTATAATCAGTTTCAAGTAGTCCATACTTCTCAATCAAATATTGAAATTAATTTGTTATAGTACCATGCATGTTCTTTAGAGATTTGAATCTAAGGCATATTCCTTAGAAACAGCATCAGTCAATCATCCACTAAAGAAGCAAGTTCTTCAATGGGAGGGATGATATATTCTACCTTATCAATCATAGCCAATAAAAACTCCTGATCGCCTTATCGGTAGTGAGGCGCATGGGAGGGTTAGGGGTTGGAAGAGTAAACTCTTCAATTGTAAGTCTGGCCAACTCAACACTCCATGAATCTTTTTCAGAGGATGAGTCAATTGAGTTTTCACTGTTTGTAATCCACCCATTCTATTCTTTTGGGTTGATCTGAACAGCTGAACAACTGAAGTGACTGAATTTGAGATATTCTCGAGGTAGTCTTGCAATTCAGATCCATTTTGTTTCACTTGCTTTAAAGCGTTAGGACTCTTCTTTGAAACAACGAAAAAACAGACTTAAAAAACACAAAGCCTATGTCTTTTTAAAACATGGATAAACCGTTAATCCATTAAGCAGCTAAGCTGAAAAGAACAGAGTCGAAAGCTTCATCCTTCCCTGATGAGGACATCACCAGCATGGATAAGATCAGTGTAACCACTGCCCCTCCTTCCTCTCCGACCGCTATAACGACTACAGATGCTGCTCCATCTTCTTCGCCGGGAGGCCTTAATTCTATCGCCCAGCCTTTCAAGCCTTCTCCGAAGAAGCGGCGCAACAAGTCCAAGACTCGCGAGGCCTCGACGACTCAAAGAAGGCCCACATGGAAGCCCAAGACGACAAAAAGTCCGGTTCGGCCATCCAGCAGCACGTCAACTTCAAACGGACGTAACTCGGGCTCCCGAACTCCGATTTCGGCGTGCGACCACTCGTTGGAAAGCTTAGGAGATAAGCTTTCCAATGGATCCAGCCCCACATCTAAATTCGTCCAGGAACGTCGGGAAAATGCAGAACAATATTTCAGGCCAGAAACTCAGGGTGCTGCGACACCATATTTTTGGGCCTATGGCCCATGTAACTTAGGGTTTTGGTGGGTGCCCCTGATTTGGCCGCCCCACTCCCCCTGGCCGCCGCTATATATGTGGCCGCCGCCGTTTTTCTACGTTTAGGTTTTGTTGTGTTTTGGTTGACCCCGTGTGTGTCCCTCCTCGTGTTCGCGTGTGTCGACTAGACCACCCGTCATGAGAAACAGAACCTCACCCTTGGTTTCGTGATTTATCAGTTATCATCTTGTTCTTGCTTGTTCTCGGTTGCAGCAGGTTCAAGGATCGATCGTGCCTTGCTCGGTTGATTGACTCGTGTGGTGACATTGCGATTGTTCGGTTGCTGATCCTATGGATTAGTAGTGTCGTCACTACACCAAATCGACGTATCGTTCTCATCAAAAGATCGGGCCGACCTTGCGCGCATCATTCCCTCTCTTGCTATTGAAGAATTTTAACTTCCAAGAGAACTTCTTGTTGTCTTTGTCTGAAAGATTGACCTTGGTGGCTAGAAAGGGGAATTCAACAAATGCCTTCATTTTTTACGCTTTGTTTGGCAAAAAATTAAGCCCACTTCACGGCAAGACTCACCATGCAAAGATCAAACCACAAGAGCCTCACCATGTACAGAACAAAGAGATGGTGTTCAAGGGATTAATTGGATGAGATTAAGGTCCTTGTGACCTCTTTCCATGAGCTCAACCAGCCAAGACAATATTCAAACCACAAAAAATCCTTCAGAAAAAGAAATCAAGCCAAAGCACCTAAATCTACATTCCTGAAAAGCAACAACATAGTCCTTTAAAATTTTGTCTTAGTTCAAGAGGGTGTTACTGACGCTAGAAGCCTCCAACAAAATTTTAAACTTTTTCTATACCTATAAGGGTGAGTCATGAAAATATGAAAATATGAAAAAAGTTGCCTTTCAAATTTCAAACTCACATTCCGCACAGGGAAAATATGAAATTTTGAGCACCAAGCCAGACAAGCAACACAAAACTCTTCTAGTTCCCCCATCATTCTCATCTCAAATTACAAGCTTATTACCTCTGAGAACTCAGAAAGAAAGTTGCTTAAGGTATCTTGAATCCACAAACCCAAGAGATTGCTTAACATATGCTTCCTTCTTAATATATCTATTCAAGAAAGCACTTATGAAAACCATTTGAAAAAGCTTGAAATTATTGGATGCCATAAATGCAGCAAGAATCCGGATGAAATCATGTCTAGGAAGAGGAGCATAAGTTTCATCAAAATCGATCCCATCAATTTGAGTGAAACCTTGAGCAACCAACCTAGCTTTATTCCCGAGCGCTACCCCATTCTCACTATGCTTATTCTTGAACACCCATTTAGTACCAGTTATATTATGTTATTTCGGGCTTTCAACAAGCTGTAAGGCTTTGTTCCTATCAAAATTCTCCAGCTCTTCATGCATTGCATTTACCCAAGAGGGATCAGAAAGAGAATGGATGACTTCCTTTGGTTCAAAAGAGGCAACAAAAGCAGCAGACAAGCAAAGTTAAATGAGCCCTGACTTTGATTGGGTTACCATCCTCTCGGTCAAATAACCGATCATCTGCAGAGGAGGATAGTCATTTTGGATGAGTCGAGGAGCCCTAGAAGTAGCCTCTATTTCAGGAGCAAAAGAGGTAGACATAGATCCACCGGGCAAAGATTCTATAGGTGAGAGTATAGAAGCACAAGGTGAGAGCTGAGTAAACATTGAAGGTAAGGGGTGAACCTAAGTAGCAGCACTGGATGTCAGAGACGCCACCGGTGGAGTCAATTCGAGGTTAGGCTCCATAGAACAGTCAACTCCAATTATTCCCTCCTCTACGAGATATGCTCAAAAGACAAGTCGGAACCTAATATATCTAGCCTTACCCCCGGCATAGCCTCATAAAAGGTTACCTCACAAGTCTTTACTACTTTATGCCTCTCACTATCCCAGACACAGTAATTAACCGCAAAGGCTCTATATCCAAGAAAAATGTCATATGAAGATTGAGATTTAAATTTATCCAAATTTCTAGACTTAAAAATAACGCACTTGCATCCAAACACTCTAAAATATGAAACACTAGGCTTTCACCCATATAGAAGCTAATAAGATTTAATAAGTAACTTGGATTATAGAAACAGCCTACTTGAAACATAGCAAGCAGTACCAACAATCTCAGCCCAGAAATGCCTAGGAGTAGAATATTCATCAAGCATAATCCTAAAAATTTCTACCAAAGTGTGGTTCTTCCTCTCCATAACGCCATTTTATTGGGCAACGTGCGGAGAAGAGAACTGATGCTCAACTACAAAATCATAACATAAGCTTTGAAATTGTGCATTTGTTAATTCTATGTCGTTGTCTGCTTTGATTGCGTGAAGCGCTCTAGGGAACTCAATCGAAAGCTTGCGGAGCAAGGATCGAAAATGATCAAAGGTTTCGTCCTTAGACACCATGAGGTAAACCCAAAAATACAGCAAAAAACATCAAACTCAACCAGCACATAGCACTTGCCACCCATCGACTACACTCGGGAAGGACCAACAGTGTGAAGCAATTGTCCTGTTGCATTAGTCATCACCTTGCTAACTGATTGTTAAGCTAAGGTCTTCCCATGTCGGCAAGGTGCACAAATTTTGTCAGTAACCAACTTGAGCTTGGGCAAACAACGAATCAAATCCTACCTGCTAACTCTAGTCAAGTAATCAAAACCAATGTGTCCCAATCTCCTATGCTAGAAGGATGTGTCACGGGACTCGGAAGCAATGAAGTAATGAGAAGAGCCAACCAAAGATCTAAAATCAACTCGAAAGACTCATCCAACCCTGTGAATCCCGCAAACAGAACACCATAAAGAATAAAAAATGCAATTGTCATTTTACTTGAAATGAACCTCGAAACCCTCGTCAGTCAGCTAAGACATAGAAAGCAAGTTGTAGCGAAGCTTGTTGACAAGGGTCATATCCTTAAGGTTAATGTCGACTGATGGTTAACTAGGGGTTACCGTCGGGAATGAATTTGTATGAGGGGGCGTTAGCAAGAACTAAGCTAGATGGTAACACAAGACAGGGATTTATACAGGTTCAGGCCCTCAACTGAGGTAATACCCTACTTCCTGTGTTCTGGGATTATGGTTGATCAAGATGCGGGATGCAAGATGACCAAGATGATGCGTATGCTATGTGAGACGATGCCTCTATGCCTATGGCCTCCATCCCCTCCATTTATATAGTGCAGGGGGAGATAGAGTTACAGGATAGCACGATAGCTAATTCTGTTATGCTGTTACATGTCATGCATGTGTTGATCTCCTAATTACATGGAGCTAGATCATATCCTTGGGAACTTCCTTGGTGCTCAAGGCGCACGTAGACCGAGTGGTCTTTATCCTCAACCGGCCGACTTGGATCGCCCCCTATCTGCTCCCTTATGGGCCTTCTAGAGGATACCCGCGGCCCATATAGTCCATAGTAGCCCTCGAGTGCTTTACGATCAAGTCAGATGTCCGGCCGATTGGTTTCACCAATAACTCCTGTAATCTAAAAAGAGATTGTAAAGAACTCAAGAAATCTTAAGTTTTTGTGTTGAAGCAACGCCTGGATTGGTAGTACCAAACTCTAGCTTACTCGGCCCATTGGGCGCATCACCTCAACAGATGAATTGGGCTACATGACATCCACTCTTACAATGCAAAAGCAGCAATTGGCCTATCATGGGGCATGCCTTAAGCCACGCCATTACAACTTCTGTCTTGCGGCATGCTGTAATTCCAGCGTTTCAAGATGTATCAGCACCAGGCGCTTAGTCTTAGCTTGTAAGAACCAGCACTCGGCCCAGCATGGGGCGCACCTTTCAGCAGAGTGGTACTTGTCCCAACCAGAGAAGGGATCAGCATAGGCCCATAGGGGCGTACCGATTGGATGCACTTTGGCCGAGAGGCATTTGTATCCGGGTTGCGGTATACAACTGGCGACCTTATAAAAGGCATACCTCCAAAATTGTACCCAAATTTCACCAACAGCCAACCTCGAGCATGCGAAGTTGGCTAGTGACCCAGCGTGGGGTATGCTGTGAAATATTTTTAATTTTGGCGCTTCCGGTCATATGCCCTCCAGGGTGTACCGAGGCCGAATTAGGCTCGATTTTAACACATTGCCACCGTCAGTGACGTGTTAAGAAAGCTTATTAAGGGGATCGCCCTTTGCAGTTTTAGCCCAAGCCCAGTTAGGGGAGGCGAAGCGTTTTCGCGCCCTTTTCTCACACAACCGGAACGACACGCGTTTCCGCAGGGGAATGTATACGTATCCACTTCTGTCCCATCGCCATGATGGTTTTACTGTATTTGAAATGGATTACAATGTGCGCCCTTTGAACTTCCTCTGTGTATAAAAGAAATCCCAGGGGCAGAGTACTACTTCACCACCAGCTTTCGAGTTTTCGAGTCTTCCTCTTCCCGGCGAAATCCAGAGACCCAAAAACCTCCGCCTTTCTCTTCCCTCAAAGCAATGGAGGATTAGGTTGATATGGATTCATGGGCAACCGCCTGCGCCGAGGAGCACGCCGAATGGCGACATTGGCGAGAGGATTTCACCGAACAGACAGCTCAGAGAGCCATCAGAATTCTGATTAGTGGCCATCCGCGACTTCATGCGGTGCGTACTCCACTGAAGGACGCTCTTGTCTCCTCCATCCTTGACGTGAAGTGGCCATCGGAGGAGTAATTCGCCCTTATTTTGTACCCCCGTGAGCCGGCGACGAGCCTTAGCTCGATGTGCCGTGCCACGGAAATATGCAATTTAAGCCTAAGTGCCACTTCAATTGAACATCTTTTGGAAAATCGAATGTCTTTCTTCTTCGTCCTGAATCTGTGACACTGCTTCTTCTTGATTTGATCTCAAATCCGCAACACTGCTTCATCCGAGTAGTTAAGACCGCCCGCTCCTAGACCGGCACTTGGCGCCTAACGCGGACCTCTCGGAAGGAATCACTCGGCCACCCGAGTGGTTAGCCAAATCCTTCTCGAAAAAGGCCGCATCCAGCGCTAGAACAAGGCCCGGCCCAGAATGCGGAACGCTGCCCGTTGCGATAAGTTAGGAATAGGAGAACGAAATTAGTTCACCACGCTCACTTTTCACGCCAGTCTGTTAGTCCCTTCCCAGTGAACTCCGCCGCCAGGGTTGTCTTCCGTCGCAACCTCCGCCGCCACCATCTCCGATCTGCAATGGCCCTACCATCTCCCGCCACCCCAAAGGCTACCAAGAGCGGGAAGGAGTGGATGAAGTCCATCACGACCGAAAGGAGGCTACAAAAGCTGTCTCCATCGGCGTGCTCCCCTCTGAAGAGTTTGCGTCATGGTGCCCCGCCGCCGGCGAGTCCTGCCCCACCCCTCGCTCCGACGAGGTAGTAGTCTTTGAGTCCTTCCTCTGCGGCTTCGGCCTTCCTTGCTCTCCTTTCTTTCGGGGATTGTTGCATTTCTACGGGATTGAGGTCTTTCATCTGAACCCCAATTCCATCTTGCAAATTGCGATTTTCATACATATCTGTGAGGCATATCTGGGGATCGCTCCTCATTTCGACCTCTTCAGATTTCTTTACCTTCTCAAACCTTTTCCCAACAAGAACATTCCCAAGGCCGCCGGCGGCGCGGGATTTCAATTGCGGGAAGGGGCCCGAAAACATTATTTCGATCTTCTCTTGAGAACCTCTAACAAGGGTTGGCACTCGGAATGGTTCCACTGCACCAATTCTCCTCCGGCCCTCCCTTCCTTCTCCGGCGAGTTTCCCACAGTCCATCACTCCTGGTCTTCTCCTCTCGCCGATGACGAAGGAGGCTAAGTAAAGGAACTTCTTGTTCTTCTCTAAAAAGAAAATTTTCTAGGTTGACCGGCATTGGGGTGGTCTGGAACTACACCCAGCGCCGTGTCCAGCCCATAAAGGAGAGGGTGCATCTCGCCATCGAGTACTCGAGGCCGCAAGACGCCACTTGGGAGACTGAGGACCCGATTTCCCAGAAGGATACAGCTAGCCGAGTGGCCGAACTCTTTGCTCCTGGCTCGGAAATTGTCCACTCAGACTGCCCGGTGGTGTACAGTGCCTTCAGAAAGAATACTCCATAGATAATAATCTTTGATACTTGTTGTCAAATGTAGCACTGGAGGCGAGGCAGAAGGCCTTGGAGGATGAAGTCTTCCGAGCCAACACTCAAGCCGAGAAATCGGCTAAAGAGCCGAAAGGTAACTTTTCCCCACTGGCTCTCCCTGGCTCAACCCCATTGGAGTCTGACTGATACGTCACACCCGATTGGTTATGCAGAGTACCGGCAGAAGACCAAAGCGCAATTCCATCTTCTTGATGAAGAAGTGAAAACCTCCCACGAGCTTCGCCGCCGAGCTTTGGTGGGAATAGTCCCAACGCTCCAATGCCTTTACCTGGAAGAAGAGCTGCCGACTGATTCTGACCTCCTGGTGGCCCGTCTCGACGCTATTCCTGAGCGGATCAAGGTCTTCACGCGGGAGGCAGCAATAACATGTACCAGGCAAGGCCTCGCCATCGCGAAATCAAACTTTCCCCGTTTAGACTGCGAAGCCATGAAGGACGAGGTTGCTTGCCCAGAGGAGAAGGCCTGCGCTTTACTGGAAGAAGTTCGTCCGACTGCCGTCCAGATAGCAGAGCAATTGGACTTGTACATGTGTCTTTTGCCGAAACATTGTATTGATCCTCGATACTGGTGATCTTATTTATCCGAGTACTTAGTTTTATCCTTTTTCATGAAACTCGTCTGCCGATTGGTCCAGCCCCTAAGTGCCAGGAATCAGCACTTGGCTTTCTCCCCATGCAACTACAGGGTAGCTAAACGTGGTCTTTGGCAAGTACTAGCGCCATTAGTCAATAATTTTCATAACACCCGAACTTGATCAACACATGTAAAGAGAAAACAACTTTTATTATTAAGATAGGGTGCGGTTAAATCCGCACACTATTTAGTGTATCCCCCGACTTACTGCTTGGTCGTTTACGGCCAAGTAGCAACTCAAAAGAAGGGAACTAATTACATGCTGCTTGAATACAAAAATTTAAGGGTAAAAACGACGTAGCTGCTCGATGTTCCAGGTGTTTGGCACTTCGGATCCATCTTCACGATGTAGCCGGTAAGCCCTCGGGCGGGTCACTTCAGCGATCATATAGGGGCCTTCCCAGAGTGGGGAGAGTTTATGCTCGTGCTTCTGATTCCTTCGGAGGACTAGATCTCCCTTGGAGAACTCACGGCCCCGTACGTTGCGCTGATGGTAGCGACGCAGGCCCTATTGGTACTTTGCCGACTAGATCATTGCTGCTTCCCTGGCTTCCTCGAGGCGACCGAGGTCTTCATATCTTGTCTCATCCGACTTGGTTTCATCGAAGCCGGTGACCCGAGGGGACCGGAACTTCAATTCAGTTGGGAGGACCGCTTCTGAGCCGTAGACAAGGAAAAAGGATGTCTGCCCGGTCGATCGGATTGGGTTGTTCTGAGCCCCTAGAGCACTGAAGGCAACCCCTTAACCCAGCGCGTAGCGTACGGCTTTAGGAGGTCAAAGATTATAGCTTTAAGCCCTTGTAGCACCAATCCGTTGGCACGCTCAACCTGCCCGTTGCTCCTTGGGTGGGCCACCGAGGCATAGCAGACTTTGATGCCCAGCTCCTCGCCCCAGTCTTGAAATTCGCTGCTTTTGAACTGAACGCCATTGTCGGTGATGATGCGATTGGGTACGCCAAAACGCACAACGATGTCCCAGGAGAACTCGCGTGCTTTGGCTACCATGATAACAGCAACCGGCTTGGCTTCAATCCACTTTGGAAACTTGTCGATGGCGACGAAGAGATGGGTAAATCCGCCTTGCACTCACTTGAGGGGGCCCACCATGTCCAGATTCCAGACGGCGAAGGGACAAGAGATTGGAATTGTTTGTAGATCCTGGGCTGGATGTGGACTTGCCGTGCAAAGAACTGACACCTGTCACATCTGCGTACTATGTCTTCCACGTCAGTGACCGCGGTTGGCCAGAAGAAACCTTGCCGATAGGCTTTTCCCACCAGGGTGCTGGCTGCCGCGTGGTGCCCGCACTCTCCCGTGTGGATATCATTAAGTAGATCTCTGCCTTCCTGCTCTGATATGCAACACCTTAGTACCCCGGAACTGCTTTTTCTGAAAAGCTCATCCCTGACTACCTTGTAGCTTTTGCTTCGGCGTGTAATGCACTCGGCGAGGCTTCGATCCTCAGGCAGCCCGTCACGAAGAAGATAGTATAAGTACGGCTGAGTCCACCCGAGTGTGGACTGTGTGGGCCCCGGGTATCCACACGGTGGGCCGAAGGGAACAGATGGGGGACGACCCAAGTCAGACGACTAGGGATAAAGACCACTCGGAAAGGCGCGCCTTGAGATCCAAGGAAGCTTCTGGGGATATGATTAAGCTCCATGTAATTAGGAGATCATCTAACAGCATAACAGAATTAGGTACCACGGTTACCTTGTAACTCTATCTCCCCCTACACTATATAAAGGGAGGGGGTAGAAGCCATAGGCAAGCAATCATCTTCAGCATCATCATCGAGCATACGCTGTAATCTCGGTCATCTTGCATCCCGCATATTGATCAACCATAATCTCATAGCACAGGAAGTAGGGTATTACCTCCGTTGAGGTCCTGAACCTGTATAAACCCGTGTCTTGTGTTTGCCATCTGGCCTAGTTCTTGATTAGCGTCCCCTCGTACAAATTCATTGCCGGCGGTGACTCCCCAGTTAGTCACCAGTCGACAGTTGGCGCGGCAGGTAGAGGGCAGCGTCAAGATCGTTTTTCAGATCAGATGGCTTTTTCGAGATCGCCGCACGTCGACATGAGGCTAGGAGAGTCTCTTCGCTTTGGCGCCCTGGACTTCATCGCCGACGGCTTCGGCAATCTTCATCCCTCCCCCCGCAGGAGACCGTTCAACAAGAAGGTGCACGTAATCAATGGGACCCATGGCCTTTCGGCTTGGAGAATTCTGCATGTGCTTTCTTCAGGAGGATCCGTCGGCAGCCTCACTTCGCACCCCTCAGCGAGGAGAACGAAGAAGAGCCCCATGAGATCGCCTACCCCGGCCTGAACATCCTCCAGCCCGATGAGGTCTACAAATCCATGACTGGATTTCTCTCGGACTTTGGAGTTCTGCTGCGGCCCCCGCGCAGACTGCTCCTGAGATTCGGACAGGAGATAACCACTCGGGAAACCAATCTGCTAATCCGGTTGGGTCAATCTGATCGGATCCAGCAGTGTTCGTGGGTGTCATCAATGGTGGCCAACTCATTGGACAGAGCGAACAAGTCAGCCTCTCCGCTTCTGACTTAGAGTCCGACGGGAGCGCTGAGATTCGTAACTATCGTGAGGTTTTCGTCCTCGGGCGGAGGATCATCACTCTGCCTCCCCACCGGTCAGACCTGAGGCAACCGCTATCGTGGCGGCAGACCCAGACTCTCGCCGAGTGGAAGACCGAGATCGCGCACGTCAGCTTCGCACACGCGGACGCGACGTCCAAAATGAGCTCTGCGCGGTGAAGCTAAGGGATCAGGAGGTCTACAACACTCCCCAGGCCAACGTCATCGCGTCAAAGACTCTTCTTGAGACCATTGCACCGCAACTCCCAGAAGGCAGCCCATGTATCCAGGCCCTTGCTCGAGCGACGGCCATGGTAGAGATGGCTGCCATACAGCAAAATGAGGCAATACCAGCTTCGACCGCCTCGGCTCGCAGTCGATCTACGCGCAATCGGAACCGGGCTCGAGCCTCAGTGGTGGGCAACTCACACCAATCGCCCGCCCGTGACTTACGTCAAGACATTGAAGCCCGGCGGCGGGAGCGCGGTAACGACGAGCGACACTCTCGTGGCCATCATATCCGTCGCAACGATGATCAGGCCGAGAGTACCGCCAGTCGGCGTGACCACCGCCAGGAGCAGCGCCAAGGCCCGCGGCGGGAGCGTCGTAGTAGATCCCCAACGCGGAGGCGGCCACGACCACTGGAGGGAATTCGGGCCTTCACCCCGGATCTTCGCCGAGTGGTTTGGCCGGATGGCTTTAACCTCAAAGGCATCGACAAGTTCGATGGCGAGAGGGATCCAAAGAACTGGCTGCAGGTTTACGCCTTAGCAGTCAGCGTGGCAGGAGGTGATCAGAACGTCATGGCAAATTATTTGCCGGTCGCTTTGACCCCAACCGCCCAAACCTGGCTAACAGGACTCACAGAGAACTCTATCGAGTCTTGGGACGACCTCCAGGAGCAGTTCATCG
>SPJY01002375.1:2084853-2179510 GCA_005191435.1 Raddia distichophylla
ACGACTCCCTCCGTTTCAAACGGTGGGTTATATATACCGCCAAAAAAGAACGGGTTTTATATAAACTGCCAATTGAAAGGGTGGAACATGGGCACAACGGCTAGCTGGCAAAACCCGCTGGGTTTCTCCTTCCCTAATCTGAGTTCAATGGCATTCAGGTTATCGTTGCATGCAAATTCATTGGTTGATGACGGCAATTAATTCTTTTATTAGTATTTAAATTAATTCCTTATATCGTTGCATGCAAATTCATTAGCTGACGATGGCAATTAATTTCTTCATTAGTGCTGCATGAAAATTCATTGGCTAGCGAAATTGACGCAATTAATTTCTTCATTAGCATGCAAAATAATTCCTTCATTAGCCGTTGCATGCAAATTCATTGGTTGTTTGATGGCGCGCCAATTTAATATCAAAAAAGAAAAGGAGCAAAAGTATAAAAATTTTCTTTAAAAGCAGTCAGATTTTATCCATTTAAATGCTTTCATGATACTGCCTAAATCCTACATGTACATGTTACAGGGGTTTATGGATTTCTACCTCATCAAGTACCTTCTACAACTTCATTTACGAGCAAAGGGCCTGCGCCATTAGCGCTACCTACGCCTTCGGCCACGAGACACCTTACGCCTTGAGCACCTACTACGACTTGGCTACAAGCCTACGCCTTCGGCCATGAGCTACCCAGCGTCATGAGCGCCAATTGCGGTCTGACCCTGACCCTAGGTTTCAATGGTACGCTCTAAAAGGGCAACGAGTTGTGCACTGCGACAAACGGGGTATAGGTATCAATGGGGCAAATCTGGCCTGGGATATGGTACGCTCTAAAGGAGCCGCCAGCTGTATACCGCGACAGACGGGTACAGGTATCACTCAGCCAAGCGTCATCCAAGCAAGGGTATATGCCCCATGATGGGCCAACAGCCAGTATTCCGATAAATCGGGCTGGGTACCACTCAGAATTTTTAACAAGGAGCGTTATTAAGCCTTTCACAGTCTCTTTGCATGCAATGGAGCACTCGGCTTTAAAAAAGAAATCAGTCAGAAAGAAACATCAACAATCTACAAGCATTCATCATGAAGCATGATTCATTTAAGGTGCGACAAAGAGGAGCAGCAACTCGACTATGAAGCACTCGGGGGCTACCGTGGATAACATAGACCACGTGTACTCACACGGCGGGTCTAAAAGACCACCCGACAGGGGATGGACCTAGTCAGGTGGATAAGGACGGGTACCACTCGGACTCTAGAAGGCTTGCCCAGCAAGGAAAGGCTTAAATATAGAAGTTTATCCCTAATAGGGAAGATGCAGTTGTAATCCTGGATAACTACGTATCCGGCAAGAAAGAATAGAGATAGAAATCCTACCTCGTAACCGACCAGGACTCTATCTTGTAACCATGTCCCCCACTATATAAGGCGGGCAGGGGACCTTGGTTCGGCATAGATAGACATCTACATCTATGGAGAGACATCTTCCTCAACAATGATCATCAGATCACCAACATAATCCCAGAACACAGGACTAGGGTATTACCTCCACCACGAGGGCCTGAACCTGTATAATCCTTTCTCTTGTGTTACCATTGAGTTTGGATCCAGCACATAACCCCATATATAATCATTGCCGACGACACCCCCCGGTTTAACAAATGTCGACAGTTGGTGCGCCAGGTAGGGGCAATGTCAAGATCAATCTCATCAAGCTCGATGGCAACAATCGACGGCATATATTCTGTATGCGATCTTGTTTCTTTGATTCCCGTTGATCCAGAAGGAATTTTAGGACGAGAGTGGATGCGTAGGAAATATAATCTCGTTAGCTTTCCAACGAGTCGAATAACATAGAAAACGGAGTCCGGATGTGGCTAGAGCATCTGTTTGAAGACAGACTGCACATGAAGGTCGCGAATCCTAGCAAACTTGTCGACGACCTCCTTGGCGTGGGGATTGGCCACGGCGCACCTCGTGGATTGTTGCTTACTAGCGAGGAGGAGGCGATTGGATCGCCGTGAGCAACTATTTCCATATGACTAAGTGCAGATCGGTGAACCAGCTTTATCGATTTGTCCTCCGCTGCGCTCTCCGTTTCGAGAACCGACTGCATCACCAACGATCTTAGCGACCTCCACCTCTCGGGGAGGCTGCGACAATGCCTCCCATTCAGGTTGGGGAACTCCGCGGCCATCTACTCATGAGTAATAAGGCAAGGGCTCACTTCCCGACTTGGACACGGCGATGGCTCAATTCTGTATGTCATCTTGTTTCTTCGATTCCCGATAATCCAGAGGGAATTTGAAGTCGGGACTATGATTCGTTCGAAAGACAATTTCTTCAGCTTTCCGTGAAGCCATAGAACGCCCAAAACAGAGTCCGGGTGTGTCCTGGGCGTCCGTTTGAAGGCAGACTGCGCGGAAAGGTCGCAAATCTCGGCGAGCTCGTACACCTCATATTGCACTTTAGAAGTATACATATATTGTTATAATCGGGATTAGATGGTGGTTGATATGATTTTAAAGTGATCAATGTGATAAGATCATATTTAAAAGTTTCAATTGTACTTTAATTGAAATATGTCAAAAGTTCCCATTAGAATCAAATACAAATCATGCTTTAAGGCCTTAAATAAACGTCATAGAGTGGTGAAAGGCTTCAAATGCATATTGTGCTTTACAAGAATACAAATAATGTTATAATCGGATAAGATGTGTTTGATTTGAGCTCAGTGTCTGATGTGATAAGATCATGAATTAAAGTTGCAAATAAAGTTTATTCAATATTTGTCTACAATTCCCGGTATAATAAATACAGATAGTACTTGAAGGCCTTATACACAGCATAAAGTGGTCTAAAGCCCTAAATATATATTGCGCTATACAAGTATACAAATAATATTACTGTAATCGGATATATATAGTGTTGATTTGACCTCAGAGTGCCCACTGTGATAAGATCATGCTTAAAAGTTACAAATACAATTTATGCCATATGCATCTACAAATTTCGGTATAAGCAAAATCGTGATTAAAGGCCTTACATACACATCATAAAATGGTGTAAGGCCTCAAATACAAATTGAGCTTTCCAAGCATACGGATAATGTTACAATCGAATTTAGATAGTGGTTGATTTTATGAAAAGTGTTTGATGTGCTAAAATTCATGATTAAAGTTGCAAATACAGCATATGCAATGTTCATCTGCAATTCCTAGTATAATCTAATACAGATTATGCTTAAAGGCCTTAAATACACTTTATAAAGTGGTTTAAGGCCTTAAATACATGCTAGTAAATGCCCTTGCCATGCAACGGAGCTATATAAAGAGGAAAAAAATAAATCAGAGCAATATATAAAATTTTAAAGAGTGATTACGAGTTAAGGCGTGACAATTTAAGCTATTAGTTGTGCTAAGATATCTCAAAATAGGAAAATATCTAGTATAATGCCCATGCTTTGCTATGGAATACAGAGGGATATGGTTACAATTGCATTCCAAATATTTACTCAATCACTATTTTTTTCTCACCTAACTGATCACCAAATAATTTGGTGCCTATCTCTGCCATTAGTTTCTTTCCGAGTTCTATTTGTTTCCTTTCTAGTGTGGACCAAAGGAAATTTAATCTACATATAGGGTACCATGCAAGGAAAGAGCAAATGCGTGATAGGTCAAAATATCTAGTGATTTGAAATTTTTTGAAAAGAATTAAAGGAAACAACAGGTGGGGGCTATGTGAAACTACCAATGGATAGACATGATTATACTTTTTTTGAAAAGAATGAATGGAAAGGGCAGGCGTGGGGGATGAGATGTGTAGCTAATAGAATGGGAGGAATTAACATGCGTGAGATTGGTGGAACTATCTAGTGAGTAGATGTGTTTTAATTTTTTTTGAAAACAAAGAAAGAAAGGAAAGAGCATTCATGGTATATTAATAGGTGGAACATTCAATATGGATAGACGTGATTTAAAATTTTTTGAGAGATTGATTGGCTATGATTTCAGCGGAGATGTATGAGCAGAGATGATCGGGAAGCCAACACCATCACCGCCATCATGTCCACCACAAGATGCTTTATAATAGTGGAGATATTGTGCTTTACAAGTATACAAATACAGTTATAACCAGATACAAATATTTGTTGATTTCATTTTAGAGTGCCCGCTGTAATGACATCATGATTAAAAGTTACAAATACAGTTTGTGCCATATGCGTGTACAAATCCCGGTATAATCAAATACAAATCGTGATTAAAAGTTTTAAATACACATCATAAAGTGGCCTAATGTTTCAAATACATATTGCGCTTACAAGTATACATATAACATGATAATTGGAATTAGAAAGTTGTTGATTTCAGCACAGAGTGCCTGATGTGATAAGACCATACTTTAAAGATTCAAATAAATTTATTTAAAATATGTCCACTGTTCCTATTATAGCTTAATACAAATCGTGCTTTAAGGCTTTAAATAGACATCATAGAGAGGTGAAAGGCTTTGAAATACATATTGTTCTTTAAAAGAATACAAATAATGTATAATGGAATACAGACATTGGTTGATTTGAGCTCAGAGTGCCCTATGTGATAAGATCATAGTTTAAAGTTACAAATATAGTTTATGTCATATGCATTTGTAGCTCCTTTTATAATCGAATACACATCATGCTTAAAGTCCTTAAATACACGTCATAAGTGGTGAAAGGCTTCAAATACATATTGTGCATAGCAAGAATACATATAATATTATAATCGGATATAGAGATTGGTTGATTTGAGCTCAGAGTGCCCAGTGTGATAAGATCATGGTTTAAAGTTACAAATACAGTTTTTTTTTAAAAAAATGCCTATCGTTCCTGATATAATCAAATACATACCGTGATCAAAGGACTTAAATACACATCATAAAGTGATGAAAGGCTTCAAGTACATATTGGGCTTTACAAGAATAAAGATAATATCATAATTGGATACAGATGGTTGTTGATTTGAGCTCAAAGTGCCCGATGTGATAAAATCATGGTTTAAAGCTACAAATATGGCTTTTGCACATTCGTTTACGGTTCCTGATATAATCAAATAGATTGTGCTTAAAGGTCCTAAATACACATCATAAAGTGGTCTAAGGACTTAAATACATATTGTGCTTTACAAGTATACAAATACCGTTATAATTGTCAACCCTCAATTGCAGCTTACCTTGAGAGTCGGAATCCCATGCACTAGCCCCTGGATCGGTACACTAGTGCGGAAGATCACATAGCCGATACAATCATACATCGATTAAATCGAATCCTTGAATATTACATAACATGTTACGCCCTTAGGCGAGTTTAGTAAGGTGAACATACACGCCTTAATATTACAAAACATTGTTCAGAGTATTGCAGCTATCCCCAAAATATGTACCCAAAAGAATCTCCTATCAGCTAAGTGCCCTACTAGCGACCGGAGCAACCCCTAAGACTCGCAAGGTCCACTAAAGTCTTGTCCATCGTCATGATGGCACTCGTACGGATCCTCCTCGAGTCCCTCTTCTAAAGAAAGTAAGTAGACGAGGTCAGCGTCATCCAAACACTGGCTAGTTAACACTTTTCTTAATGCACATAGTGTTTAGAAGGCTTTATTTGGAGGAAAGGTTTATTTTATTTGCATAAAGCTAGGTTTTATAAGATTTTAAAATCATCCTAACTATCATCAACTAAAATTTGTCTTGTTTATATAAATCAGAGGTTTACCATCTTAATAATGCAGCTCAACCCAACTGATCAACCAACCATTCAGCCAACCCACAATAGACCAACTCTCGACCAAATACCCAAACCAGCTTGACGGATCACCCCAACTTTCCTACTGTTGCCCCCAACATTTCCTAGTTCCGCCATCCTTCCATGAATTGGCAATCATGTTGTGCACCACACTTGCCATGACATGCCCACCTCGGCCTCGGAGATTGCCAGCCCTCACTAGCCAACCGTCACCCTAGGGAAGTGATGACACATGCCGGGCCCTATCGAGAATGGTCCCAGAGGGCCTCCAAAGAGCGCTC
Source organism: Raddia distichophylla (assembly GCA_005191435.1). Classification (NCBI taxonomy): domain Eukaryota; kingdom Viridiplantae; phylum Streptophyta; class Magnoliopsida; order Poales; family Poaceae; genus Raddia; species Raddia distichophylla. The sequence goes on from SPJY01002375.1 coordinate 2,090,911, forward strand.
ACAGCTGGCGATCCAAGACCCGTACTCCACGCGATGGCCACGCGTTGTGTTGGAACCATCCCTTAGATGACAGCGATCTCCCCGCTACGCGTGTTACTCCGCGCTCCTCCTAGGTAAGCCCTGGCTAAACCCAGCACCAGGCACCCTGTGCCTCAACCATCCCTCAGGATGTCCTCTAGGGGCAACTCACCGATCAACCTCTACTTCCACGGTCATCGACCATACCACACTTGGACTATCCCAACCAACTGACCAAACCAGACCGACATCCCACATATCCTTACCCTCAAACACAATCAGCCCGACATGCAACTAATAGCCCTAACTATCATATGTCATATCATATTTGAATGAACAAAATGAATGACCGGTGAATATCGGTTCACCGTTCTGTGGTGATTTGCCGAAAAATTTGTTTAAGCCTAAGCCAGACTAAGCAAGTTTTGCCCATTAGGTAGGATTAAAGCGATTACCGGATTAATCATAGGCTAACAAGAGTAATGACAATCAAGGCAGTCATTAAGGTTAATATATCAAGGGTAGGCATGCATAACTATTACATGATTAACAATTAGACAGATTACTAAGCATGCATTTAAATAATAAACAAAATAGTTAGCAGAAAACTAGGTAATGAACGTGATATTAGCGATGTAAATCCGCATTAGGGAAAGTCGCAATCTCTCCCTAATACGGACAACATCTAAAGAGTAAGTGTTAACTCGCCTTGCTCAGGTAGATGATCCTCCTCGGCGTCACCAAACCTCCCTTTGGGATTGCCTACGTCTAATCACACAATCAAACCAATAATTACTAACTAATGCAAGCAGAAATCATGATGCATGCACGTCGACCTAGGCTTTACCCTCGATACTATATTATAAGATCAAGTAACGATGCTAACTTTCTTATGATATGCCATGCATGACCGAGTGTTTTAATAGATAATATTATCATTATATAATAGTCTACTATACCCCAAAATACGATTTCGTACGATACGGTCGTAATTGGGTGATTAGGATTTTAAACCGACATATGATGACAGCACGTCGAAATACGACCTAAATACGAGGTTAAGATTATCGCAGTTTGTCTTTTCTAAGTGCTCCAAAAATACAAAGTGTAAATCCACGTTGCAAGGTATTTTAATGCATTTTTCTAAAGTTAGCACCTATTTTTAAATAAAAAGGAATTTGCTAATTATTAGTTGGTTTTTAGCAAATTCAATCTCTAATGAGTACCTTTGGACAAGCTTCGCATTTTTATAGTGTTTTATACCTATTTTGGCATTTCTTTACCCATTTTATTTTCCTAAGATTTTATAGGGTCAGATCAATTATTTAATATAACTAAAAATCACCCTAATTCTAGTTTAACCAATTTCTTATAAGAATTCTACGCAATTCATATAACAGTGCTATTCTTTCATTACAGTGGTTGATTTTATATTTTTATAAAATCTGGCAAGGCCTAAACTATTTATCCAAATTTTTCTAGGAATTTCGGGAGCCTCTAACTATTTTAGATAAATAAATATATATTTCTGGGTTTATTTAATTGATAAAATCTGTGAAAAAGGGTTAAATCTCGTCGGGCCAACCTAGCGAACAAGCCGGCCCAGCTACTGTTTCGGCCCACGGCCCATGCGCGCGCGCCCACGCGAGCTAGATGAGGGATGTCGAAAGCGTATTTTCGTGGGAGCGCTTTCGCATGGGCTTGCGCCACGCGCGCATGCGTTTCCACTTAACCTGCGCAGTGGGGCCAGGGCCCGCACGTTAGCGACTCAACGACACGGTTTCGAACCAGCGCTCACGGGAATACTAGCAGGTGGGTCCCACGGTTCAGTGGCACATTGGCCATGTCTGTGCACGAATCCTAGCTAGCGCAAGATCCGACGGCTACCGCTCACCGTCTTCCTCCGAGTGAGGCGACGTGGCTAACGGCGGCGGCTCGTGCTGCGGTAGCGCTTCGGCCATGCTCCGACCAAGTGCGTGGGAGGTATGGTTTCTACAGCTCCTAAGGAGTCTAGTGAGGCTCGCGCCGAGGCCGGGGACGGCCGGACGTGGCAGCGCGGCATATGGTGGTGGAGCCGAAGGTTCGTCGGAGATATCAAGCTCAGCTACCTATCTACTAGCCGCTGGAATGGACGGCGAGCTAGAGAGGGTGACAGGCGTGCTCACCAAGGTTTGTGCCGAAGGAGATGGGGATCGAAGACGGCTGGCGGCGAAGGGCCCGGCGACGACCAAATAGGGGCGTCGCCGACGAGGTTCCTTTGGGCGACTCCTCTGAAATCAAGTGAGGGAAATTGTCAATGGTGAGATGGGCACGCTCAGGGCGATAGGAATTGGGTTGTGGCTCACGAATTTGACGACAACGTCTCTGGCGCCGGCGCGGTGAGAATTTGGGGGAAATGGAGAAAAGACGGGCCGGCGGGACAACGTCCAGTTTTATAGGCGCCAGGTGATGCTCTGGCCCGAAGGCGCGCTTGGCGAGGGCAGGGAATGAGCGGTGCGCGACGGGACACGCTCGACGCAACAGGGCAGCGGCGCGGCGCAGCGCGGCGATGATGGCATGGGCGGCGCTGAAGTGACTGACGCGGAGCTGAGCCGGGCGGCGGCCGAGCCACACGGCAGCGAGAGGGAAAGAGAAAGGAGAGAGAGAAGGGAGAAAGAGAGAGAGAGGCTGTGGGGCCCACATGTCAGCACGAATTTGAATGAATTTTGAAATTTCAAAAATTTTGAATTGCCCCCAAAAACTGGGTTGTTATAATAATTGAACACGGATAGTGGTTGGTTTTAGCTTAGAAGACATGCTGTGGTAAAAATAAGATCATCCTTAAAAGTTTGAAGAGCACTCTCATCCTTAAAGTTTAAATAGCACTCTCGAGCAGACCATTCCACTCCCTAGCAAGCATAACAAATAGAGGTGCTTGTCACCGCATCCTTCAGCTCCTTCCATCTAATCCTTTGTCTAAACCCTGCTCGCCCTTTCCTTTGGTAGTCCCTTTAAGGCAGAGAAGAAAGGGGTAGAAAGTACGAGCCTAGTAGCCCACCATTACCATTGATAATAAAGATATATTCTTGTAAATACAATGTCACGTACGTCAGTAGTCCATCCTTGTGATTAATTTTCCAATATCGCAATTTATAATTATTTTTTTACAGTATCGTATTATAGCGCCTCCGACGCCTGGCGCTCCGTCCGGACCTGCCCAGGCCGTCGGATGGATGGACACCGCGCCGATCCAACGCGCTGCATGCGCCCACGCCCACGCGCGCACGTTCCAGGCAGCGCTAGAGCTAGCTAGTCGTCAATTGATTAAACTTCTGATTTTTGTACAAAATTCAAATAGTGTTCAAAATACATGAAATAAATTTCATAATTCTTCTAAAATCGAGAGCAACCCATTTTAAATACTTTTTAAATTTTTGAATTTTTTCACTTTTTCAATTTTTTTGATGTGAACTAAGAGAAGGTACTTAGGAAACTTATATCTATACAGCGAAACTTGGCCGTGTGTTGATAAAACTTGGCCGTGTGCTAATGAAACGTGATGAAACTTGGATGAAACTTCGATGTAACCTGATGAAACTTGGGTGAAACCTGTTGAAACTTGATGAAACTTGGATGAAACTTGTTGAAACCTGAGGAAACTTGATAGCTTGTCAAAGTTTTACGAGTATGAAACCCAAGTTTTGCTAGGTGAAACCTAAGTTTCAGTAGGCGAACCCCAAGTCTCACCAGATAAGTTTGAAGATTTATATGGCAACATACATCTTGTTTTGTTCAAAAAAATACGAGGAACGCGTTGGTGCAAACGGTTTGTGGATCAGAGCAGCCAGTCAAAATTTGTGGTCGCCGAAAGAAAAATGCAAAAATGGAATCTACGACGTCAGCCTTGCGTCATTGTATTTTCCACCCCGCTGTTGCTGCTTTTTCCATTGCTGGCCACCGCCTTGCATGCGCTGCTGGGCCTTACCTCTCGGCACACTTGCCTCGCGCGTGTCCGGACTAGCCGGACGGCCGGGTTCAAGTGTTTCCGTTATAATTACGTCTGAGAGTTATTTATCTCTCAGTCGATTTTCTGGACCATTGATCAAACATCTTTATAGGACATACAAAAGATCTAACGGTAGAATCTAGCTATGTGAAAATGGACTAAGACTTATTTAAAAATCAGTCGCGTGAGAAACAGCAAAACCGTTATAATTATCATGGTACATACGAATCCACCCGAAGTCAGCGATCAACGTGTTCATCGCTTTCCCTTCTCCCGTTAGGTTCGGTTTGGTAGTCGTCTTCGTCGCCTTGGGTACTCGCGCGCGCCAGCTCACTCCCTCCCTCCTCTCCAGATCTGCTTCCCTCCCGCCTCAGATCTCTGCCCCCACCCCCTGCCCAAACCCTAGCCCGCGCCCTTCCGCCGCGCGGGGTCGCGCCGGCCGCCATGGGCATCGTCTTCACGCGGCTCTTCTCATCGGTGTTCGGCAACCGCGAGGCCCGCATCCTCGTCCTCGGCCTCGACAATGCTGGCAAGACCACCATCCTATGTAAGCGGCCCCGCCCCATTCACCCCCGAATCTCCGCATTCCCGCGCCGGATCTGCGGTTTTTTTTTTTGGGCGAGGATTCTGAATTCTGATCCGTGTGGTTCACGCAGATCGGCTGCAGATGGGGGAGGTCGTCTCCACGATCCCAAGTGGGTTTCGGTTCCGATTTCCAACTCCTTTGTCCATTTTTTTTTCCTCTTTGTTGGATTGCACACAGGGTGATGGATTTGATGCGATGAGTGATGTTGTGCTGCAGCGATTGGGTTCAACGTGGAGACGGTGCAGTACAACAACATCAAGTTCCAAGTCTGGGATCTCGGTGAGTCGCACAGATCCGCCCTCCATTCAAATGTTTGCGTTGAATGGACTGTTTTAGTAATGCTGGAAGTCCAACCGTTGTGTAATTCATAACCAGAACTAACATTGAGCAAGCTGCACAAGTTGAATTTGGCAAGGTTTCGCCATGCCAATGTTAATTGACTTCATTACTATTGGAAATGAAGTAAAATGAGATTGGTATATTTTTTGTGGGTTGGCGATATGATCTCAGCTTTCTGAATATCACCAATTCACTATGGAGTTGTACTTGTAAGTTTTGTTTAGTTTAACTAAAATGACTTTTAGTTTGATAACAAGAGGCCCAAAGCATTTGGATCGTTGAAGTGATTTGGCCGATTTGCTATCATCAACATGAACCTCAAAACATAACCTATACCAGTCATATAAGGCTGTAAGCTAAACTCAGTCCGGTACCAGCTTAGCCATTGCTTTGCTTTGCTTAGATTAGTATTGAGTCTTCTTTTTTTATTTAGAAACAATATTTGATACATGCTGCACAAGTTAAAATAACAACTTTTGTGCGCAAGGGACTTGTCCTATTGATAAAAACTAACTCTTCATGTTGGTCCACATTTCATAGAGTTTGAGGGATTTTCATTGACATTTTTATTGCCTTCGGCATACATTAGTCATGATAATAACTTGTCTTAACATTCTTTATCATGTATTCTGGATTTCTGGGAAAGGGAACCTTTAAAATGACTTGCTATAGTGCGTGCTTAGTTCATTTGGGACAGCCAGCTAATGCAATCTGTAGAAGGTCAGAGCACTGCCTTTAGATATTAGGGCGTGTTTGGATCTCAGCCTTCGCCTGCCTTGCCAACGAAAGGCGCGATGTAAAAATCGACGTTCGTTTGCTTGCCAGCCGACGAATGGCACGCCTTCTTCATTTGCCTGCGCTCGCCGCCATCTCCCGTGTAAAAAACGTGCCATCTCAGGGCGTCCGATTTCTTCGCCCTGAGATGGCGCACCTTCTTGCCAATGGAATGGCACGGCGAACGAAGGGAGCAATCCAAACATGCCCTTAAAGACTTAGTTTGAGTGACAAATGCTTATAAGGGATATTTTAATTGGATTAGTTTGCTTCTTGGCATTTGCCTGTCATTGGTAAATTTTGCTCCCCATGAAATAACATGCTTGTGGCTTATGGCTCACACTTGGGCTCCTACACAGCTCTAAGAAAGCATGTTCACTAGTGCACAATGAACCTTTTGTGGGTGAGCATAATTGTACAATTGTATGACCCTAATAAATTCGTTATTATTTTTTTTAAAAAAATCATGCATGAAATATGGCAAAAGAATTATCAGACCTGAGTCTCCTGACTGCGCAATTGTAGAGATCTCAATTGTTAATATGACTAAGAGAAACTACAAAACCTCAATAGCTTTGGAAAGTGTGATTGCACTCTATTTTTGAGGGACAAATACAAAACCTCAATAGCTTTAAAAAGTGCGATTGCACTCATTTTTTGAGGGATAAATACTACAGGTAATTCCTAACAGTCATATAATGCTTAAGAAATGAGCACAAAAGTGTAATTTCACTCTTGGCTATACAAAGTCATTTGTTTGTTTTTCTTAAAGCACCATCTGGCCCATTGTGAATGTAGTGAAACTTTTCTTGTGCCACCACCATGGAACATCAACGTCACAGATAACACTTAAACTCTGGTTTCATTTTGTGCAAGAGAAGTTATCACCTTTTTTATCACTTTAACATGGCATCCATATTGTTTATTTTATTCTCTAGGTCAACTTTTAGTGGGAACTGGGAAATCACACAAATATTTTTAAGTTATGGTGATTTTTGTTCTAATTGTCAACTTCTTTTTGCATGAATATTATTCTTTCTGGAGTAGTTTTTCAGAGCACCCTCCTTTCATTATTAACATGAACTTTGTTCTCTCAACAGGTGGCCAAACAAGCATCAGGTACATTCTTTTTATGATCAGTATTTGACTTCAAAACTCGTGTATCATGTAATTATTTATTCAAATTATAAACATTTTGGAGAAACGCCTTCCTACAGTACCTCTTTTTTTTTATCTAATTATTGATGCATGTCTGCATGAGACAAGCTTATTGCACTCTTCAGTTTATAGAAGCCAAATTGTGATGTTGTAAGAATAATTTTATTTACTTTTCCAAAGCTTGGATATTACTAAATCATAAGGATAAGTTGAAAGGATAATTCATCACTATGGTTTCTGACATCCCAATCCTGGTGATTTACTGCTATGAGTTGTATAACGTGTTCTCTGTTATATATCCTTCCTATAGGCTACGTAAAATTCATTTTAATATGGTTTGGGCCCTAGGGAAATACATATAGTCGGAATGCAGTAGACACGAAATATAAAAAAACTTTATTGATGCACTTAGTCTAATTGAGGTTCATCTGATTAATCTTGTAAATGGTTTTGGCTCAGTTGAAGATTTTTGTTGTGTTCCCTCATTTGCTGTTGGAATCTCGACAAGATTTCTAATGCGTGCGGTTCACATTCTGTTTAAGGAGTATTCGGTCTTGTAACAGCTTCATCTTCTTATCATTCTTCAGATTTGGGACGAGTGTTTAAATTAATTACTTGGCATGTAATCTTGTAAAGATTAATTTAGCTCTCTCTGTTGGAACTTGGGAGATTCTATCAAACTGTAAAATGCAATTGTCTAAGAGAATGGTGTGCAGTTTGAACTTTGAACTTGAACTAATAATTCTGTTGACAGTGCTGCTGATATGGGCCAACCCTTCATGTGACCAGTACCACGGGTACTGTAGCATCGTGAACAGTACCCGCGGTACTGTAGCACGTGGGCCCATCACTATTGAGTCTTTATCTTCTTAATCTTTTGATGGTTATCCTTTTCATATTGTTAGCTATTTTCTAGGGATTTGATTAGATCAGATCCAAGTCTTTTCTTAGCGTCCAAGTTGGTCATCTCCTATAAAAGGGAGGTCATGTACCCTTAATTAATCAAGCAATGAGTAAACCAAGTTCTTAGTAAGGCGTTGCCGACGATAAACGGCCGGTGGCTCCGTACAGCCGAAGGCGCTGGCTTCGACAACAGCCCGCTTAGCCCGCGTCAAGGGCCGTACCCGTTGCGTGCTAATCTAGCACGTAACAGCTGCATTTCTTTTACCATCATAATCATAAATACCATGCTAGATTTGTCACTATCTTTTTTTTGTGAGTTAGGCCATACTGGAGATGCTACTTTCCAAACACCCAGGCTATCATATATGTTGTTGATTCAAGTGATACTGATAGGCTGGTAACTGCAAAAGAAGAATTTCATGCCATCCTTGAGGTATGATTCATAATGAATGAGGTCTCGTTTATTTAAGGAAACTGATGAACATCTGCTAGCATGCATATTGTGGTTCAGGAATTCAGACATTTACAAAATAATGTGTTGATTTGTAGTGCTAAATTGCTAATTGTAGTACACGAACATGGAACTTGTTTATTATATTTGAAGTGATTGAATATTTGTGATAGATTCCAATGGTTTGAACATAAGCATTGTTCAAATGACTCTTAAATGTCACATAAACGGGAAAACACTGTGGAACCTTAAGAGTGTCGGAGCGTTTTACCATCTGCCACTGCTCGCTGTTGGTGCCAGGCCCAGGAAACCTCTGCTGATATCGCGGAGCCAGGTGGGTTACCTTTGAGGTTGCCAACCAATGAGGGATGCTGTCCAGCTTGCCGTCCGAGCTTGGGTGAGCCATCGTTTGCAAGCAGGAGTGGTGGGCACGTCGCAGGAAGGGGAGACAGCTAGCTGTGTTGGGAAGGAGGGGAGGTGGGGAAGGCGGCGCTGGTGGAAGCAGTGTTGTATCTAGAGTGGGAGAAGGAAGGAGAAGGGTTGAGGACGTAGACCCAGAGGTGGTGGCTGGCTCGTGGACTTGTGGCCTTATGGGTGGGTTCGCTGGGCCGTTGGGTGAAGTAGATGACTTGGTGGAGTGGGAGAAGGAAGGAGACAAGTGTGGGTTTGCTCGTTAGGGTTGAGGACGTAGACCCAGAGGTGGTAGCTGGCTCGTGGACTTGTGGCCTTATGAGTGGGTTGGCTGGGCCGTTGGGTGAAGTAGATGACTTGGTGGGCTAGATAGGAAAGATTTATGGGCTAACTTCTTCCATATTTTGTTTCTCGACTTGTTTTAGGGAGTTTTTATAATGTCGTTAAAACGAACTAACATTGAAATGCTATGAAGGTGGTTAGTCGTTCCACCTTGTTTTATCGCTTTAACCATGGTTTGAACAAATATACCGACTGATTGGAAGATTATTTGGACAGACAGCAGCTTGTGGATTTTTTATATTTTCGAAGGAAAAAGTCCATTTTAGGTACCTCAACTATCACGAAAGTCTGAAAAAACACCTGAACTATGATTTTGGTCCATTTTACAACCCTGAACTTGCCATACCGGCTTAAAACACATCACAGGCAGGATTCCCTAGATGGTTTTGCACATGTGGCTGCCACGTGTCCATTGGCTTTGAGATGGTCTCCACCGTGGCAGTCACATCTGCTCCTCTCTCCGTAATCTCTCTCTCCCTCCCTCACCCTCTCCGATTTGATTCCGATGTGGAGTTGTGTTGCACGTCGGATGGCGTACGGCGGAGAGGTCAGGCGGCGGTGCGCACGGGCGAAGAGAAGGGAGGAGGCGCGCTCGTGCAGGGAGGCGGAAGGAGGCGACGCGCCTGTGCGGCGAGAAGGAAGGAGGCGGCGCGCCCGTGTGGAGAGGGGCAGTGGCGTAAAGGACACGGCGCGCCCGTGTGTGTCGCCAGTGTGCGTGGTGGAGTGGCGGCGGAGCAAGGCGAGGTGGCGGCGCACGGAGAAGGCGAGGGCGGCGGCGGCTCGCCCATCCCTTTCCCCTCCCTCATCGGCGGCGGCGCGTCCATACCCTCCCTCCGATGCCGCCGGCGGTGCGCCCATCCCCTCCTCCGATGCTGGTGAAGATGGTGCGGGGAAGGAGACGGTGCAGGGAAGATGGCGGAGCCACCGCCGCGCTCCTAGGGCCGCCGCGCCGAGTTGCAGAGGCGCAGGCGTTGAAGTGATTGAATATTTGTAATAGATTCCAATGGTTTGAACATAAGCATTGTTCAAATGCTCTTAAATGTCACTTAAATGGGAAAACACTGTGGAACCTTAACAGTGTCGGAGCGTTTTACCATCTGCCACTACTCGCTGTTGAGCCTGGCCCAGGAAACCTCTGCTGATATCGCGGAGCCAGGTGGGTTGCCTTTGAGGTTGCCAAGCAATGAGGGATGCTGTCCAGCTTGCCATCCGAGCTTGGGTGAGCCATTGTGTGCAAGCAGGAGTGGTGGGCACGTTGCTGGAAAGGGAGACAAGCTAGCTGTGTTGGGAAGGAGGGGTGGTGGGTAAGGCGGCGCCGGTGGAAGCAGTGTTGTATCTAGAGTGGGAGAAGGAAGGAGAGAAGTGTGGGTTTGCTCGTTAGGGTTGAGGACGTAGACCCAGAGGTGGTAGCTGGCTCGTGGACTTGTGGCCTTATGAGTGGGTTGGCTGGGCCGTTGGGTGAAGTAGATGACTTGGTGGGCTAGATAGGAAAGATTTATGGGCTAAGTTCTTCAATATTTTATTTCTCGACTTGTTTTAGGGAGTTTTTATAATGTCGTTCAAACAAACTAACATTGAAATGCTAAAAGGTGGTTAGTCGTTCCACCTTGTTTTATTGCTTTAACCATGGTTTGAACAAATATACCGACTGGTTGGAAGATTATTTGGACAATCAGCAGCTTGTGGATTTTTTAATATTTTCTACGGAAAAAGTCCATTTTAGGTACCTCAACTATCACGAAAGTCTAAAAAAACCCCTTTAATTATGATTTGGTCCATTTTACAACCCCGAACTTGTAATACCGGCTTAAAACACATCGCAGGCGGGATTCCCTGGATGGTTTTGCACAGGTGGTTGCCACGTGTCCATTGGCTTTGAGATGGCCTCCACCGTGGTAGCCACATCTGCTCCTCCCTCGCCAATCTCTCTCTCTCCCCCTCCCTCCCTCACCCTCTCCGATTTGATTCCGATGCGGAGTCGTGCTGCACGTCGAAGGCGGCGCAGACGGCGTACGGTGGAGAGGTCAGGCGCGGTGCGCATGGGCGGAGAGAAGGGAGGAGGCGGCGCGCCCGTGCGGGGAGGAGGAAGGTGGCGCACCCGTGCGGCGAGGAGGCGGCGCGCCCTTGTGGAGAGAGGCGGTGGCGTAAAGGAGACGGCTCGACGGTGCGCGTCGCCGGTGTGCGTGGTGGAGAGGCGGCCGAGCAGGGCGAGATGGTGGCGTGCGGAGAAGGCGAGGACGGCGAGGACGGCGGCGGCTCGTCCATCCCCTCCCCCTCCATCGTCGTCGGCGGCGTGTCCATACCCTCTCCCTCCGATGCCGCCGGCGGTGCGCCCATCCCCTCCTTCGATGCTGGTGAAGATGTTGCGGGGAAGGAGACGGTGCCGGGAAGATGGCGCAGCCGCCGTCCCGCTGGGGCCGCCGCGCCGAGTTGCAGAGGCACAAGCGAAGTGGAGCTGTGGAGGTGTTTGGCGCCGCCGTCGCGCTGCAGCGTGGAGATGGGACCGCCGCCGCCTTGCTCTGGTTGGAGGGGGAGGGGATGGGCGCGGCGCTACCGGCGTCGGAGGTGGAGGGGATGGGCGAGCCTCCCTCGCCTTGCTCTGTGCGCCGCCTCGCCTCCCCTTGCTCCATCACCGAGTAGATGAGAGGAGAGAGAAGAGTGTGAGAGAGAAGACATGAGAGAAAAGTGAGAGGAAGAGTAGATGAGAGGAAGAAAGAGGGTGGCAAGTGAGAATCACTTACAGCTGGGCCTAAGTGCCATGTCACGTGTCACTTGCTAGCCAAGTCAGCAAAATCACCACTACGTGGCGCCACAACAGCAAAACCACCAAACGAAACTGGATTGCGATGGGTTCTGAACCGGTTTTAAAAGTTCGGGGTTGTAAAATAGAGCAAATCATAGTTTAGGGGGTTTTTCGGTTTTTCGCGATATTTAAGGTACCTAAGATGGACCTTTTCCTATTTTCTACTGCTTTTGATTGGTTGATTGATTTTGACAGTCATTCCATTGTAAATAGCAAGCATGCTTCCTGATGGAATATTAGTTCAAAAAAAGAAAACTTGGTATATTCTTTCATTTCATTATAGTGGCTTTGGGTATGCTTCTTGATGTAAAATATTGAAATTTTTTCTTGTTTAGATTATTCTATTGTTTGTTGCATGTAGTAGTTTATGCACTATGTGGCCCTTATCTATTTCGATTATTGATATTTTTTATCAGTTAGCATGCGTTTTGTGCCAGATATATGCTAATAATTGAACTAGGATGCAAATGAATTTTCAATACAAGTTACCTTATTACTCATCAATTAAGTACATTTCCTGATTGTGCACATTTACCTGGCAGGAGGATGAGCTAAAAGGTGCTGTTGTTCTTGTGTATGCAAATAAACAGGTGAAAAATTAAACCATTCAAAATTCCATGTACTGTTCTGAAAGTTGGCATGTTTTCTATGCTTAATCAGAAACGATGTGCTTACTTAGATGGCTGACACTGCTCCCAGATCCACCTGTACTACTAAAAAGCCTGTAGTGGTGATGAGTGATGGCCATAACTCATATTTTATGTTTTGCCCCAATGGGTTTCCTGGTTTTGTGCCCCACTGATAGTGAGTGGTGATGAATTCGTGAGTGACGAGAACATCTAACTTTTTATGTTTCGCTCTCCCAGGATTGCCCCATTTTTATGCTTTACCACCTTGGATTTCCCCAGTTTTTAAAGTTTTCACCCTTAAGTTTCTGGATGTCTTACACATGCCCTATGTTTTATGTTTTTCCCTGTCTGAGTTCCCTTTTTTGCTTTTTTTCTTAGCTAAGCATGCGCACCTGCCTAGTATATACAAATTTCTAATTAATGGCTTGCACCATACCGGGTGCATTTTTTTTTCCTTTCATTTTTTGCAATGCATATATTTTATTATTTTGCTACAATGCTGCTAACAAGTTGCCTGTCTCCTTGCTCGTTTCCATGAACTTTATTCCTTAACTAAAGTTTATTGCGTTAATTATTCATTGAGTAACCCCATGACGCTTTCATGCTCTTGTTAAATTTATATTTCCAGATACCATTTGGATGTAGGTTGCTGCATATCCTATGTCCTGTTGTCGTGCAAATTTATTCGTTGTCATGTCTACTTTTTTCAGGATCTTCCTGGTGCACTTGATGATGCTGCCATAACAGAATCGTTAGAACTACATAAGATTAAGAGTCGCCAATGGGCAATTTTTAAAACATCCGCCATAAAAGGGGAGGGGCTCTTTGAAGGCTTGGACTGGTAAGTTCTGTGAAATAATTCCTTCTTACGGGGGCACTGGAAAGATGCCTAAGCCAAACAATCTTTTTACATATGAATGATGGTTATATGTCTTTAGTAAATCAATAATTTTTTACTTATAAAAGAGGATCTCCTTTTTTTTTGGTAGTGACTGTACCTAAGTACCTATGATCCCCAATGATCATATCAAATCTCTATGTAATGAGTTAGACAACATGCATACGAAGGATGGGAACCTCAGGAATGTTAGAGCAACTTAAAATTTGATACTTTTTGGTTCTTGCTGCAGGCTCAGTAATGCACTCAAATCTGGGAGCAGCTAATGTAGGAACCTCGGTTCCATGAATCATTGTTTGATGGTAAACAATAGAGACGGTGCTGTCCTGTTCATCACAAGTTTGTGCGAAAGTCCCACTCAATTGTTTTTGACTCCAGAAGTTTTGCACCATCAATTATCTGTAAAGTGCCTTTTTAAAGTTTTCGGATACAACACTAGATGTACCTTCATATGGATCACGAATAGGTTTGTAGAGAGTGATGATCAAATTGTGAGGACTCTGAAAACTGTGGTTTTACTCGTAAATCTTGTCAATTGTGATATTTTTCTAATGATTAAGCTCACCTAATTTTTCTTTCGTGTTAGGCCCACTTTGATTCACGGTTTGGTTTAATTTTATTCACGTGAGCAAAAAGTTTTTATTTTTTGTGCAGACCATTTATTGTAACATTTTACAATAATTTTTTCAAGGATTTATGGGAGGTTTCTCAAAGATTTAAAAATAATTTTTAATAATTTTTAGCGTTTCTGGGCCTCTTTTTAAATGCTTTCAACTTTTGGTTTAACCCAACCAAATCGAACCGTGAATCAAAGAGGACCTTAAACATCGTTTCTTCGGATGCAGAGTGAATAAATATAAGTTGGAAAATGTAGGTGCTACAAATGATTGTGAATTACCGAATCGGATGCCTCAAGTTACTCGGTTTGTAAAAACTTTTGTATTAAATTGGTAAATAAAAAAGTCATATTACTACCCCGCAGCCATCATGTTAGTATTAACTTCATCAACTATTTGCCTTTCTACGTCAAACTAATCATCAAACCAATGTCTACACAGACGTGAAGTATATGGTGTAATAACTAAAATGTCCTGAGTTCAAGACCCCAATAATGCAATATTTCTCTTATCAGCCCAAGCTTTTGGATGCATACAGTTCAATGCTATGTGATTGAAACTTGTGATTATATCATCATATATATCAAATGAATCATGATGTGTTACAATACAAACATCTGGCAGTGGATTTGCATAGTGATGGGCAAAATATTTGATTGGAAACGCCGAATATTTGATAACGGAGGGAACAGGAGAATAGGAAAAATTGCTCTGTTTAGCATGACCATGATTGATAGTGTATCATGGTATGAAATCATGATGGTGTATCATAGTATTGAAAAGAAATCTGCAGATAGACCTGGCTCGGCAGGAACCCACCTAACAAGACGCACATCTGTGAATTGACGTCAGCAGGGACGTCATCTGATAACAAAGGTACCTGGGCTGAACGGCAAGCCTGTTCTGTAGTCTTGTAAACGACGGTTCAACCGCTATCTACCTCACATCAAATTACCTTCGTTAACGACTCCTAACTGCTTAGAGCATTGAATGAACTTGCAATTTAGAGCAAGTACAAATATACGATGCTCCACTTCCGCTGTTGCAAACCATTTCACTTTTTTTTAAAAAAATAGGGTAGAAGGACCGCCGTTCAACTTCATTAAGTAAAAAAAAAAACATGAGACACACGGAAGTACAACGCAGCGCGACCGTTGCCGCCTCGGTGAGAACAAGGACCTCAAAATAATGGTCAACGACACATTTTTTGTGCAGTTCTCATTCTCATAGAAAATATTACAAAAAATGAATTTACACTTTGAATGTCTTAAATGATCAACCTTATGCAATCTGGAAGTTGTCTAGTGGCATCCTTGTGATTAAATCTGAACAATGAAACGCTCGAGCGAGACATAAAAAATCCGTCAATATTGTGATGGATGCAGCTGAAATTAAAAGCTGAAGAGGACAGGAGTGAGACTTCTTGCCAGGGCTGTTCATGAATGCAGAAAGTGGGCGGAGCAATCAGACTCCTCGTCCTGTTTCTTTGGAGGCCTCAAGGGACAGAAAGGCCGGAACGTTCTGGAAACCACGACCAGGATAAGATTTTAGCCAACTAACTGACAATAATAGTGCCCATGAAAAAGAAACCCTGGGAGTGCTGGACAAGGTAACTTTCGGTGGAAGGCCCGCTTCAAGCGTGCTTAATTCGCACGCTGCCGTATGTAAACGGAAGGGTCAAAATGTCGTACGGATTTAGAGGATATTATAGCTGCATGCATAGATCATTTCATATAGATTTAAACAATGCTATAGCTGTATCAACCAATCAGCTCACTCAAGAAAATGATGAACACACTTTAATGCCCCTTTGCGTGGAGGCTTCCTTTCTTAGGGCCTCCGAACAAACTTGTAGCTTTCAATACCCCTCTTTGCCAGGGCCGTGCCTAGGGAGGGGGGAGGGCGAGCGGTGCCTGTGCCCCGGGCACCCCAAGCCCGCTGTGATGCCTCCTGCTGTGAGTGAGACGATTCTGATCTTATTTACCTACACAACAACGATTAGCAATGATTAGAATAACATAAATATTATGACTATTATCCTAATATTTTTGTTATTTATCGGATCTTATTTACTGTGTCGGTAACTGTGGCATCAGATGAAAGAAGCTTTTTTAAAATTGAAATTATTGAATAACTATTTGAGATGTACAATGTCTCAAGAAAGGTTAAATAGTCTATCAACTTTAAGTACTGAGAAGAGATTATTGGATGATATTAATGTCGAGAACGACATTGAGAGTTGTTTTCACGACTGTTCACAAAATGAAGGGTATAAAATGTACTTGATCTCTATTCTCTGCATTGGATTTTAGCCTCGGCGATCATGGCCTCCTGTGTTAGTTTGCCACGTACCAATGATCTCCATCACGGCTACCATCTTGATCACGGCTCTCGATCGAGTCCTGTAGGTAACCACCGCCCACCATCCTACTTGAACTAACCACTGAAACCTTGCTTTAATTTGCACGTGACTAAACGCAAGTGTGATAAATGGTCGGTTCACGTTTAAATATATCAAGACATAGCATGCACTTTAAAATTAATACAAATTGTCCTATTGTTGTTGCGACCATACGCATGGAATAATACAGTCAAAATTAACTAGTATTGCAGCCAGAGACTCGTGGCAACATTAGCATTTAGCACAACCAGCCATATGATAGCTTCGGTCACGGCCGAAAACCGATAGGTTTAACCGTTGAGTCATTGAAATCTCGGGTTATAAGAAATTCAAGAAACTAGACCATGTAGGGTTCGAGAAGCTACCTAAGACATTTGAGGGGTCAGTTCTAAGAAATATGCACATATGCTATATGAAATGAAAAGGTAAATTAAGATGACGAGGACATCATCGGCAAATATGCATCCACTATTTCTATTACTTCGATTACGTTGGAACCGAGACTTGGAAAGCGACGAAATGGCACGAATCCTCATATACCAACGGGAGTCCAGCAAGCATACGCTACGATCTGTGAAGCCCACAACCATCGGGGTGAGTCTGATAGGACGTCCCAGACGTCGCTCAATCGGGTTCACCCATTCAGGAGCCACCCATCTTCAAACAGACACTCAGACCACATATGAGCTCCGTCTTCAATGTTCGACCATTACAAGGAAATGTTAGGAGATAAGATTTCTATTGTTTCTGATTCCACTGTGAAATTCCTTCAGGAGCATCATGAATTGTCGAATTACGAAGATGGGCAGAATTTTCCCGAAGATGTGTCGCCATCTTTTTGGGCCCAAAGCCCGTGTACACCTAGGTTTTCATATGCGTGGGTCCCTGTGTGGCAGTGGCTCTCCACTGGCCGTCGTACTACATATATATGTCTCCTCCGTGCTTCGTCTTCCTCTAGTTTTGTATAGTTGAGTTCTCCATGTTCGTGTGAAACTATCTCGTTCTTCTTTGTGAGCTAGATCAACAAGACTGAATTATCAGGACACCAATTCAGATTGTTCATCATCTGTATATTTGCAATTTAAGATTATTGATCTTGTGTTCTTACCTTTTCTTCGGTTCCCGCAAGAACCAACCTTTGTGGTCAGATCATCGTACTTCGGGTCGGTCGATAACGTTCGTCGTGATGGTTTAGCGATCGCCAGAACTTCCAGGCACCTACGTGGTTGGTAGCTGGATCGTTTAGGTTGCGTGACATCTACCGGAATATCCATCTCATCTCACTAGAAGAATGGGACTTTGCGTCTGCGCTCCTGATAAGAAGTATAGCACATCCAATTGGCATGATGTCTAACAGTTCTAAGGTGTCCAACGGAACAGCTTAGCTTGCTTAAGGTTCTAATACTATGGGAAACAGGACAATCGACCGGCACACCAAAGTTTGTGCCCAAGTTCGACTCATAGGGAGGATAGACATGTCATTTCCAATCAGATTTCCTTCAAAGATAGCAGACCCTCCCCTAAACGTCATCGTATGGAGAGATGCTTGGGTTTCTTGTCATCGACTAGTTCTGGCGATAGCGGGCTTCCAGCACCTCTGCCCAATGGGGCTCTCCCACTCAATGGGGAGACATGGATTTCAACATCTTTGACTAGGAGGATGATGAGGATAGTATAGTTTTCTTCTAATGTATTGATAGTTTGAGTTAAATAAAGCAACATTATTCATACCACAGAGGTCGCCATTCCACCTCCCATTTCCTCGGACGAGTTTTCTCCTGTGCCAGATGATATCGATGAGGAGACGTTAGAGGACGATGAGGAATCATCCGACGACAATGATGAGGAGCATTTTCCAAAGGAAGATGAATAGTCCAATGACCTTGATGATGGGGACCATTAGGATATGGCACATTATATAGTTGTTTTTTTTTATGTTTTTATGTCTTTTGTTGATTGCATTGTTGTCCGAGAACTTATCATTTTGCTGTAAGTGAAGATATATTTATATTGATATTTATACTGTTACATATTTATAAATTATCTAAAACTTTTAAATACAACCATAATTCATACAGAAGATAACATATTTAAAAAAGTTGTCGTCAACATCTTTTCTTTTATAAAACTTGGTGCTGGGGACGCAAGCAAGTCTCAAACCCACGACCTTGTGAGGAGCCGGCGCTCCCGTTGCACGGTGATACCTAGGTGAAAATTTGCATTTCTTTGTTCAAACATAAAGGACATGCAATCCTTTTCATGCATATGACCTATGAGTACCGATTTAAGCCACTAACCTGTAGTGAAGCTTATCCAATGGTTTCCATATGTCAGATAATGATTTATCATATTTCATAAAATCCAACTTAAACTAATATTTAAGTTGTGTGGAAACCCCTTTCAACCTTGTAACCGTTGAACTGGTAGCGATGCAATCATCACTATCACTATGGTCGACCAGTAGGGATAGACGCTTCAACGGTAGTGTAACAAACCAGGCTACTACTCATACTAACCAAATCGGGCGGGGCAACTAGGTTAAGACTCGATCCTAAGCACCGTTCGATCATTCGTATGAACGCCTTTCCAAATTTAACACAACCAAACTGAGTTCAACGAGCTTGGCCCGCCCATATAGCCAGCTCTACGGGCAGTTGCAAAACTAGCTCACGCTCACGATCTACCAACCAATTTTCAACTGTTCGCCACACGCTAATCTTCAGACCAGATTAGTCGCTTTCAGCCAAATGACTTATTGCCCCATGAAAAGAAAAAAATTATCTACCCCTTGGACGGCTCCATCCATTGTACGTAAGCTACAAAGAAACAAGATGAACACGTACGTCCAAGTGCAATAAAAAAAAGACCAGTCGGCACTAGACAAATGCCCTCTTTGGTTTGCAGTTGAGTTCTAATTTGCTCGGTTCGGTCAAAATTTATCATTTTTACACAAACAATTCGGTGTAATTCCATGTGATAATCTTTTGAAACTTTATAACATTTTACTCAAAAAACTCAAAAACAATTTTAAATAAGTTTTAAATATTTATGTGCAATTTTAATTTTTGACTCAACAGGACAGAACCAAACCCAACCACGAATCCAAGGGTGCCAGCAAGCAGCGCTGCCAGCTAAGCTTATCCCGCCGGCACTCTGACCTGGCATCAAGGCCAGCTGTCTCGGTCTCCACTCGGGCGGAACGGAAGCTCCTGGAAGAAGAACCTTCCAGAACGGACACGTGTCCACTCCCCTCGGCACGCGCGCACGGAGACGGAGACGGCGGGTGCTGGGGCCGGTGGCCGGTGGCCAGCTTGCGCGGGCGGGGCGGAGATGTCAACGCGGGAGACCCCCCGTTGACTTGTGGGTGGGCCCGTACCCCGTGGAGCGCGCACGATCGGCGGCGGATAGGGATGGCCGGGTGCGAGCGCAGTGCGCAGCGGCTTTCTCTCCCAATCATGCAATGCACGCACCCACCCACTGGCCGCGCCGCGCCAGAGTCTCTCCAGTGCCGGCTCGATTAATAATACAAGTTAATCCTGCGTTTAGAGACCCAGAAAAAAAAGGTATATCGTCTCTTCCTGAAATTGTATTTGAAGTCTCAATTAGTTCTTAGAGTATCCCATCAGATTCTTTATATATATCTTCGTCTAAAACACTATCGGACAATGAATAGTGTTTTACATGGAGAGAGACAATTGGGATGCTTTTAGAAGTTAAAAGCCAATTTTTTTGTCCTTTAAAGTTAGTTCCGTTTACACGGCATGTCTTGTGCCATGATTTTTACCATTAAGTGCTAAACTGTACGTTGACATTAAAAATACACTATTGTCTCCTAAAGTTGTATCAAAGTTTCACTTAACCCCTAAAATTGAGAGCGGCGGTGGCTAGTGCATGAGCCAAATCGGTAAATGGTTAAGCCGGCAAGCATAAAACTAGATATATTATACGAATATTATATTATGCCATACGTTTCTAAATTTGTTTTGCCGGTTCACACAAGTTTAAGTTTAAAAGACTGTAGATTCAAGTAGAAAGAAATATTTTTTTATTTGCCACTCAAAATTAGGTTAATCCCTGATATAGCACTGCCTTTCTCGAAATTCGTTATTCGCCACTGAAATTTTACTTCACCCCTTGATTGCGACTTCCTTCGATTGGCCTTGTTGGGACTATCAAAGTAGATTGGAAATGTCTTTTTTGCCCGTTTGTAACGACTAACGAGAGCCGAATCAAAATGCTACTGAAAGAATTTAAAATGGATTAGTAGATAGAAGAGAGGGACAAAGGGAGGAGTGGGGGCGGCGACCACCTCCCTTCATCCAGCAATGCCATGAGCAAGCAAAGACGGAGTAAATCAGCGGGGCACCGCTGGAGCCGTGGCTGCAAGAATGGTGAACGATTTTGCTATTGCTCCCCATGGTTATCACCGCCGCATGAGCATGGTTATCACCACCGCATGAGAGAAGAGGAGGAAGACAACACTTAGGTAGTGGATGGAAGGTGACGCTGGCAAGCCAATGGAGGCCAGTGAAACTTGAGGGTGAAAGGGTGGTGCTAGGTGGCGACAGGGTGCTGGCGCTAGGGCTGAGGGGGCCCAGCAACGCTGGGGAATAGAAAACTAAGAGTCCAATGCATTGTTGATGAGTTGGATCACCCGTGTGAGGTTACGACGGTCATTTGTGCAGAAGCGTGATAGGTCAAAAAAGTTAGAAAAATCCATATGATCCAAATCTAGCTAGTTTACATATTTAGGTTATGTTCTTTTGCACTGATCTGAATGGCTGAACAGTTAAAATACTGAATTGACTGAATTTTAAGAGCTTCTTGAGGTAGTCTCGAGATTCGAATCCATTTTGTTTGACTTGTTTTTTAAACAGGTAGGACCCGCCTTCGAAAGAACGAAAAAGAGCTCAAAAAAGACAAAACACATGTTTTCCCAAAACATAGATAAGTCGTTAAGCTGATAAGCAGAAAAACAGAGCCTTACTAAAGCAGTAAAAATTCTAAAATATGAATACAGAAAAAATTGGGAAGAAAACCAATAAATAGGAAGCACTTGCCTAATCTGGACCAATGGATGGTGTATGGATTTGTTCAGATAGATGACGTACAATAGTAAAACATAATGGTCATCGACACACTTACTAACTGGTTTAGAGTATACACCGCTTGCATGCTGAATTACAAACAGCTTCCACAGGCTAAGTTTTACTTGCCTTTTAAACTGGTAGGACCCGCCTTCGAAACAACAAAAAAACGAGCTCAAAAAAGGCAAAACATATGTTTTTCCAAAACATAGATAAGTCATTAAGCTGTTAAGCAGAAAAAAACAGAGCCTTACTAATGCAGTAAAAATCCTAAAATATGAATGCAGAAAAATTGGGAAGGAAACCAATAAATAGGAAGCACTTGCCTAATCTGGACCAATGGATGGTGGATGGATTTGTTCAGATAGATGACGTGCCATGTCCATATGACTGACAATAGTAAAAGATAAATGTCATCGACGCACTTACTAATAACTGGTTTAGAGTATCCACCGCTTGCACGCTGAATTACAACCAGCTTCCACAAGCAAAAAAAATTGCTTCCACGGAGTGTTGAGAGCTTTCTGGAATGGTTTTGAGATTACCAAGAAAAGGCTTCAAGAAACCAAAGCGTTAAGACTTATAGAATCCATTTTGGATCAGTAATTATAGATTATAATCAATTAAAATCTAAGAAGGACAACAATGCTAACTTGGTTTGAGTTGTTTGTGATGCTTCTATTCTTTTCTTAGAACCTTTTGATTATAATCAAATAAACCTCTAATACAGTGCTTTGGCAATTTGGTTCATATTAGAATCCGTATCCATAAAACAACAAAGGATAGAACCATATATAACCACATCTGATCCGATCAGGCGATCACATCCTAGCTAGCCATTCCAAACAGTATTTCTACGGGACAAATTACTCATGCTCATTGTGAAAATATGCTTTTATTTACGTCATTCCACAAATTAAAACTATGCCTTCAAAGAAAATATATTCCCCCTGTCCACAGCCACAAGCCTTTTTTTTATTGTTATTAGGAAGAAAGAGTTATTACTCCTACACTCTACAATTTTGTTTCCTTTTTCTCTGGCTTGTACGGCAGGATTAAACAGTGGAAAGAGATGGCCAAAAAAAATGCAGAGTTTTTCCCGCTAGCCACAGCCACAAGCAGGCGAGCAAGGCCAGAGTCTCACCTGCAATAGGCACAGTATTTTCCTATGCGCCGCGTTGAATTTCTCATGGGGTTGCGAAAAGCAGGTGGGCCCCGCCCGCAATAACATCCCGGACGATCGAGCACGCCACGTCATCGTCAGGATCAATTCCTGCGATTTGTGTAGTCCGCGTGGGTCCCACGTCGGCACAGACCATGGATAGGCAGGATAGCTACCCCGGGCCCCCGCCCCGTCTGATGACTATTATTAAATTGTGTGAGCTCTAATCGCTGGGCTAAACAATAGGGGAAAACGCTGCGTCCACAAGCAATTCGGCCCCAGGGAAACATGCGTAGCTAATATAGGGCAGAGCACAGATATCTCAATATTCAAAAAGAATAATTAGGTATGACACCTTGAAGGCTATTCCAAACGGCCATGATGATGGTTGGAATTAATTTATGAATGAAGGAATAGCCAGAAGGATAGGGAAACTAACATTAAAACTATATCGACTTGTTTAATTTATCTTAAAAAGTTTGATCTATTTTTATTGAAACAATCCAGACCCATCAATCTTGAACCCCTAAATTTGGACGGTTTTAATTTGCTACTTCTGTGATAAGAGGTGGTTTTTGCTCTTGTATGGCGATCATCAATGAGAGAAATGGATGCAGCACAAATTGGGAGGTGAGATTAGAGATCCTCACAAATGAAGTACCATATAAATTGGCATTAGAGAGCCAAGGCTCATGTAATTTTGGAGGTGGGATAGATTAAGGACATCCGCACACGAAAGTTGTAGACATACAACTGTGGCTTGGTTGGCACAATAGTTAGCCATCCTTTAAACATAGATGACACATATAACATATGCATGCATTCGAAGCAAAAATCTAACTTAGCATGAAAATTGGTCTAGACTACTAAACAAGGGTCGAGCTTGTGTGGGCTTGGACTAGCCTGTTTTTCAGATTGTCTATGAACAATTGTATTCTCGACAAACATGTTATAACAATGTTAGTATAGATATTTTTCCAAATATTCATGTTAATCAACCATCAATCATCAAAGAAGAAGACAATGATGAAAATATGTGGGATTCTCTCATATCATGTGCATGGGTCGCTAAGTCCTTGTCAGGATCCTCCTCTCTTTTAAACAACACACACTTTAAATGCAATCTCCTTTTCTATTGTAGAAGAATGGAAAGTTTCCATCACCACATTGGTATGGCTATGCCAACTAACATTTAACTACATGCTAAAATTTTATTAATTGATTCTTCTCTCTTCAAAATAGGATAATTGACTAATAGAGTTTCTACACACCTAAAATTAACCAAGATAAGGTTATGGAAGACAAAAGAGATTATATAAAAACTTCCAATGCTAGAGACAACATTGAAAAGTAAAATAAAAAAATACAATACGTTTTACCTGACAAAGTAATTTTCAACTACAAAAATATATCCTAATATTGTCCAAATTATCTAACCTAATTAGGTCATATGGTAGATCATAATCATGCTGGACAAATGCAGTTTGGTTAGGCAAAGGAACAAGGATGCCTACCATAGTACACCTACCAATTCCTCCTTAACTACACCCTCTTCTACCTCAGCTCAAAGTTTTCGCGGCCATTAGAGCTCCACGTGTCCCCTCAGGCCCTTCACCAACTCCACCTTCTTCCCTGAGCTCCCCGTCGTCTTCACCTCTCTATTTATACAACCCAGCAGCTCACTTCCATCTCCCACTCAACACACTCACGATTTAAGCACCAAGATTTAATTAGCTCTCGCTTCACTCCATTAACGCGAACGAGGCAAGAATCGAGGAGGAGAGCGCAGGAGGCGGCGGCGGCATGGGAAGCGAGGGGAGCACGAGCCCGAGCGGCTGCGCGGTCTGCGGCGGCGCCGCCTCCGTGTACTGCGCGGCGGACGCGGCGGCGCTCTGCGTCCCCTGCGACGCGGCTGTGCACGCGGCGAACCCGCTGGCCTCCCGCCACGAGCGCGTCCCGCTGGCGGCGGCGGTGGCCGCCACCGCGGCGAACTCCGGCGTGTACGACCTGTTCGCCCCAGACGACGACGGCGGCTCCGCGGCGTCGTCCTGGCCGGCGCTGGCGCCGGCGCAGGGCAGCCCGAACAACAGCTCGTCCAGCTTCACCAACGACAGCAGCGCGGAGGCTAGCCTGTTCGACCTGCTCTCCGACGTCGACCTCATGGCCTACGGCGGCGGCGGCGCCGCCGGCGCAGCCTTGCCGGACGGCGTGGCCCCCCAGGTCGCTGCGCCTTTTTGGCTGCCGCCCGACCTCGCCTCGGGCGGCGCCGCGTGGGGCGCGTGGTCGCCGGCGGGGCCCGTCCCCGTCGTCGTCCCCTCCGGCGCCGTCGCCGCCGACGTGGTGGCGGCGGCGGCCGAGAGGGAGGCGAGGGTGAGGCGGTACCGCGAGAAGCGCAAGAACCGCAAGTTCCAGAAGACCATCCGGTACGCGTCCCGCAAGGCCTACGCCGAGGCGCGGCCGAGGATCAAGGGCCGCTTCGTCAAGCGCGCCACCACCGCCGCCTCGAACGGCGACGGCGGAGCCGCCGCCGTCGACGAGTCCAAGTTCTGGCTCTCCTTCTCCGACGACAGCCGCGGCGACTCCGGCGTAGGGTTCTTCGTGGATGCCGCGGCCTACGGAGTCGTGCCTAGCTTCTAGAAAGCTCCAGAGACCTTGCCAACAAAGCCATGGCGATCGACCATGTGTGTTCGTGGTCGTGGCAATGGCTGCGTCTGCCTAGCTTAATACCAATTAAGAGAAGGGCACGCTCACATGCCGCCATGACAGTGGCATCATCGATTGATCTTGTTCATGTCGATATTCGTAGTGAAAATCCGCCATCAATATTTTTAACTGATGGTGCGGATTTTCGATGGGTGTAATTTCGTTTCGATCGGTGAACTAAGAGATTAATGTTCTGTAATTTAGAAAATAGCTCGTGTAGCTGTTCACCTCTAGCTTCATTGTTAATTTTCAATGCTAAGATCAATAAAAGTCCATGTTCGATCAGGTCAATTTTTGTGGCCAAAACTTAATTCTAATTATTATCACTAGTTTTTACTAATAGGCCGGTTGGTTGCCTGCATCCAAGGAGTTTTGTATCTAGAGATACAAAACTAGGGTGTTTGGTTGTCTTCTCACCCATCTGAGCCAAACTCTCCAGATGCAATTAACCCCTTCGGACCAGACTCTGAAGATACGACCAAATTGAGCGTTTCTCCGAAGCCAGGCTCCGTGGATACAGGAACAACCACATGCACATTTGATTCATTTATTTGCTATATCATTTGATTAGTATTTTTAATTACCAAACCGATTTAAAAAATGGGTTATTGATATTTTTTGAACATAACGAGACCACACTTGCCATATAAATTTGAAAAGTTTAAAATTTTCATTTTTGAATTTATTTGTTTATGAGACTTTTTTTTGAATTTTTTTATTTTCGTAATTGATTTTTTGTTATTTTGATTTTCTAGAATTTATTTTTAAAAATGCTTCACCCCTCTTTTGAATTTCTCTATACCATTCTCTCCTTAGTGCAGTCAACCAAACAACATTTCTATGCAGCCTGTACAATCTCATACACATAACCAAACAACAACCATTTGCATCATCTTAGCCTGGCTCCAACCAAGCTGGCTCAGCTCATACAACCTGGTTCAACTGAGAAAGCAACCAAACAGCCTATAACAGATTAGCTATGTGTCTTCTATGGGTATAATTAATTTCGCTTCCATTTGACGGATTAGGGGTCTCCTTTTTTTAATGCGTCAGATTGTGCGATAGCTTGTGTGGGTTGTTCACGGGTAGTTTTCTTGAGGTAAGATAATGGGTTTTTTTTATGAAAAAATTAGCTAGGATGATGACACTAACTTTTTAGCGATGATATCAGTGCTGCTTTGTTTAATTGGTCTGGTTATTATAATTACACAAGCAGTACCATATTGCAATTGTGGCACATTCTCCTTATCCAGAATCGTTCCTGGAATATTCTGTCCTTCCGATTCTATAACTGAACAAGGGAAAACTGATAATTATTTTTTGGATGTTTGAATGGTGATGCTTATGTATTTCTTTCTAAAATTTACAGCATCCGGCCATCCGGCCGGTCATACTCATGCGTAACATAGGTGTTTACAGGGAATTTTCTCCCGTGTTGAGCAGGAACCAAGTGCTTAATGTACTTACAGGAGAAGACTGGTTAACTTAGCATCCATGGTTAAGGAGGTGTTTAGGAGCGTTGGAGCTCGCAGCGGCAGCGATGCAGCTATCTATGGTTCGCAGCTAATCTAGCTCTCTCACTCGAGACCGCTACGTAGTTCCCGGTGCCGGTTCCATGCTTCTATTGAGCATGCTACATCCACGGGTCTAAGATACCAAAACTGCGTAGTTCATTGGGCCTGCTACATCCACAAGTCTAAGTGACCACTATGTAGTTTTGGAACCGGGTTCTATTGAGTCTGCTATATCCATAAGTCTAACCAGGGACTGAACCAAAATTCAAGACCCACTTAACCCAAAAACTGTCCTATTTGGTGATGGACGTCCCACCTTTTATGTTGTACTCCCCAGTCCTCGGCCACAACTGATAATCAATGTGAGACTAAACCGTACAATCAATCCTGCATTTAGACATTAGGTGACCCAACTGCTTGATACCGTGCGACTTTGGAGGCACCCAAATCACATATCGGGTGACCTAGTCCAACACCTTGCAACCTTGGAAATGTTTCATGTTTTAGACATGAAGCCCTGATATCGCTTATTTGAGTCCGCTACGATCCAACCATATCATAAAACACAAATATTTGGCTCCCCAAGACTAACTCAAAGTTTCGGACCTCGGTCTGATTGAGCCTGCTGTATCCACAGGCCCAACCAGAGCCATAATCAAGGTTTTAGATCCACTCAACCCAAAAGGCTAGTCTGATGGGTGATGGACGTTCCCACCTTTTTAAGTTAAACTCCCCCCACAACAAAAATTCAATGTGGGACTAAATCAATAATCTCCCTTGCACACATTGGGTAACCCAGCCTGATACAAACACCATGCGACCCAGGGTAGGTTTCAGACTTGAAGTTATAATACCACTTGTTAAAAATTTAAGGTCATGCAAGACGCCCCCACCTTTTTAAGTTGAGCTACCCCCACAACAAAAAATCAATGTGGGACTAAATTAACCATCCCCTTGCACACATTGGGTAACCCAGTTCAACACTATGCGATCCGAGAGGCGTTCAAGGCTTCAGACCTAAAGTTGTAATACCACTTGTTAAGAATTTGAGGCCATGCAAGATCTGGACGAAACTGAAGGCATGATATTTGGTAGTACAGTTCAGCTCTCGTATGACAATGGGTGTTTCTCGTCAACTGTACAAGCATATCAAACCACCTAGGTTGCGACCACAAGCCGATAGTTGATCTTGCACATCATATGTTACAACCATGTCGTCATAACGAGTTACAACGACAGTGCATATTATATGTGCCATTCCAGAGCCACTAAATATATTATGACCTTGTTTGTTAGTTTAAATTAAATTAAAAAATTGTTATTTTTGAATAAGTCAAATGATGTAATACTTTTTAGTCATTTTTGTGAGGTTTTAAATAGTTCATCTTCGAGTTCATAAAATATTTTTTTCATAATTTTTTGAACTCTTTAAGACATCTTTTGAGGGGTCACAATTTTTCAGATTAAAGTTTTTAGCAACTTTCAGCTCAAACATACAAGGCCGATATGCCATCACTTAGTTTTATGCTACTGTAAAGCTAATTTGTTGTTCTATGTGCCATTGATGAAAACTTCTTTTTTTAAGCTATCTAAACATTAAATAATTCTCAAAAATATAGAGAGTTACTGCGTATGCAACAATCTAAATGTACATTTTTTTAGTATTTTTAAGATAAATACCATGTTTAAAATATTTTGTTTATAAATTTAACATTTAAAACATCCATAAAAATACTAAAAATATATATATTGAAAGTATCGTATATATATGTCCTAGTATTAAGTTTTTTTGGTATATATGCATATCTCAACAAAAAAAAGGAAGATTTCATCAATGTTACGGATAATAAATTAGCAATTACGACGGTATATAAGAGAGTAATGATGAAGTGATGACACCTAAGACTCTAAATGGCTATACAATGGCATAGCAAAATTTTGCCCAGGCCTAGGATACAAAATCCTGCTCTAACTCTATTCTTTCTTTTCTATTACAATTCGGAGTTTAAACGTAACCCTTTACATATGCATAATCAACAATAATAATTGACCGTCGGCATAAAAAAATATATTAGTGGATGCTCGGTAAGGTTTTCGTACTCTTTGACTTCAGACATTTGTGACGAACCACCTTGCACACATGTTCCATCTAGAATTCTAGATACTAGTTCAAAATTGGCTAGATGCAAACACAATTGCATCGTCGACTAAAGTGTGCTGGGTTGGACAGTAGACATGGCGTGGTTAAACTTATTAAT
The DNA here is from genome assembly GCA_005191435.1 of Raddia distichophylla. Taxonomy (NCBI): domain Eukaryota; kingdom Viridiplantae; phylum Streptophyta; class Magnoliopsida; order Poales; family Poaceae; genus Raddia; species Raddia distichophylla. The sequence goes on from SPJY01002375.1 coordinate 2,119,950, forward strand.
TTGTTGATTTTTTATTTGTTGAAAAGCTAAATTTTAAGAGCATCACCAGTAGGATTTCTATATTTTGTTCTCTATACCGTTCTCTAAGTCACTAATCGTTCTCTATTTTTCTATCATCTTCAGCAGAGTCCCTATCCTCGAAAAGATATAAAGATCCTTTAGATAGTCTCTAAATATAGAGACTATGGAGAGAGTCTCTAAATTTAGAGACTAAGATAAAGACTCTGCGGGAACGTTATAAAGACTGAGGTTGTCCACATTAGTGTTTTAAAGACAGTTTTGAGAACCTGCTGACAATGCTCTAAAGATTTAGATAAACTGGTCCACTCTACTTGACTTGTTTTTAGGACTGTGAGGGCTGATTTTGAGGTATGAAAACGTAGCATGATAAACCTAAAGGTTTGTATTTTCCAATGAAAAAAATAAATAAATAAATAAATAAATAGATATAAACAAATATGATCACCTGTGCTTCGAAGTCTCTGGAGTTCATTGAATTTAGGGATGTAATCGGATCGGATAAGGTCGGATGTCGTTCTATCCATATCCGTTTCAGTATTTTTTACCGGATACAAATTCGAATACGAATGTATCGAATATTGATACAAATTCGAATAATACTGGATAACATCGGAAACGAATATGGAGCGAATACAGATCGGATAAGACAAGGATACATATATTGTTAATCGAATAGTTAAAATTAATTTTGAAAAATTCATTCCAAATTTTAACAAAATATGGTCAAATTTTAAATTTAAAAGTGAAAATTTATAACATTAGTAAAAACAAAAACGTTAGAAAGTCTTTATACGAATATTATTAACTTAGTCTAGATTTAAAAATTTAAAAGTTAGGAAACTATCAATAAAAATTGTAAAAATACATTTAAAAACTTCTAGAAATACATTCAGATAATATACATATTTTATATTCGGATATTATCCGAACAAAAACTCGGATATTCCTGATCCATCGAATAATCAGTGCTCCGTATTCGTATCTATATCCACGCCAAATTATCCATATCCCTATCCTTATCCGTAAAAATGGTAGAATATCCATAAAACTATTCAAATCACTATCCGATCAATTCAGTCGGTAGGTCGATCGGATAATATCCGTATCATTTCCATCCCTAATTGAATTGAAATGTTCGCATACATACTGACCTCATAGTCGGTGTTGGCTCTTCGGTATACATTCAGATGAAACATAAAAAATGGTCCGTAGCAGATCCGTTCTGCCGCCCTAGAAACCTCTCCCTTGGTCCTCTTGGCCTCTCCTTCCTATGGCAGGAGAGAGAGGGACCCTTGTTCCTCCACCATCTTTTTTTTCCCTTCCTTTTTCTCTAATTCTCTAAGTATAATATCTAAAATCCAGATATATAACCAGCTGATCCTACGACACTTCCTGACACCAAGACGAGGAGCACAACTAGTTGGCTGCGAGGACCTCCACAATTTGGGAGTTTCTGTTTGGTTTGCTTCGCTTCTATTATGAACGTGTTCCGTTCATATGGGGCGTGCTACATCCCAGTGTTTGTCGGCCATGAAGCTTCAATGGGCATCCTAGTCAAGGTTGCTAGATTTGATGCAGGTGCATTCGATAGTGAGCGGAGGCAATCAAATCTAAATGTTCGCTCTATGGGCGACCGGACGGTGACCTATGGTGGCGAGCATTGCGAAGAGAGTGAGTGGCAATACGACGACTACGCTCGTGGGTGTCCTTACCTTGCTACAGATGCCGTTGATGGGCATGTGACATTTGGTCTGTTAATTTAATATGCGGCATTGTAATGAAGTTTTAGTTATTGCACTTGATTTAGTTAGCATTTCTATTAAGACTAGTTGTTTTAACTATAGGTCCATTTCTCGCTAAATCATTTGAGACCTAATCATTTTGGGTGTTGCCAGAAAATTTTGGAATCGATTGCTCTCATGAAATTGCATAGGGATCTCACGTCGGTCGATGATCATCTTCTTTACGAGGACACTAATAATTACAATCGTTAATATATTTGGGTCAACTTGTTGCTATGAGCTAGAAACATTTTTTTTATTTTTTTTCTAATTACTTGCCTTAGCGTGATAATTTTTTACATTATGCTTTGGTTTGAATTTTTTACTATAAAATTTTTTAACCCCATAATCAGTTTTGCCCAAAATTATTTAATCCCAAAATTAATTAATTTCATAATTAATTAATTGCAAAAATTAATTAATCTAGCGATTAGAGATAATAATTTAAGGGGATTGGTATTCGTAGCAGATTCGGATCCTTATGGGCGTGTTTGGTTGTCTGCACACGGGCTGGCCAGGCTCACCTCGTGCGGGCAACCGGTGTTTGGTTGGCTGGATATCCTCTAGAGCCCGACTCAACTGATGCAAAAACACTGTACTAGACGGGCTGAGCTCCAACACGGAAATCAGTTCCTCGCAATGCAAGCACGCACAGGAATGAGGTGCTCCCACATGCATGCAGGCACACACTTCAATACACATTTCAATTCGTTTTTTTGCCATAGCTTTTTATAAGAATCTCCAATTACCGAACCGATTTCAAAAATAGGTTTCTAACATTTTTTTCAACAAAACTAGACTACTCTTGCCATATAAATTTTAATTTTTTTTTTCAGTTTTTGATTATCTATTGTTTGTTTTTTAAAAATATTTTTATTTTAAATTTATAGATTTTCTAGAATTTACTCTTTAAATTTGTTTATCCTCCTCTTGAATTTATATATCCCATTCTAACGTATATGGTCAACCAAATAACATCTCTGCGCAAACTGGCTCATCAGATGTAGGGTAACCAAAGAACACCGCTTGCATCTACTCAACTAGGCTCATCTCAACATGGCTGACTCATACGGGGCAGGCTGAGATCGTTCGTGCAACGAAACAGCCCCTATATGTTCCCGTCTCTATACTCAGTACCCTATAAAAGCAAACAGTGGGACGCAACAGGAAAAAGAGGCTAGTCATTAGAGATGCAAGTGGTTTGCTTTACAGGCATCCTCGAGATTGCTTGCTTCAGGTTTGCTTTGCGGGTACCCGTGAGACCGCTTGCTTCACTAACATACACTAAGTAAACAGTCTTATGGATACTCACAAAGTAACCCGCTTGCATTCCTCCTGGCCATTTGTAGCCTGCATCGTCAAGGAACTGCTGTTCCCAAGACACGCGAGGAGCAAACAGTCACCCGCATATGCTACGTACGTACATCAAGGAAAAAAAAGGTAAAAAAAAAAAGATGTGATCCTGCAGTGGTAATCTTTTCTTTCCCTCTCTCTTCTTTCTTTCTTCACGGGCGGCATCGGAAGTACTGCTTCATTTCTCGAAACGAAAGAAGCACGGTGGCTTCTTCATGTTGGTCGGCGGTGAAGGCGTGAAGCCATTTTCCTCAACGGCCAGCTGCAACACCCCAATTTGGGGGATTTTCAAATTTCAGCCATCTTCAAATTTTGATTTTTGAACCTCTGCCATGTGGACCCCACAGCTTTCCTCTCTCCCGCGTCCTCTCTCTCTCCCTCTTACTCTCTCTTTCTCTCTGCTCTATGGGCTGCCGCCGCTCGGCCGTCCCTCCACCTGCGCCGTCGCTGGCTCTGCTCTGCTGCCCTGTCAGCACCGCGCGCCGTTTCCCTTCAACATCACCGCGCCGCGCACGTCGCCTCGCCGCGCCGCGCCGCGCCGCGTCCACCCCTTCCGCGCCGAGCCCCGGGCTGTCCCGTCACCGCTCCGCCTTTCCCAGTGCTCACCGAGCGCGCCCGTGGGCCCTCATCAACCCCCACTCCTTTATATGCGTCGAGCTTCCCCCCACCAGCGCCGGTTTCCATTTCCCCCAAATCCGAGCGTCGCCAGCGCCATAGAAATTCCGGTGATCCCATGAGCTGTAATCCAATTCGTTTAGCCCCAAGCCTCTGGGATATGCCCTAACAGTTTCGCCTCGTTCAATTTCAGCCGAGGCCCTTTGATTCGTTGGATCGCCGCTATCCCTATCTCGGCCGTCGACATGCTCACCGTCGCCAGCCGCCTCCGTCCTTCCTCGTGCTGGCTGTTAAGCTCCGTTGTTAGCACTAATCTTGACATTGGTGTGTTATACGGTGTGTTAGTTCGTTCATTAGCAAGTAGTGGCCGGAAACGAGCTGGTTCTTGTTGAGGCCGTAGCTTTACATTCATGAGTCAATTAGTATTAGCTAGTTAGTTTGTGTTTGCATGCAGCACGTTGTATGGAGTGAACAGAGCGTTGCATGCAGTGAGCAACCTGCAGTTGGAAGTGACCGAGTCCTCAGGAATGCAGTTCGCCGAGGAGGCCATGATGCGTGAGTGGCTGGGTCCTCAGGGCGCACTCCGCGGAGGCGTGTGGTCAAGTACGTGGGTTGTTACGCGCGTATATGCAGATCGTGGCTGGGAGCATCGTGTAATCGTGTGCGTGCGTGCGTGCGTGGCCGAGAGGCTGTGCGTGTGTTAGCCTATATAAAGGCATTTGGGATTGCAGTTGAGGGTGAGAGGTGAATAAGAGATCAAGAAGAAAAGCAGTGCTTGGCTGGTTGCAAGACTGCACCAAATATTGTGTTCGTGTGTGTTCTTGTATTGTTCATCTCCACGTTCGTGTGTATATCCTTGAGAGACAATGTGTGAGTGTTCTCCGGGATAGTCTGGGGCCAACATCCGTAAGCATCTACAACCTCTTCTCATGCTCCCCGCCAAGTCATGTAGCTTGTAGGTTAGTAGGGTTCACGTGCGTCGCCGGTGAGCTTTCGGCTCTGCTGCCGCCACCGCGCCACCGCGTCCGGCCACCTCCGGCTCCGACGAGGGAGTCACTAGGATCGTAGGAAGCAGCGGGTGCGAGGGCAAGCACGCATACGGCCGGAGTTGGCCCGCAGCGTCGCCGCATCGCTCGCCGTCGCTTGTCGGCCACGTCGATGGCCGGAGGTAGGAGACGAGCCGCAACCGTCCGGTCCGCGCCGAAATCCATGACGAGACCACGCAGGGAGTCACTTGCACGCGGGACCCACCTGTCAGATAACTCTCTATGCACGGGGTTTTAGCTTGTGTCGCTGACGTGCGGACCCTGGACCCACCGATCGGATTAAGTGGTGGCGCTCGCGGACGCCTCCTCGTAGCGTTGGCGCCACTCTGAAATCCGCTTTCGGTGTCGCCGCCGCAGCCTCGTGGGCGCGCGCGCGAAGTGGGCCATGGGCCGTATCTTCTCGGTAGGCCGCTCGTTGGTTGGCTCGGCCCGGTCCGGCTAAAAGGATTTCCCAGCGATTTAATCATTTCTTAAATCTAGAAATTGGATTGGATTTAATTAAAATAGCTAAAGACTCCCAAAAATTCTAAAAATTTAGATAAATACTAGAGACCATTTATGATTTTACAAAAATATAAAATCCCTCACTGTAATGGGAAAATTAGCACTGTAGTTGTAATTGTAACTTTTCCCAAACAAAATATGATAAATTAATTCTAGGGCATTGTTGGTCATTTCCAATTAATGATTTTGACACCGATTGTTCTTTAGAAAATATTGGTTAGATTAATGCCAATAATTCTGGGATAATTTGAATTTTGAATTTCAAATTAAATATAATCTTGAGGGTATTCCATTTATAAACCACAACTAATTAGCTAACTTTTCTCTATTAAAATTATCCATGAGATGATTGTGGAAAATATGTTAATAAAGAATTATAGTCTAGGTTTATCTCGTCTATTTAGGAACCTTTAGTATTTTGTCAACACCGATAAACATTACCTCGTACGTAGGTGGAAATTCCGATTGTCGTCATTTTATGTTGCTGAGAAACCATAATCACCTTTCGTGAACTTATTTGTACAAAATCGTACATTGGGGTTTACTAGACTATTATATATATATACTACTAATATTATTTATTAATGCACCATGCCATGCATAGCATGTCATGCGCAAAGTAGGTTCGCTAATCGACCTTGGTATTTATATCGAGGGTTTAACCTAGATCGTGCATGCATCATATTTTCCATTGCATTAGTAAGTAAATATTGGTTTGTTGGTTTGATTAGACGTAGGCGATCCCGAAGGGAGATTTGGGGACGCCGAGGGGGACCACCTACCTAAGCAAGGCGAGTTAACACTTACTTTTTAGATGTGATCCGTATTAGGGAGAGATGGCGACTTTCCTTAGTGCGGATTAACATCATTATTTAACTTGTTCATTACCCACCTTTCTGTTCACTTTTTTGTTTGTTAATTAAATGCATGCTTAGTAGACTGCCTAGTTGTTAATCATGTAATATTTATACATGCCTGCCTTGAATTGTCTAGTCTTAATGACTGCCTTGATTTTCATTTCTCTTGATAGCCATGTTTAGTCTAGTAACCACTTTAACCCTACCTAATGGGTAAAACTTGCTTAGACTGCTTAGGCTTAACAAATCTTCTGGCTGATCGCCACGGAACGGTGAACCGATATTCACCAGTCATTCATTATTCTCATTCAATGTGACATGACATATGATAATTAGGGCTGGTAGATGCATGATGGGCTGATTATGTTTGGGGTATGGACATGTGAGAAGTCGGTCTGTGTGGATCGGATTGGTCAGGATAGTCCAAGTGTGGTGTGGTCGATGACTGTGGAAGTAGAAAACGATTGGTGGGTTGCCCCTAGTTGGACATCCAGAGGGATGATTAAGGCACGGGATGCCTAGTGCTGGGTTTAGCTAGGGCTTACCCAGGAGGAGCGCGGAGTAACACCCGTAGTGGGGAGCGCTGCCATCTGAGGGATGGTTCTAGCACAACGCGTGGCCATCGCGTGGAGTACGGGTCTTGGATCGTCAGGAGTGAGCGCTCTGCGGAGGCTCTCTGGGACCATTCTTGATATGGACCGGCAGTGGTCATCACCGAGGGTGATAATGGCCACACATCCTACGATGACGGTCCACTAGTGAGGGCTGGCAACCCTACTAGGCCAGGGTGGGCATGCCATGGCATGTGTGATCCACAACAGGATTTTCAAATTCTGGAATAATGGCAGAACTAGAAAAGGTTGGGGCAACCGGAAGAAAGTATGGAAACTACAAGCTGATATGGTGTATGAGTAAGCTGGTTGGGTTTATGGTCGAGGGTTGGTCAATTTGTGTGTTTTTATCGTGTTTGGCTGATAGTTGGGTTTGGGATGCATGGTTAAGATGGAAACCACTTATTTATATATAAAAAGACAAGTTCTAGTTAATGCTAGTTAGGATGTTTTCAAAAGTCTTATAAACTTGGCTTTACGCAAATAAAATAACCCTCTCCTCAAAATAAAGCCTTCTACACTAAATGCATTAAGGGAAGTGTTAACTAGTCAGCGTTTGGATGACGCTGACCTCGCCTACTTACCTTCTTTAGACGATGGAGTCGAAGATGACCCTTACGAGTGTCACGAAGACGATGGACAAGACTATGGTGGACCCGAAGAGTCTTAGGGGCTGTTCCGATCGCTGATGGACTGTGGTCGATAGGAATTCTTTTGGGTAGATATTTTGGAGACCGCTGTAACTCTGAAACTATTCTTTTTCAATCTAAGGCGTGTATGGGCTGCCTCACTAAAGTCGTCTATGGGCGTAACACTGTGATGTAATATTCAAAGATTGTGTGATCGATGTATGCTTGTATCGGCTATGTTGTCTTCTGTGCTAGCGTACTGATCCAGGAGCTAGTGCACGGGATCGTCGTCCCTCAAGGTAAGTTAAAATTGAGGGGTGACACCAGCGGCTAGGGTGGCCGGCGTGCTCCCCGTCTCCAGTGCCTATCAACGGTGACCAGTGGCGTTTTCTTCCAATGCATGGGTGGCCGGCGTGCTCCCCCGTTCGTGATCTGCGCAAGAGACGAGTCAGACTCTTCTTCATTACGTATGGGTGGCAGGCGTGCTCCCCGATCCTAATCTGTAATGCCGACGGTAACCGTCCTATCATCTTCACACGTCAGGGTGGCAAGCATGCTCCCCATCTTTCCCGGCGTGGCGGCGCGAGACCTCTTCCACGGCGGCGCGACCATTTTCCACAGCAGTCGATGGCATGGCCAGAGGCGGCGATTCGCTCGCCCCTCCTAATCTTGTGCGGCGGTGGCGCCTCGGACTGGCGCGGTGTCCTCTGATCCTCTCCTCTCCACGCCAACGACAGCAACGACGCCCGGCGCCCCCTCCTCCATCTTGGCAGCGTGAACACGGCACGGCCTGCCCTTACCTCCGGCGTCGTCCAGATCTGCAGCCCCTCCAGCAAGGCGACGAATCAGGTGGTCAGCGACGGCATCTTCTCCACGGCGGCGTGGTGTCGCCCAGATTCTCCCAAGGCGCGACGGCGGCCTAAGCCTCCACGGCAAAAGAGGCAGCGGCAGTGCGCGATCTCTTCTACCTCAGCGCAGACCTTCGACGCCGGAGGCGCGCATCCTCGGCTACCCCGGCGCGGACAACTTTACCGGCCGACATCCAGTGATAAATCGGGTTTACCGATCATACCGGTGTGGCCCGGTAAAAAGAAGTACTACCCAAAAAATTCGGCCAAATTTAAAACTTGGTCACGGGATTGTTTATTTGGCACACATTTGTTGGTGTTTTGTGCTTCAAACATGTATCATATGGGACTATGGCTATTATTTTGCTCAAAGTCTCGAACATGTCAATGAACTATGCATTTGCGATGACGTTGCTACGTTCGGTGTAACGCGTCTATATAATGTGCTATGAACTTGTTATAGTGTCTAATTTTATTGTTAGCATATGCAATTTAAGATGATTACATGATTAGATGTATTTCCTATCAAATTTGTTCTAATTTTTTTAAAAAAATTTAAATTTGATCCCGATAAACCCGGTAAATCAGATAAATCATGTTTACCGCCGACCCCCGGTAAATTTTATTTACCGGTAATGAAAACCCGCGGACTCTCTATGGCACGGCGACCGACCCACCATCTTTCCTCACGCACAGGCGGCGGCTTGCTCGCCCCTCCTCTTGATGTGCGGCGGCATGGCGTCCCGGTCTCTCGGACTCTCCAATGGCGGCGGCATCCTGGTCCTCGCGCGCCTCGACGACGCGGCTCCCCACGTGGTGGCTCGGAGTCCTCCTCAGGGACGGCGCTCGGCGGAAGCTCGTTCCCGGCGCAGCTACACTGGCCTCGGCTTTACTCCTCTCCACACGCAGCAGCACCCAACCCAAGCTATATCTTCCATGCAGCGGCGCGAGTAGGCCTGGTAACGGGTTGGGGAGAAACCGTTTTTTTGGGGTGGGTTTTAGATTGGCTGAGATTGGATGGGTTTGTAACGGGTCTGATAAGCTCACGGGTTGGGGCGGGTTGGGTATTAGGTAAAAACGGGTTGGTTCGGGTTGGAATGGGTAATGAAAACCCACGGACTCTCTATGGCACGGCGACCGACCCACCATCTTTCCTCACGCACAGGCGGCGGCTTGCTCGCCCCTCCTCTTGATGTGCGGCGGCATGGCGTCCCGGTCTCTCGGACTCTCCAATGGCGGCGGCATCCTGGTCCTCGCGCGCCTCGACGACGCGGCTCCCCACGTGGTGGCTCGGAGTCCTCCTCAGGGACGGCGCTCGGCGGAAGCTCGTTCCCGGCGCGGCTACACTGGCCTCGGCTTTACTCCTCTCCACACGCAGCAGCACCCAACCCAAGCTATATCTTCCATGCAGCGGCGCGAGTAGGCCTGGTAACGGGTTGGGGAGAAACCGTTTTTTTGGGGTGGGTTTTAGATTGGCTGAGATTGGATGGGTTTGTAACGGGTCAGATAAGCTCACGGGTTGGGGCGGGTTGGGTATTAGGTAAAAACGGGTTGGTTCGGGTTGGAATGGGTAGTTATGTTTCGGGTTGAAACGGGTTGTAACCCGGAATTGAACTATGGTTTGGCCATTTGGGTTGAAAGGCTCGTGCTCCACCGTTCTTCCTGCGTTGTCCAGGCTAGGGTTCATCTCATCCTCGATTCCTCGCTCCACCGCCGCCATCTCCACCGCCGCCGACCGCCGCCTCTCCTGCGCGCCGCCGGCCACCGCCTCTCCTGCGCGCCGCTGGTGCAGCCGCCAAATATTTGCGGAGAGGGAGAAGCCGAGCGGGAGGCGCGGGGAAGGAGAGCAGCGCGAGGAGGTGCGGCGCCGGGTCGGGGAGGGAGAGGAGGTGGCTGAGGAGGCACGGGAGGAAGGGGTGCGTGGAGGCGGGACAGGAAGGAGGTAGCGCCATTGCCGACCGCCTCCCCAGCCGGTCGCCACCTTCAATGCCAGCATCGATAGATCCACATCCGGCCGGCGCACAACGCAGGGCTCCAGGCGCGGCCGTTCATCTCCAGGCGCGGCCGTTCATCTCACGAATCCCGCCTCCCAATCCTCGCGTGATAGGATTTCTTCAGATTTCTTCCCAGATTTTTGTTTATATTGAGAGGTGTCGAATGTCAAATTTCTTTAGATTGGAGTTCTACTCTTATTTGCAGCTTGTTTCATCTTTAGAGCCGCCGCCATCTCCACCACCGGCCGCCGCCTCGTCCTCTCGTCTAGCTCCACCTGACATCCGGGTGTAGAAGGAGCGCCTCCTCCTCTCGTCTAGCTCCTCCCATGCCAAGCTCCTCCTCCTACCGTTGATTTGTAGCTACTCGATCCTGGGCAGAAGTTTTATTCCTCCCTGTTCTTTGTGAAAGTTTGCTTCTACTTTGCTTATTTTTTGTGGAAAGTTTGCTTCTACCTTGCTTCTTCTTCCGACCAGTTGATTTATCTGCTTCGTCCATATGTGGAAATGGAAAAAAAACGGGTTGTGGAAATGGAAAAAAATGGGTTGAAACCCATATGTCCAGAATGGGTTGGGGTCAAATTAGCAACGGTTTGGGGTGGGTTGGGGTCTATGTATATTTGGTTTGGGGTGGGTTGGATTAAAAATATTGAATTATGATTATGGATACAGGTTGGGCACGGGTTGGGTTTTTCCCCATTAGCAGGCCTAGGCGCGAGGCGCTCTTCCCTGGGTGGTGAGCGGTGGCCTTGAGATGCTGCTAGGAACGAGCTAATGCACGAGAGCAGCGTCAAGTTCAAATGGAACTTAGTCAAAGCACGTCAAAGGAAACTGCACTCACGTGCATGTTCGTGCATGCATGTACGTATATACGCGTAGGTATACGTTGCATGTATAAGGCTGCCATACACGCATGAAACCAACGTGAGGCAGTTGTGAAGATAATAAGTCGTTACGGCTCCAATGCCCGTGAGCTTGCCAAAGCTGCTGAGGAGACATCACCGAAGGAGCTCATCCCATAGCCGAGCTCAGTGCCATGGAAGACGCTGTGCTAGTTGGTGATACAAAAGTAGCCGATACGAGTCAAAGATGGTCAAGCAGTTGAGATGCTTTGCGCAGAATTAAACCAGCAGCTATGAATACCGGTGGCGATGACGGCGATTCCGGGAGAAAACGTGGCGAAAGGACATGACGGTAGGCGCTCTACGCGGCGCTGCGCACTGTTATCGACATCAAGCAAAAAGACGTAAACGGCACCACATAAAATAAGTAATTTCCTTAGCGGAATCGTGTTCCGCTAGGGAGCATCGTCCTTGAGCCCGTTTGTTAAATTTTCTTAGCAGGATGCCGTTCCGCTTTAGGGAAACCGAAGATCGTCGGCCGATGACCCTGCTAACGATCACGAAGGCCGTTCGATGACCTTCTTCAACAACTCCATCAACACAGACGAGATCGACTTCCACATCGACATCAACGGGATTTTGTCCCGTTCCAACAAACACAGACCAGAAGGAGAACAAAACCTTGAAAGTTAACGGTACCGTGGAGATCCAAATTCCACGGTATCGACGTACATCCTGCACCAACAATATCAAGATGATGGTGATCAAGACCGCTAAAGTCTACATCCAATCCCCGACGCGCTGGGATACCCCTGATGATGCCAACAAGCTGTCTACTGCAACTCTAAGTTAAGTGCTAGCCGTGCATTTTCCCCAAGTTCAACTACATTAACGTGAAGCCAGAAGACACAAATTCAAGTGACACGGGGGGCATAACCATACAACGTCTGTGCTAGGCACTGCATGGGCTGTGTGACCCCATGTATTCTACCGTTGCCAAACTACACCCTACATCTACCCGCAGCACGGTGAACCACAAGGCGAAGAGAAGAAGACAGCCTCGTGGCTTAATCGGAGGTGTTCCGCGTATCCACGCACAGATGTAATTAACTGGGTAGCCTTCCGAGGCCCCATGATCCTAAACATCACAATCATCAATACAGGTGGCCAATTAACATGGCAACGGAGCTAGCACAATCCAACGAGAACTTGTGCTTTATTGTCAATTAATAAAATATCAGTATTCTCGCCCCTCTTTTATGTGTTTTATGATAAATACACTGGCACGTCCTCGTTTTTCACGCTGCGGAATTTGTGTGAATCATAAGCCGTATGTATCTTAGTTTAGAAAATCCTACACGTTTCTTTCTTTATCTTAGAAAAATCGATCTGTTCTCCTTCTTCAATAATTCATTAGTCATGCTACCATGGTCTTAGAACCTATATGTTTATATGCTTGTTAACTTATCTCTTCCTTAAAAAACCAAATATTTTGCCTTATAAAATCAATTCTGTAATCTCAAAACTACTTCCTAAAAATAATAAAAAAGAAGTCTAGTGAAGTGGACTGTCATATCCAAACTACCTTAAAGTTTAGTTTTTTTTTCAGCAAGTAAGCAAATAGGCATGAGTAAATAAAGTCCTAAAGAATAAAGAACCCATATTCTCATGTATAGCATGCACTAATTGATGATTCCTTCGTGCCATTTAATCCGGGGTTACTGCAAAGTCTAAATTACACAAATTACCATTAAAAACTTGAATATACAGTACATGTCACCTCAGAGTTCTTCACCAATATGCCATTAGGAAGCCAATATGGCTTTTTAGGGCAAAACTAGTTGGCACTCTCTTTTTTCCTCCTATTTTGTTCCTCACTTTTGTTTCTCATTTATCTTCCATCCCTCCCTCCCCTTCCCTTCTTCCTCTTCACTTTTCCCTTTGGCGAGTTCACATTCTCCTCCTTTGGCAACTATTGCCCTCCAATTCTCCTCTTCTCACCCTCCCTGAGCTCTCTCTCCTACTTCTGTTTGGGAGATCTCCATCCTCAATCCATCTCTCTCATTCCTCTTTTTTGGATCCTTCCATCCTCTATCCTCCCACCTATGAGCTCTGGGTCCTTCCATCATTGTTTTTAGAACCTTGGTTTCCACTAATGCTACTAGAGTGGAAGATAGGAACATGAATCAAGGAAACACATAGATCTAATGGTGCAGAGCTCAGTGGAGCGGGGCACAAAGATCGACAATGACAAAGTTAACTTGGCGATGAGCTCCTAAACTCGTTCCACCGTAACTTATCCTTAGCTATTACCATCTAGTCCTCCCACCCTCGGCGAGGAGCTTGAGCCCATCACCAGTGAGTGGTGTTGTGTGTGCCTACTAGCATGGGTGGACATAACACAACATCATAGTGGCCAAAGGGCTAGAGCATGGCAATGACAATACCTTGGGCAAACGGTGCCTGAGTTTCGGCATTGACAACTACGGAGATAGAAGAGGCAAGGCCCAAGGGTGGCAAGAGTTGATGCAAATAATTTTTAAGGATTAACTAGATACATGCCACTGCTAAGTTGTGACTTCAGAATATGCCATAATGAAGTTAAAAAATTGCCCCTATGTTATCGCAAAGTTGCATGACTTGCGAACAATTTTGGACCAAAGTTCCTTCTACCCATCAACCACCTTTTACCTCCTCTCTCTCTCTCTATCCATACTTTTCATCGTTTTGATGGGCTTGAGCGAAAATGGCGGTGGTGGCAAAGACCTAGAGGTCCCTCAATTTGGCCTAAAGGTAGTGGTGGCAGGCTCAAATGGTGGTGATGGCCAGGACTATGTGGCTTGCTCAGGTAGTGATGGTATAGATGACGATGGTGTGGCATGCTTGGGTGGTGGTAGCCTGCATATGGAAGTTTGTTTGGACGTCAATGGTATGTTGACTTCAGATAGTGGAACAATCTTGAGACGACACTCAGGTGGATTTGGGCGATGGCGGTGACCTTGGGCTTGGATAACAACGATGACCTAGATGTGGAACATCCTTGGGCAACACTCAAGTGGCATTGGTGTAGTCTAGAGATAGCGGGACCGGCTTGAGGATGATGTCCTCTAGTATTGGTGCTAGGTAACCTCAAGGAACAAGTTGAGAAGAAATGAAGCGGAATAATGATGGAAGGAATAGGGGCACAATTTTTTAATAGTGACATATATGTGAGTTGTAACTTTGTGATGGCCTAAGGGAAATTTCATATTTATAAGGGCGTATGTATGAACTTTGAAGTGATCCTATATTAGTGGCATATATCTAATTAACCCATTTTAATGATACTTCAATGAAATAGAACTTTATAGTGGGTTAGCTATAACAAACACAAGGAGGATCATGAACCGCGAGGAACATCCGAACCGCAGGAATTGTTACATGTGTTGTAATCATAGGTAATTATGGACCGAAAAGCCCATTCCTATTAAGGTGGTTTCCGTACGTTAAAATGAACAAAATCAAATTGTAGCTAGGTTGTATAATAGAAAGAAATCATTGTATAACAGAGATAAGAAATTAATAAAAATCATTGTGCCTGACTTTTCTCTCTACATCTGTGTTCCTTGTTTATTGTGATTGTACTTGCGTGTGCATGGCTACCGATTTACAACATGCTAACAGCATGAAAGATCTGAGGTTTCTCATCATGATATGTCGCTCCCGTAAATAGATTTGTTGTTTTCAATCTACTATTTTGCATGCGAATCTATAGATCGAACAATGAGAATTGGCACGTTGATCCCTGAAGGATGCCGACACGCTATCACCAGCGACGCCTATGCCCACGCGCCCCAGCAGCAGCGATGGTCGCCCATGCCCATGCTTGCACGCACGCCCGTGGCAGTGACGATGGCAGCCCACACATGCGCCCGCGGCAGCGCGACAGCGGTAGCATGCATTGACGAGGGTTAGGGTTTTTGCCCTAACCATGACCCGACCCATAATTGAGGCGACTAGGGTTAGAAACCCTAGATCTGCCAGCACATAATTTTATTTTACGTTTATCTCCATGTTGTTTTAGATTACAATTAAATTTGTTTTTATATGCTAATTCAGTAAATTAGCTTTATTCACTGTTCTTGCATGATTATTTGTATAAGATTTGGAGATTTGTTTGTTTGTGCCAAATTAGTGAATTATATAGTTTTAGCAAACACGCATGTTATATTTTCTGAAGTAAATATATGCACTATGTAGGATATGTCTAACCTAAACAAGCGGGGTTTTGCCTCGCTCGTCGTTGATGGGAGCAACTATTTGACGTGGATAATAAATCTCAAGATCAATTTGACTGCCCGCTCACTTGATGCTACTATTACACCTCTTATAGAGGGTGCACCAGCAATCCCTGACCCAATGAAGTATTCATCCCTGCATTTTATGCGTTATCATCTACACCCGAACTTGAAGACCGAGTATATGATGGAGGACAGTTCTCTGGCTCTGTGTACCTCCCTAAAGGAGCGATATAACAAGCAAGTGAACATTCTCCTGTCGGAAGTTTAGAGAGAATGGACAAAACTGCGGTTTTTCAAGACTTTAAAACTGTGACTGTAACATAGAAACTCTACTAGCCGTTGGAGTTAAGCTATATGATACGGACCGGCCATTTCCTCTAGTTCTCCGAGCCAACAAGCCCTTATAACCTACTGGACCAACCATACGACACGCTACGCTAGGGAAGTGTATCTTCTGCCGTAGGACAGAGGCATACTCTCTCTGACATGTGGGCCCTAACTTGACTTAAACTTTTGAAGAACAAAAGGCAAAATAATAAAAGCCCTAACTCGCTAGATGAACTCATCTCGATACCTAGATTCATTCTACACGTGAGTCCTAGCCATTACGCTTGATGCCATCATCCCGAAATCTTCGGGGTTTCAAAACAACCATCAACACCTCATGTCGCTTCACGTCATTATTAGCAAAACACAAGTACTATCCACACATTACGAATCCTAGATACCTTCGGTATTTCCTAGCGTTCTTAAAAAAAATTAGGATAGACCCTATATAGGCCAAAAGTTTATCCATAACATAATCACCAGAAAATGCAATCTTTTATGCTCATCCGTGCTTCGACTGATAAAGTCGAGCCATCAATGGATAAATTACATGATTGCATCCCAAATTCCCAATACACGTCTAAGGCTCCAAGACCAAAACACCATGAAAGGACGCCATACGTGCGAACACCAAATAAAAAGAAGGGCCTAACTACAAAGAACAAGACTCAGAGAACATGGTGCAGTCATCCATGTCATCGACCTCGTCCTCCGGAATGTTCCAGTTCTCAGGCTCCTTCAGGCACTCATCATCAGTGGACAGGAGGAAATGCAGAACCTGAAAGATGCCATTTTTTTGCCATGAGCTAGCATTTCACCAGATGTAAGTATGTAACAAGCAGTGCATGATCAGTGAGGTTCAGGTAGTGCGTTTATTGATTCAAAGGTACGACCTCGGCCATCGAGGGTCGCCACATCGCGGGTCGCAGGATGCAGCGCGACGCGACGCTGACCATCCTCTTCAGCTGATCCTTGTCATAGTCGTCACCGAGGTTCGGGTCTGCAAGTTCAGTCACTTGCCCAGCCTCCAGGAGTGGCTTTGCCTAGACAGCAAGAACAAGGCATAATGTGAGCTATTTTTTTCCAAGGGAACAGTTATTTGTGTTTCAGCCATTGGGAGTCTCTCATTCAAGCAACTCACCCACTGGAGGAGGCTCATCTTGGAGCAATCAATAGGCCTTCTACCAGTTATAATCTCCAGCAGCAGAACTCCGAAAGCGAAGATGTCGGTTTTTTCGTCAACGATGCCATGCATGAAGTATTCTGGTGCTAGATACCTGGTCACAAGCCATACAGACATGTTTAGTTCTCAATTGACAAGTGACAACAATGTACTCGTAGTTCTACTTCAGCAATCAGTATGCAGTGCTTACCCAAATGTGCCTTCTATAGGTATGACAGAGTGATGAGTCCACTGCTTGGGGAGCCACTTTGCAAGTCCAAAGTCTGAAATCTGTTGCAGAGACAACACTCATCTTTATCAAATCGCACTGTATTGATCTCTTTTTTCGTGCACTTCAAAATATTATGTGCATTCCAGATAGTACTTTAGCGACTATTTTGTTCTTTAGGTTCGAAGAATGATAATCGTTCGACAGAAAAATAGGTTTACCTGAGGTTCAAAGTCATCGCCGAGAAGTACATTAGAAGCCTTGATGTCACGGTGGATGATTCTATGCTTGCAGAACATGTGCAGATACTGCAAGCCCCTCGCAATGCCTACTGCAATCTTGTACCTCATAGGCCATTCCAGGATTTGTGCAGTCTTCCCTGCAATATGAACTTCAGTTGTCACATGGTAATTGATAAATTTTCAGTTCACCTGTGAATAATACTACTGACTGAAATTCGATACCGTGCAGAGCCGATGCGAGCGTTCCATTTGCGCAGAATTCAAATACCAGGTACAATCCATTCTCAATGCAGCATCCAAGCAGGTAAGCTGTGTTTGGGTGGCAGACATGTCCCTGGATCCCTAGTTCTGTGAGGAACTCCTTCTCCTTCTGCTCACTTGGCTTGCCTTTCGCTAGCCTCTTAACAGCCACACATTGACCATCAAACAGAATGCCCTTATACACTTCTGCATAGCCTCCTCTCCCCACTATGTTATCTATGAGAAACATCAGTCAGATTACAATCTTAAAAACAAATATTGCTGTTTCAGTTTTCATGATACAAATTTCAGTTGATAGCATACATCATTCAGAACTGTTTCTGAAAATACTCTCATGGAACACTGAAGAGGATTTACCTGGATGGAAGTCATTGGTAGCAACTGAAAGCTCTTGGTAGCTGTAACACTTCCAGGCCGGTTTCTGATCTTCAGTATATGTCGAGCAAACATCGTTGCCCTTGGTGCTATCATCATCGGTGGACCTTAGGAATGGAAGCCAAAGCTTCATGTCTGACAACCGTCTCCAGATGCCATTCTGTGCACGCCGGCTGACCTCATTGCTAAATGTGCTATAGCACTCTTCAGTAACTTGGTGCCCCCCTTCCTCCGGTCCATCAAGAACCGCTCTCGGTGAGCTCTTGTCCTCGGTGGATTCGCTCCCAGATTGAACTTGCTTTCGCATCGAGCTTGATCGAAGTAGCCTCTGAAGTGGTGGAAATCTTCTACTCCATGTCGAGCTTGTCGAGATATTACTGTCTTTATTTTCACCATCAGAGTTTGTACATCAATGAAAACATGATTGAAATTGACAAAAATGATGAAATGCTCTCACCATCAAATGACTGAGACTTCAACCGAGCGCTATGTTGCATTTGGCCTTCCCTTCCAACCGCAATTACTGAGCAATTCTTTGGTGAATGAATGCAGCAGTGGTTTGTAACCTCGAAATTATTCCTGGTTTTGTAATTGTTTGGATATTCAGATTTCAGTGTTAAATTAGCAGTATGCCAGTAGCAAAAGGAAGGGCATTGACTGTACTTGGAGTAAATTATGGAGAGAATTATTTTTGAGATGCATGTCAACTGCATATTACATTGACAAGAATACAAACTGAAATAAACATGAACTGCATATTACCTGTGATATGTATGTCTTGATCTTCCAACAATAAGGAAGTTTGCATCAGTCAATGCAGCTTCCTGGGTCAGGGCCCTACCAATGCTCGAGCTACAAATCACCTTGGCCTCCAAATTGACCTGAAAGAAGAAAGAAAAGACGAGGATACATATTAGTATCTCCAATTCAGGGTGCAACATAATTGTAGCCCTAAGTTTCAGCTTGACTTGAAAGTAACCAAAGTTTAATGACGGTACATGTACATTATCCAAGAATTCCAAACATTGTAAAGTGAAGGCTAGTACGCGAAGAAACATCAAAGACAGATAACAGACAGACCGTAGTACCCTAGTCCTAATCATGACTTTCTAGTCCAGCTTCACCTAACAGCTGAAAAGAGACATGATAAACCTGACAAAGGGGCACCGAACTAAACGCCTAGTGTGCACAAGCTTTGCTTCCAAGCCCCCACTACATTATGTTCACCAAAAGCACACAGAATTAAAAGGAAAAAAAAGACGAATTTGCACCTGAGATACTGTGATGAACATAAAAAGCAGAGCAAATTTGCAAGAAGAAACCAAACAGAGAAGGTAAGAACTGAACACCCACGTCATGTTTGTATCCCCAGATTCACTAAAATCATCACACAAATACATAGTAACCGACAATGAATCACGGAAGTAAAACAAGAGCATCGGGTGAAACGAATTGCATCGGGAGTGTTCTTGACAAAAAATTTTCACCTGTTTAGCTTCACATGTCTCCACAAACTCCCCAAGCATGTAGATCACAAACGCGTTCGCCTTCTGCAGCCTGTTCTTCCTCCCCCTCCCTCCTGCCCCCAAGCGACACAAGCATGCACATGCACATCCATCATAAACACAAACACAAACAAATCCATGCAGCAACAACAAGAAACGAGAAGAATTCAAACATTTTTAGTTACCAAGAACATGAACTGCGACGACGGAATCGTTGGGCCTCGCGACGACCCTGATCGCCCAGGACAGCAGGTCGGAGCAACCCCGGGAGTTGTTGGGCACGCCCACGAGTATCCTTGAGCCAAGCAGCAGGCGACGCCCATCGCTGCACTCCTCAATGGTGTTCATCGTCTGCACCTCAGCTCACTCCTCCAGCTCCTAGTGGCTAGCTAAGGACTGGTGACTAGTGCTGTGACGTCGACGGCCACGACAAAGACAGGGATTTGCAGGAGCATATATGGAGAGAATGACATGGTGATAGCTGATAGTTATGGGAGTGAGTGCAGTGCAGTGGAGTGCAGTGGTGGTTAGTTAGTTGGAGGTAGTGATGGCCATTGAGCTATTCAGCTAGCTCTTCTATGGCTTGTGGGCGACCACAATGGACGGGGGATGGAGTCAAAGTCACTCACCATTTGCCATGGCATTACAAAAATGGGGCGTTGCTTAGGGCTGAAGATGCGTGCAGGCACAAGCAGGATTGGTGCCTGATTCTGGTTGGATCTTGCGGCACTCGACATGGGCTGTACTTGGACCGGTACCCGACTTGATCTCACAGTACTGTTTAGCTTGATCCTTGAGACTGAAAATCAAGATGGATTGATTCAATGGTAGTGCAAGTAGAATTCATATTGATTCAATGGTAGTGCAAGTAGAATTCATAGGGCAGAAACATTTTGCTCAAAAATAATAATAAAGTGCAGAAACACATCTAAGTGGTAAGTGCTATTTGAGTGGGTGGAGTGTATGATTAATTAGTACAAGTGGTAGTCTTGTAGTAAAGCATCGCGATGTCCATTGAGGAGATGCTTGGCTCACCTAATGGAATGTTCTACCACAAAAGCAACCGTTTTCAGTTTTGAGCCGTTAAACGTAGCTGTTTTTGCAGTTTGCATCAACGCCTTTTAACACAATAGAACAACGGGAGAGCTTTGCGACTCAGATGACTTTGGTATGACTGGAGCGCGGTGGTCAAGCCATGGCATGGTTTGAACTAGATATGATGGCTGCTGATACCGCTCTATTCAAGGCGGTCACTGAGCTCAAACTAGGCGTGCTGACTTTTGGTCCTCTCCCTGGCTTCACGGCCAAGCTCCCAAAGATCTTGGGCCATTGTGTAGCACCTTAGCCAAGGGTGAAAAACTTACGGTGCGGGATGGCGTGCTAACTGGCTCTTGGATGACAAAGCTTAGAAGGATTTCCACTACGCAGCAGATCATAGAATTCGTTCGAGTATGGACGGCAATACAGGATGTGGTGTTAGTCCCAAATAAATTGGACAAGGTTCTTTGGAACCTTACTGCTGACGGGATCTACAATGCGAAGTCCGCATACAGAATACAGTTTGCAGGATCTTTTCAGGACCACAATTATAGGAGAATCTGGAGGGTGAAAGTGCAACCTAAGTGTCGCTTCTTCTTCTGGGTTGCGATACAAAATTGGTTGATGACGACAAATTGATTGATGCGGCGAGGATGGCCTTGTAGCCACTTGTGTGTACTTTGTGATGCTTTCTTAGAATCCCAACGACACTTACTATGGGAATGCTCTTTTGTTAGGCAGATTTGGCATCTCATGTAGCCATGCATGTCGACTACAACTGTTACGGCCGCATCCATTTTGTTGATGGGAGATTGGTGGGATTCTTTGGAAGGTTTTGGCTAGAAGAAGGGAGGACAGCATCATAATCCTCGTTTGTTGGCATGTTTGGGTTGAGAGGAACAATCGAATTTTCAGGAATGTTTATCGTTGGCCGGCTGATGTAGTTTCTACTATCCTTCTAGATGTAGATTAGTGGATAGCTTAAGCATACTGTTGTTTTTATTGTTGTCAGGGACCTAGGCATAATGCCTACAACTCTGTTATTCCTCCTTGATTTGAATGATTTAGGCTGCTCGCCTTTTCTTTTAAAAAAAAAACACATTAGAACAACCAGGCAATGCATGCACAACCCAGTTCATGTATCACGCCTTTTTTTAACTGATTACATGGCCATGACAAATTAAAGAAGCAGATGGCTCGATAGTATTCTTTATTTTACAAGAAAAAAAGCTGGTCGTATAGATGCATGCAAGTTCTTGTTTTTTACATGTCTTCATGTAAATGAAGTAGCACCTCAGTGATTAATGTTGACATTTTTACTCGAGCATATTACATTTCACACAGGCTAATACCGGTTCTTAGAATTTTAATGTTTAAATAATTTCCAAATGTAAATTTGACCACTAATTACCATTACAATTTATTACTAAAATCCATAAAAATTATTGTACTATGGAGAAGTGCTTTCGAGACAAGTCTATGTGTATTATTTTCATGCGCCCAATTCAAAAGGTCCAATTTACGAGTCTCTCTAAATTTCTCTTCCTAATATTTTAATCCCTACACTACTATATACCAAAGGTGTTAAGAACACCGATCCATGCGTAACAAATAGGAAGAACCATTAGACATACCGTCACATACAAATATATGACACCTATTGATATAGTCCGTAAAATGCAACGTTAACTACTAATTACTGTTATAATTTATTTGTAAAATCAAATGAAATAATAATACAACGTTTCTACTGTTCGACCCTAATCTACATATAGCATCAGGACGTTCATATATCCAAAGTACTATAAAATTGTCCACAGCTAAAGTTCGAACTCCGACGTAGCTAAGATCCCCGAGATCGATCAAAATTGCCTCCCTCATGTACGTACATGACAAAAAGACACACACGAACTCCTGCCACAAAACCCAAACCCCATGCCGTCCATAATCTGTAAACACAAAGAAAATAAGGCACATAACCATATAACTGAACCTGGGATTATACAATTTTGTTCAGGAAGGTAACCGCAGGACGAAATTAATCCATGAACACAGAGCGAGTCGCCATGTACCGGCCGAAACAGAAATGGTACCCTGGTTGGTAGAGGCTAGAGCATGGTTAGGGTGGAAGCAAAGAAAGGCTTCAGGAGCTGCAAGAACCGGGTGCTATGGCTCCTCCCGGTGTGGGTGTGCCCTCTCTTGGCATGGAAGCCAGGGCAGCCATGAATGGAGCATTGGAGTGGCCTAAAACCCCAGGCCCGCGGCGCGATCATGGCCGAGATCTCCTCACGCGCATGGAGGCTGGGACATCTGGCGCCCACGGATGATTGGGGTTCGTTGCCAAATCTCGCACTTCGTGCGGGGGTGATTACTGATTAGTGGTGCTGATTGTGCAGTGGTGGCCCGGCTTTGCAGGTTTCTTAGCTTCTCCCTCACTTTCATGGAGATGACGGTCATGATGATCGGGGATGGACGTGGATGTGGTGGGGCCCGGGCTTTCAGGCCCACGAAGGATTAGCGGCCGTAGTAAATGTTGTTGTATGGGCCGGCCCAAGCCCACGTCCACTATTTTTGGGAAGCCCAATAAAGCGTGGTGGAAAAAACTGGCCGAAAAATCAAAACAAAAATCACTTTATTTAACTGTATTACTTGCTACGTTCTTTTTTTGTTTACGCCTTTTACTTTTGGTCACGCATTTGACTATTCGTCTTATTAAAAAAATATATAAATGCGATTTGTTTTATCAACAAAGGTATTTTAAGCATAACTTATTTTTTCACGTTTGCACTAAATTTTTAAATAAAATGAAGGGTTAAAGGCGTGTGTAAAAGTCAAAGATGTAAAAAAGCGAAGGGAGTACTTCATATCGCGCGTCTGGGAGCGGACGGATGCATCCGACACATGCATATAAAATCCGACGTGATAGGTGCGAGACCGTGAACCCGTCGGGCTCATGGCCTGTTCCTCGAGGGACGCAACCCGCATGGAAGTTGTCCCAAGGCCATTTGCGAGCGGTTTTGGAAACCCATCTATGGAGTGATTTTACATCCTTTCTCCTCGTGATCCCTGGGAAAATTTTCTACCTCCCTAGGGTAATAGGTTTTTCTCCCCTACCTCTCCACAACTCTTTCGCGATTAGCTCTCTGGCGAGTGGTCCGTTCCCTGTTCCCGTTGCGGTGACCCAACTCCACCTCTGATCCTCGCCGATGCCTCCAATCCTTCGATCCAGAATAGAATACCTCCCTCCCAAGATCCAGATGGGCAGACGTGGTTAGCGCAGCACTACGAGCACCACTCCCATGACAAGCGACGCGTCCTCAAGGGGAGAGATCATCCGCAAGTGTCTTGCTCGCACCGGCCAGTAGGTGCTTCAGTTCCTGCCAATTTTGATCCTCTTGCTCACTGATTTTCGCCCATATACAAATTCATTCTTTCCTACCTTTCTTGAATCCAAGAATCATTAGCATCGCTGCAAATCTTGGACCCCGAATCAAGGGAAAGTTTTCTTGTATCTGGACCAAGATGATCTTTTGTTGATATTGCCGGCTTGCCGCTCACGTTGATCTGTTGGTTCTATGTACGATCGCAGTGTTCTTTCATGAAGCATTGAAATCAAAAGGTTCTGTACAGGTGCTACGCCTCTCTCTTCTTCCACGTTGGCGTCCACAATGACAAGTGTGTTGTTGACACTCTTTGTCGGTGCAAGGAACCAGGTCTCAGCCAGTCTTACTAGACAGTCTTACTAGAGTTCATTAAGGGAACCACATCTTTTTCTTCATAGACTTTACATTCGAACGATGATGCAAGTATAAGAGAGGGAGACAATATTTTTTACCCTGATTCAAACCCTTTCCGAAAAAAGTAATAAACTTACTTCCAGTCTTACTTATACGAGATATGAGTACAGAGAAGACCTTGATCAAACCTCTTGAGAAAGATGGCAAGATCAAGACCATGCTTGATGACATATCTACATGAGAATAGATCTCGCCAAGAATCATGATAGTAGGGGGTGTATGTTGGATTTGTTGTGGATGAGGTGTGTTGGGTCGTATGGATTGCAGGATGTGTTACAAGGAACAATATAGGGGTGTTTATTCAAGTATCGACTAATAAACCTAAAGTCGATATAGTCCTTGTCGATCAAGAGCCGAACTTGATCTCAATGCACCTTGATTCCTTTGCAGAAATCTCTGCTTGAAATTTAGAGATATACACGGAGCACAAGACTTGCCTTACCTGCAGTGGCAGAGACAGGCTAGTCCTTACAATGGGCAATGTCTGGAGCTAAATCTAACCAAAGACTATCGGGCTTAAACCATAGATAACCTAGGACAGGATAAATTAAGCCTAATTACCACAAAGAGAAGTAACCCAGGCTCTACTCAGGTTTGCCATATAAGAGTTGCATGTATATATTAACTTGAATTTGAAACCTAGGACATAAGAATTCCCCACATAGTCCAAAATAAGTAAGGTTGGTTTGAAAATTTGGGTCAAGACAAACATCAAATTTTTAACAAAAATGAACAAAGAAAAATTTAACCAGATTAAATAGCAAGGGATATTTAAATAAATTAAATGGAAAAAAAAGAAACCTTCCAAAAAATATGATAAATGAAGAAATAAGAGGAAAATTCCGAGGAAAATCCTAGAAAATAGTTTGAATCCTATTTGAATCTCCAGAGTTTGATTCGACCAAAATGTGAAAATATAGACCCCACATGACAATCCCTCGTCACTGTCTCTCTTTTGGGCATTTCACCAAGCATCTAGGGTGTTCTCTCTCTCTCTCTCTCTCTCTGTCTCTCTCTCCCTCCCCCCTCTCCCCTCCCCGACAACCCATCTCTCTCTCCCTCATTGGTTGGCCACGGTGGTTGTTCCCCGCAAGCCCAAAACACCTGGCCTCCTCCCTGCACACAGCCACCGCCATGGGACCCGCCGCCACTGCCTTGGTCGTCATCGTGGCGTGTCGTCCCTGCTGTGCCGCCTACTCTGGCCAGATTTAAAAGTTTTATTGCTTTAGATAATTCACGAAATGATAGATGAATTATTAAAATAATAGATGAACTCTAAAAATTGGGGAAAAAAATAGGAAAATACTAGGCATGTTTCTGGACTTTAGAAAAATGTTAGACATGCACGAGCTTTAGGATAATCTTCCTGTACCTCCATTCTAAGCTCATATTAAGGACTTTCCTATATTGGTAAATGGCACAAATGAAATGTAATTATAAAAAATAGCTACACACCTTAGAAATAATCTTAAAATTGGTGGAAATTAATATAAACCCTCTGGAACCCAATAAAAATATGGAACACCAAATGTGACTCTTATAAGTTTATCTAGTAAGTAAAATTGGCTCTATTAGTAAGTTTAAGTGAATATTTTAGAACACCTGAAATTAATATAATTTGGTATTATCATCAGAAAAATAAGAATACAAGCATGGCATTTTATAATGGAATATTTGTCATTCATTATTTTCTTAAGTTACTAACCATCACTAGATAAACTAATGACTTATCCTAAATATTTATATTATATCTGTTTGGGCAGTAGATATACTTATGATATTATTTAGGATATTACCTCATGCATTCATTTCATGCATGCACCATGACACCATTGTTATGCGATGGCGTTACTCGATAATACTCATGGAACTTACTTAACAAGTAGGTTACCTCACAAGGGTGTTCGAATCAAATAGCCACCTAGGGTATAACACACCCAATGCTACACTGTGAATATTCATGCATCATGTTTCTCCTTATTTTATATTGAATTGTTCCACGCATCATAATATTAGAAGTAGACAGAGTCGTGGAACCGCTCGAGGAGAACCCTAACGATCAAGAGTACTACCCGAAAGCCATGGCGAGTTACCCATTTTCTTATTCTATGTTTGCTCATATTAGGGAAGGGTGGGACCTTCCTTACTGCGTGTAAACAACTACTTACTCATGCATGTTGATGCCCAATTTCTATAAGTATTTCCTTTCATGTATCCAATTGCATGCTTACTTTAAATTATAATACCTGCCGTTAATCACAACCCTTTTTGCTTGTGCTAGTGCTCCCATAAATGAATGGATTTTTATATATCATGCCATAAATTGTTGATTTATTCCCTATCAATATTGATATTGTTTTGATAATGTCAATTATCCTTATTTCACTTAGTGATTGTCTTCATAATCACATTCCATTGACAACCTGGATTTACAACATAAAATAAATTGGTTTAGACTTATAAGTAAGTAAAACTTTCTTAGCAATGCTTAGGTCCCCATTTTTTATGACATGGGTCGTGTGCCCCGGAATGGTGGACCGAGATTCACCGACCCATATAGATAGCTATTAATGATTGGACTTGGTACCTGGCATGCCAGTGTGAGTGTGACTGGGATGGTTTGGTTATGGCTGGGAAGTGTGTTGGAGTAGACCGAGTCTATACTTTTGATAAGGAGCTATGGGCACCACATACGTAGTGCATCAAGAGGGGCACAGAGTCACACGCATACAGCTGCGTGCTACCCAAAGGGGTCCCGCCACATCGTGTGTTACACATAGAGGGTGCCGTAGCCGAAGAAGGAAGCATGGGGTTAAGCCCTAAAATATAGGTTGACAGGCTGGGTATACATGGAACAAGGTTCCTCCCAGACGGGTGCATCGGGGATGCATGGTAGGAAGTCAACGACCATCGAGGGTGGTTCCTAACACCACAATGCGTGGCCATCATGTGGTAGTGTAGGTGGATCTTATGGCTAGTACTGTGGTCCCATAGAGCTCTCCACCCGAGGGAAATGCGGCCTGGCGCAGTCACTGCGGTGATCTAGACCAAACACGCGCGGGATGACAACCCAGGGGTACTTGGTCCACAACGGGATTGTCAATCCCGGAACATGATGGCGGGGTATGAAGTTTGTTTAGAAGAGTGCTGAAACTGCCGCAGGATTGGTTTGGTTTGGTAGAGTGCTGAAACTACCATAGAGTGGATTAATAATGAGAATACTTAAAAATACTCGAACTATCTTTGATTTGAGTAAAGATCTTAAGGTCTTGATATTTCTTTATTAAAAGATGGCTTTCTGTAAATAAACAAACCTCTTAGCCTTCCTTTGATGAACCCTAAGCATTACTAGATGGTTGCTAAATCACCGGTGCAAGTGAGGACAATGCACTGAATATCGCATTTCCCCCTTAGAGAAAGAAGCGATGAATGGTGGTGCATATCCGTATGAGTGCCACAAGAATGGAGATCCACAGTACCAGGACGATGAATAGGCTAGCTATGGGGTTTCTAGGTGCCCTCCAGTCATGTGGGTTACATGGCTGTTGGAGTGTATGTTATCAGTATCTTTCCACTTGTGAGACTATTTCTTCCGCTTGAACTCTGAATGTAACTAAGGCCTATGGCTGCTTGAAAAATTGACGACCTATGGTTTTCACACTCTAATAATGATAACTTGTCGATGTATGAAATGATCCTGCTATGTAACCGGCACTAGTGTACGGATTATGGGACTAGTGCAAGGTCAGAGCCCCTTGTCCTTGGAAAAGGGAAGTGACATTGGACCCACAGGGTGAGGTCGCATGACGTCAACACGCGTAATACAATCCCCAACAGCTAGTCCCCGATGCTTGAGTGCGATAAATAATCTTCTTAAGGCTATAAACCATTAAGGTGTGTTTGGATTTTAAGTAGTGCGGTGTACCTGAGCTCGTGGTCAAAGATCATTTGATCGTCGACCAAGAGACCAACACGTGTCTGTTACCAGGAAGGTCTGGACAAAGCAAGCATTTTGCACGGGAAGGAAGCAAAACTGGACAAGCCAGTTGCGCTTACTCCACCTATTTCCCGAGCAGTGTGAGGTTGGTCCATGTGTGAGAACAGAGTGCAGGAGCTAGGCCTTCACACCAGATCTATAAATGGAGTGATTTAGGATCGGTGAAAGCTCACCTAGATCCATGCCAAGCACAATGTCTTCCTCCTCTTAACTCTTCCCAAGCCTCGTAGTTTGTTGACGACGACGCTATCGTAGCGGCTATAGAGAGGGACCAGCGTCGCGAGTATAGGCGGCTCTAGCAAATCGCGAATGGCCACCCTTGCTTGGGCTTAGGCGGAGGACATCACCAATGCTGAAGAAGAAGAGGAGCAGGTAGCCACTGATGCGGCAATCACTACTCTCATAAACGAGGAGCCCAGCGATGAGCTCAACACAGAGGAGGTCAAGCCTCGGCATAAGTCAATGAGGCTGCAGCAAACGTGGTTGTGGCTGAGGATGCCGCGAGAGTTGCGAAGGAAGCCGTGACGGACAAAGATGGCCACAGGAAGGTTGATGATGAGGTCAAGCCTGAGCCCTTGCCCTAATCCTCCTCCTCCTACAACATTGGCGGGTGGAACCAAGGTTGTGTCCTCAACAGTCCTGGCCTGAAGCACCACCGGGTTCAAGGCCCAGAAGCATCATCGCTTCGAGTAAGACAGGCTAGAGAGGGCACTGGAGATGAAAGATATCCAAGCCGATTTGGGTATCTTGCTCGCCAATTTTCTCAATAGCTGAATTTGTGTAAGATAGGGTAGTATAGTTGATTGGAGAGGGTATTTACTCTAAAGATGCATGATATCCGCAAACCCATTTAGAGGTGGTAGTAGGATATCTAGCATCTCTAGCCATCTCGACACTGGGCTAGAAACGAGCTAGAAGATATGACAGTTTGTAATCATCTTTCTACAATGAGTAATATGAACTAACTACGTGCTTGGTCCATATTATGTTAAATGTTTTGCCCACATGTGAATTAAGCTCGTAAGAGTAACGCAAAGAACAATGTAGTACTTTTTGTTCACTCCTAGGCTCCTAGCAGATCACAACCTCGAAGTGAAGTTGCCGAGATCATACAAAGCACAGTGAAAAGAACTAAGTAGATTGCATAGATCGTGTGATCATCAATAGATGGGTTACCAAGACTGACCAAGTCTTCAGCCATCCGATCACTTGAGACTCGGTACCGAGCTAAAACCGAGCTCTTATTAGAGAGCACCTTTTTTTTGCTAAGTATATAGTCAAAAAGAGTCTTTGACCAGAGTCAAAAGAAATGGTCGTTCATGTAATGTTTCAATTCTCAAAACGATGCGTAAACATAGCCGTCACAAGCGGACATCCGCTAGGGTTCCGTGGATAGCACTATACAATTCTGTGCCCCCTCTCCTATAAAGGCGGAGGTGGTGGCGGCAGAACCTTCCACAACACCTGAGTCCAAAATTTCCCCATCGCGAGACGCCATGCAAAGCTCCACAAAACCTTCTTCCTTAACCCAAACCACCACCTCGTCGGCATGACTCAGT
Organism: Raddia distichophylla; assembly: GCA_005191435.1. Lineage (NCBI taxonomy): Eukaryota > Viridiplantae > Streptophyta > Magnoliopsida > Poales > Poaceae > Raddia > Raddia distichophylla. The sequence goes on from SPJY01002375.1 coordinate 2,149,820, forward strand.
GGGCTAGACTCCGATGACAACAGCTTGCATGGAGGTTCTCGTGGGGCTGGGCCATGTTGATGTGGGATCCTATTGCCTTCCCGTTGATGAGTCTAAACCCGCACTAATGGAGGAGGAGGTGGTGTACACAGAGTTGCACGCCATCAATTGCTTCAGGGTGAATGAGTCGTCCTGCACGGCGAAAGTGCTCGCACAGGTGGAAGGCGGGCCGACAAACTTCCACCCCAAGTCCTTCCAGGCGATGGTGATCTTCGCTCATTTGCGTGAAGCCTATGTGGCTATGTCCCCAACGGTGGGGCTCTTCCTCTATTTCTAATGCCCCATCTACAAAAAGACACTGCAATAGGGGGGATTCACTTCCAACAATGCTCTAGATGGGAGCATGCGTACTGACACACGTAGCCACAAAACTTGGTGTCATCGTGGCCCCAGCTCTAGTTCTACCTATGGAAAGCATAGGGAGCCAGATCCATGTAACATCCTCATTTGTGGCAAAATTTGCATATCATTAAATTTGAAGTGTTGAATTCAAATATTTAAAAGTATAACAATGAGTATGTTACTTGAAAAAGAACTATTGTGATTTGAAATACATTTTCTAAAAGCGTGTATAGAAAAATTGCAAATAAAAATTTTCATTCTTTCTCAAAATTTATAATATATTTGTTTTAATATTTTAACGTTAAAAGAAGCTTGGAAGAAAATTATAAATATTTTATTTTATAATTTTCGCGTTTGGGCCTAATTGTTTCTTTCTTCTCTTATTTTCTTCCTCATTTCTCTCCTAATTTGGTTGTTGTTTCCTTGTCAATTTTGTTGGGTCGGTGGGCTGGCCATGAGAGGTGGAAGGCTGGCGACCAACTTGTGTCGGTGGGGATCCATAAAATTCCTCCCAGACCGATCCTTCTCCCTAACCCTTTCCTAGGACCGTCCTCAACAGGCTTCCCTAAATCGCCCTCTACTCCAAAATAGACGATGCTTTCTTCCCCTATGTACTACAACAATGTTTCCTATTCCGTTCCCTTAAATAGAGTATGTCTCTCCACTCCTTTATATGTAGTGATTTTTTCTTATTCCATTTCATAATTCTCCATATAGGGAACACTGTTGGAGATGGAAGAAATATAGGAAGAGATTTTTTTTAAAGAAAGCATGTATATAAGGCTATAGGAGATCAAATTTAGGGGTTTCTGTTGGAGAAAGCCTAATTCCCTCCATTTTCCATTAATTTCCTTCAGCTACCTTAAATGGCCATCAAAGCCCATCAATTACCCTAACTGTTTCCTTTTGTGTTCATGACGTTATGTAAGGTATGATATACGCCAGGTGTATGCCTGCCCATGGCTAAACTAGGACAACCCTTTGATGCAGAGCCTTTGCTGTTTCAAACTCATTTGGAAAAAATAGTTTATGCATTTAGCCCGCTGAAAAAACTATAAACTAGCCTCTCTTGCCACTGCTGCGGTAATTGGCAGCCAATGGCGAACGTAGGACCAAATTCGAGGGGGGCTAGGCTTTAACATCCCAACCACCGAAAACAAGGCAAAATAATATTAAATATAGGTTTTAGTTACTACTACAATCCAAAGTCATGCATAAATAAGCTTTTTTTTGTTGAGTTCCACTCTCATTCGTCGGAGGGTTACTTGAGCTTGGATTAGTTGAAAAATAAGAATGCGATGTCTGTTTATCCTTATTCATCTAGACAATCTGTTAGTGACAAAGAACAATGAAAAAAATTAAAAATCAGTGGCAAAGTCTACTGTCTACACACCAATCGGGTGTAGTAGCCTCGCCACCGACCACGCTGGACGCCGCCGCGGTGCCGCCTGCTGCCTAGGGTTGTGCACTTGTGCTCGGCTCGGGGGAATCCAAAATGGGGGATTTTGGGGAGGGATGTTGGCACTAGCACATCCGCACAAGGGCCATCAATGGTGGGTTTTTACCTGGGCAGTTCACAGTTGGGGTTTTACTTCTCCAGTTCTCCCCGTTGAAACACTCAAACACAGGACACAGCAGTCAACAGATGCACGGTGAGCACCGCGACGGCGGCACTCATGGCTAGCACGACGGCCGAAGGCGGCGACGGGGCTTGGATTCGACGCCGGAGACAGAGGGGTAGGGGGTTGGGAGGGATGTTGGCACTAGCAAATCCGCACATGGGCCATCAGTGGTGGGCTTTTACCTAGGCAGTCCACAGTTGGGCTTTTACTTCTCCAGTTCTCCCCGTTGAAACACTCAAACAGAGGACACAGCAGTCAACAGATGCACGGTGAGCACGGCGACGTCGGCGCTCATGGCTAGCACGACGGCCGAAGGCGGCAATGAGGCTTGGATTCGACGCCGGAGACGGAGGGGAAGGGGGGTTCGCGGCAGAACGGTGCTGGGGCGCACGCCCCAACGGTTCGTTCGCCACTGTTGGCAGCAGGGGTGACACAAGTCGCAGTGTCGAGGTCTGATGCCTAGTTTCAAAAAAAAAATTACTGGGACTAAAGTTCGTAAAAAATTATTTAAGCTTTAAGAGAGCTAGAAACAATATGTTTTTCACACCTCACAACACCAACGCGAGACTTGTTGCATGCCATGAAAATTTAGCCTTTATTCTTTTTAGCTGAAGCCGACTAAAAATTACAAATAAAAAAAGTTATGACCTTTTGATAGAGACACTAAAGAGTAAAAAAAAATTATAATTTAGAAAATCTTAGAAAAATCACTTAAAATATTATAAAAATGACTAAAGTATTATATCTAAGCTTGAAAAATGTCAACAATTTTAACAGCAACTTTGAATTTACTGAAATAGAGCTTTGGAGTTTTAAAAATGGTTTCAAGAAGCTGGAACCAGTTGTAGGTGGATTTAAGAGTCCTTAATTTTGTCACTTCGAAGGTTTCAATAAACGGGTTCGAAAAGTGAAAACACGGAAAACGAATATAATAAAATGGTTTAAGGAAAAACTCACAGGAATCGACTTTTGTTTCTTCTATGGACTGGATTCGTTTGTGGACTTTTTTAAGGAAAAGGCAGGGGAACTGTCTTGATTTAATTCAGTAAGAAAGTTAACGGTCAAATTTTAGAGCGAGGTTTAATCGCATTTCCCCTAGATGTGCGGTACACGTGAGCTAACTTATTAGCACGACGGATCCTAAACTCGGGGCAAGGTTGGGTTACAGGATCTTCTCGGCCTACCAGGCGCGGAGATGATCAGTGTGAGTCCACGCAGAGCGGAATGTGCCGTTGAGCCTATAAGCCAGGAGGTCACAAATGTGGGAGGAGAAGGGGCACTCGAGGAAGAGGAGTTCTACGGTCTTCAGGCATCTGAGGCAAAGGGCGCATAAGTAGTTATTCAACAGTCCCCTACGCTAGAGGGCGTCAGCAGTTATGACCCTCCTTAGGAATAGCGTCCAAGCAACAACTTGCAATTGGAGGGTTCCCACTGCTTCCATATTAGTGTTATCGCCGTTAGAGATGTCTTTCCGGCGAATCGCATGTGGTACACTGAGCGGATAGAGAAGTTCCCATCTACGGAGAAACGCCAAACGGTTCTGTCCTAGTGGTTCGGACAGAGAGCAACACGACTGATCTTTTGTGAGAGGGATACTAGCCACACGGCAAGGTTGGGGGCAAAATTCTGCGGCAACTCCAACAAACAGTTGTTATTGTGCAGTGCCTCAACAATTGTTCAGTTTTTTTCTTGCGGAGGCCACAAAAACTCATATGGCCACTTCTTTTGGTGAATGCCCAAGAATCCAAGCGTCGTACGGAAGAGGAAGGTGGCGCCATTCCCAAGAACTAGCTCAGTGCCCGCTCTGAAAAGTGTCGCATTAGTAGGGTTACCCTATCTAGCGAGACGAGGCACGATCTTGGGGGAGCCAGATTTGGCCAGTCAACGCCAACGCAATTGGAGGGCGCGAACGAAATTATTCAGGTCGATCACCCCGATCCTGCCAAGGGTAGCCGGGGAGCAGACAAGTTTTCAATTGACACGACACCCACCCGCCTCGACATTGTCATTTCCGCACCAATGCCAGGCACACAACAGTTTGTCAATCTTTTTAGGAAAAAGTCTACTTACCCCCCTGAACTATGGCCTCGGGTGCACCTAACCCCCTGATCATCAAAACCGTCTAGCCAGCCAAGCGAACTATTGAAACCGGCGCAAATAACCCCCCGCGAGTGGTTTCAGGGGTGGTTTTGCCACTTCCGCGCCCCATAGGGTGGTATTGCCCACGTGGCATTCGACGTGGCAGTACAATCACATATAAACAAAAAAATGAAAAAGTGGGGCCCCATGTAAGTCTCTCTTCCTCTCCCTTCTCTTCTCTCTCTTCCTCTCCCCTCTCTCCTCTCTCCTCTCTGCGAAAGCGACGACGGCGGCCTGGGGCGCGCGGCGCGTGGCTGCGGCGTGGGCCCGAGGTGCAACGCGGCGGCGGCTTGGCCTGGGGGTGAGGCGGCGGCGCCGGCAGCCTGGGGTGAGGCGGCGACACTGGCCTGGGGAGAGATGGAGAGAGGGGCACAAGAGAGAGGGAGAGAGAGGAACGGGGAGAGAGGGGGAGAGAGGAGGAAGATGTATGAGACTGACATGTGGGACCAACTCTCAAAAATACGTCTAAATAGAAAATTTTATGTCTATGTGGCAAAACCGCTCCACCTCAGCATCCAGGATGGCAAAACCACCCTCAAAACCGCTTGTGGGGGGTTATTTGCACTGGTTCCAATAGTTCGTGGGGTTGGTTATACGGTTTTGAAAATCAAGGGGTTAGTTGCACCGGAGGCCATAGTTCAGAGGGGTAAGTAGACTTTTTCCATCTTTCTAAGGACCAAGGTAGGCAGGGAGATCACTGGTAGCGTGTAGGACGCTAGGGCCGATAGAGCTGATTTGAGTGGGGTGACTCTACCCTTTTTTGACATCATTTGCGCTGCCAGCCGGCCAGACGGCCAACGATCTTGTCGATTAGAGGTTGGAAGTGGACATGTTTTAGCTTCTTGATGGCGAGTGGGAGGTCGAGGTACGTGATGGGGAAGGACGTTCGTTGAGCTAGTAGGTCAGAGAGAATGTCATCGAGATCAAGCCCCTCACACTCCATGGGCACGACCTGACTCTTTTCGAATTAAGTGGGTGCGGAAGCCAGAGATTGTGCCGATCTTTGTAGGGTCTGGGCCAGCGTCGAGAACTTTTCCTTGACATGCACCACAAAGATTGCAGCCTTGTCGGCGAAGAGCGCGATACGTAGGTTGGCTGGGATGCCTTGAAGCAGTGCAAGGACCCCTCCTCGGTGGCAATGTGCAGAAGGCGTTGTAAGGGTCCAATTGCGAGGTTGAAAAGGAAGGGAGACAACGATCTAGTCTTCCTAGTGGAGCCATTTACGCTGAATGATGAAAGTGCCCGGGGAGCCGTTGAGAAGGATTTGGGAGGAGGAGGACCGCAGAGAGGAAGCGATCCAATTCCTACATTTATCGCTATGGCCACAGGCGCAAAGATTGTCTAGAAGGTAGGGACAAGAAAATAAGTCAAATGTTTTTTGGATGTCTAGCTTCAATAGGAGGGCCGGTTTGCGAAATCTGCGTAGAAGTTTGAATTTGCTCCAGATAAAAAGGAAGTTATGTTGGATGTGGCGATTTTTTATGAAGGCACTCTGACAGGGGAATATGAGCTCAATTATGAAACCGGTTAGGCGAGTGAAAATAATTTTAATGAAAAGCTTCCCAAAACTATGGATAAGGCTGATGGGTTGATAATTTGAAGCTGAGAAAGTTTTTTTTCTTCGAGATGAGGGCAATCGTGGCAGAGTTGAAACTTTGTGGTGCAGTGCGATCGTGAGTGAAGAGCCACTGCAAACGTTCGATGCAAACCCATTTGACGAGTAAGTTTGATTGCTTCGTGACCGACTAGCCTCGATATTGTACATAGAGGTGGGATGAGGGCTTATCGTAGCCAATTTTTTGGGGTTGTACTGGAGGGGTTGGCTTTCAGATGAGTTTGATCCCAATCATCACTCTACTATCATGTTTGCGTGTCTCCTTTAAATATCTATATTATTTTATTTTTTATCAATGTTTCAAATAGCATGCTATAGATTTTAGCGGAGCTCTCCTCGAACCGCTAAGACAGCTATAGCGCCGCTATAGCGGCCGCTAAGCAGGTTAGCGGTTGTCAAAAAAGTAAAAAAAACATGACATATATATGCTTCAAAGTGACAAAGTCAAAAGTCAAGAAACATGGATTTCAGTTGGTTTTTGTTCATGCCATAAGCAACATAAGATTAACGAATGATCATAAAAGTTATTATTTATGAGTACACTACATCATAAACATAAATACATCACAAATATGCACAGACTTCCTTAAAAAAGGCGTCTCGGTCGCATCGGAAGTCGGATTCAGGCGTTCTTAGATTCGTTGGAAAGATAATGAGATAAGCTTTCCAACGCATCTTATATCATGCCGAAACTCCTCCTGAGTCAACGAAAATTGTGACACAAGTTCCGTCCAAAATCTGAATGGGAACAGATCGCGTCTTCTTCTCACGTTCGTCTCGCGGTTGATGAAGCCGGCGTTGCACGATGGACGCCATGATCGTAGAGCCCGAGTGATTTGCTGCTGATAAAAGTCACCACCCGAGATTCGTTCTCCATCGGGACCTCGCCGTATCCGAGTCGGGAATTAAGCCTCCGGTGCACTACTCGTCGATAGGCGGCGGTGGCGTTCCCCAACACGACCGGGAGTTCGAATGAAGCGCTGTTGAATTCCTCCCACGGATTGGATCACGTCTGAACCCGCGAAAGCATTGTTGAAGTCCTTGGCCGAGTTCTCACCATATCCAAGTCGTGAATTGATCCGCCGGCACACCACTCGGGAGTAGGTGACGGCGGCGTTTCTCGACCCGAACGGGAGTCCAGACGAAGCGATGTCGATGTTCTCCTCAGACTGGATCGGATCCGAGTTCGGAAGAAGTGTTGGTCGTTGATTGTTTGGAGAAGCTCCTTGCTAATCCTCGATGTCCTTGGAGGTGTGCCACGCCCTATCCGCATGTCACAGCCTCTGCAGATGGGTTTTACGAGCTCGCCGAGATTCGTGACCTTTCCGCGCAGCCTGCCTTCAAACGGATGTCCCGGACACATCCGGACTCCGTTTTGGGCGTTCTTGGGCTTCACGGAAAGATGACAAAATTATCTTTCAAACGCATCCAGTCTCATCCCGAAATTACTTCTGGATCAATGGAAATTGAAGAAACAAGATCGCATCCAGAATCTTTCTTCGAGCCTCGCCGTATCCGAGTCGGGAAGTGAGCCCTTGGCGTACTACTAATGAGTAGATGGCCGTGGCATTCCCCAACCCGAACGGGAGGCGTTGTTGTAGTTCTCTCCAGATTGGATCCGATCCAAATCAGGAAAGTGGAGTCGTCGAAGCCGTTGATGACGCAATCGGCTCTGGGGGCGGAGACGACGGCGACACCGTTGGTCGATGCCATCAAGCTTGACGAAGATGATCTTGACGCTCCCCCTACCTGGAGCGCCAACTATCGACTGGTGACTAACTAGGGGTCACCGCCGGCAATGATTATATATGGGGCGATGCACAAGATCCAAACTCGATGGTAGCACAAGACAGTGATTTATACAGGTTCAGGCCCTCATGGCGGAGGTAATACCCTACGTCCTGTGCTCTGGGATTATATGGGGTATATGTGCACAAGATTATCAGGAGATGTCTCTCCATGGATGGGTGTGGAGATGATGATCAACCCCTGGGAGACAATCAAGATGTAGATGCCGAACTATGGCCCCTACCCCCTTTATATAGTGGAGGGGGTGGGGTTACAAGGAGGAGTCCTAGTCGGTTACGAGGTAGGATTCCTATCTCTATCCTCTAGTAGTTATCCGGGATTACAAGTATACCTTCCCTATTAATTAGGGATAGGCTTCTATCTTCATGTCTTTTCTTGCTGAGCAAGTCTTCTAGAGTCCGAGTGGTACCCGTCCTTATCCACCCGACTTGGTCCATCCCCTGTCGGGTGGTCTTTTAGGCCCACCGTGTGGATACCCTGGGTCTATGTTATCCACAGTAGCCACGCCAAGGAAGAGCAGGACGCGTGGTAGTTCGGCGTAGAGCAGGCGATCAGACCCCCACGCCGAGCCCGAGCAGGACGTGTGGCAGCTCGGCGTAGCGCGGGCGATCTGACCCCCACGCCGAGCCCGAGCAGGACGCGTGGCGCCCTGCAAGAGCCGAGCAGGTGGGCACCGGCCTCACTCAGTAGGCATCTGCAGGAAAGGAGGAGGAAGCTTCTCGGCTAAGGCCCCTCCAACGTTCAGCGTATCAGCGGCATTAAATGCAAGGATTCAGGCGTGCGAGACCGAGAGAGATGTTTGCCTGCACTGTAGCCCTGTCCGCCGCTCTGTAGCGGTCATTCCTTCACTGTGCGATGGCTGAGCGGAGTGGCGCCTGTGTCAGGCGTCTCCCACGTCCCGTCAGGCCCGGCGATCGGAGGAAGCCATTAAAGATATAGACGTCAGCAGGGGCAAGTGGGTGCGCCGTGACCAGAGTCCAACCAATGGAATATCTCTGTCTCTGTCTCTCTCTCCGTCTCCCTGTCTCTCTCTCTCTGACCAACTATCCGCCCCTTCCAGTATAAAAGGGAGCGGGGGCAGAGGGAGAGGGGGTAGGTTCCCAGCTGTTCCACACACACACCGCTGTACGAGCTCGCCAGCAAGAGCGTTTCAAACCCCTGAGCATACCATCCTCACTGGAGTAGAACTATTACTCGCATAGGGGGTCCGAACCTAGGTAAATCTGGTGTCTCCCTATGAGCGTGAGTTCGAGCGAGCGGGCGACGAAAATTCCCCCTAACCGAACTACTAATCTCCCACGAGACAAATCTGTCTGGTTTAGAACACCGACAGGAGGGTTCCCACAGCTTCCATATTAGCGTTATCGCCATTAGAGATGTTTTTCCAGCGAATTGCATGTGGTACGCTGAGTGGACAGAGAAGTTCCCATCTATAGAGAAACGCCAAACGGTTCAGTCCTAGTGGTTCGGACAGACCGCAACACGACTGTCTTTTGTCAGAGGGATACTAGCTCCACGGCGAGGTTGGGGGCAAAATTCTACGGCAAGTCCAACAAACAATTGTTATTGTGCAGTGCCTCAACAACTGTTCGGTTTTTCTTGTGGAGGCCACAAAAACCCATATGGCCACTTCTTTTGGTGAATGCCCAAGAAGCCAATCGTCATACAGAAGAGGAAGGTGGCGCCATTCCCAAGAACTAGCTCAGTGCCCGCTCTGAAAAGTGTCGCATTAGTAGGGTTACCCTATCTAGCGAGACGAGGCACGATCTTGGGGGAGCCGGATTTGGCCAGCCAATGCCAACACAATTGGAGGACGCGAACGAAATTATTCAGGTCGAGTACCCCGATCCCGCCATGGGTAGCCGGGGAGCAGACAAGTTTCCAATTGACACGACACCCACCCGCCGCAACATTGTCATTTCCGTGCCAATGCCAGGCACACGGTAGTTTGTCAATCTTTTTAGGAAAAAGTATACTTACCCCCCTGAACTATGGCCTCGGGTGCACCTAACCCCCTAATCTTCAAAACTGTCTAACCAGCCCCGCGAACTATTGAAACCGGCGCAAATAACCCCCCACGAGTGGTTTCATGGGTGGTTTTGCCACTTCCGCGCCCCATAGGGTGGTATTGCCCACATGGCATCCGACATGGCAGTACAATCACATATAAACAAAAAAATGAAAAAGTGGGGCCCCATGTAAGTCTCTCTTCTTCTCCCTCTCCCCTCTCTCTTCCTCTCCCCTCTCTCCTCTCTGTGTAAGCGACGGCGGTGACCTGGGGCTCGCGGCGGCGGCGGCGGCGCGCTGCGCAATGTGGCAGCGGCCCCTAGCGCGGGGTGGCGGCGGCCCGGGGTTTGCGGCGGAAGTGGCCTGGGGAGAGAGATGGAGAGAGGGGCACGGGAGAGAGGGAGAGATACAGGCACGGGGAGAGAGAGGGAGAGAGGAGGAAGATGTATGAGACTGACATGTGGGACCAACACTCAAAAATACGTCTAAAAAGAAAATTTTATATCTATGTGGCAAAACTGCTCCACCTCAGCGTCCATCATGGCAAAACCACCCTCAAAACCGCTTGGGGGGGTTATTTGCACTGGTTCCAATAGTTGGCGGGCTGGTTAGACGGTTTTGAAGATCAAGGTGTTAGTTGCATCGGTGGCCATAGTTCAGGGGGGTAAGTAGACTTTTTCCATCTTTTTAAGGACCAAGGTAGGTAGGGAGATCACTGGTAGCGTGTAGGGCGGTAGGGCCAACAGAACTAATTTGAGTAGGGTGACTCTACCCTCTTTTGACATCATTTGCCCCGCCAGCCGGCCAGACGGCCAACGATCTTGTCGATTAGAGGTTGGAAGTGGACATGTTTTAGCTTCTTGATGGTGAGTGGGAGGTCGAGGTACGTGATGAGGAAGGACGTTCGTCGCACAGGCATTTCAGTGAGAATGTCATCGAGGTCAAGCCCCTCGCACTCAATGGGCACGACCTGACTCTTTTCGAATTAAGTTGGTGCGGAGGCTAGAGATTGTGCTTAATCTTTGTAGGATCTGGGCCAGCGTCGAGATCTTTTCCTTGTTAGGCACCACAAAGATTGTAGCCTTGTCGGCGAAGAGCGAGATACGTAGGTTGGCTGGGATGCCTCGAAGTGGTGCAAGGATCCCCTCCTCGGTGGTGATGTGTAGAAGGCGTTGTAAGGGTCCAATTGTGATGTTGAAAAGGAAGGGAGACAACGATCTAGTCCCCCTGGTGGAGACATTTACGTTGGATGATGAAAGGGTCCGGGGAGCCGTTGAGAAGGATTTGGGAGGAGGAGGACCGCAAAGAGGAAGCGATCCAATTCCTACATTTATCGTTATAGCCACAGGCGCAAAGATTGTCTAGAAGGTAGGGACAAGAAACTAAGTCAAAAGTTTTTTTGATGTCTAGCTTCAATAGGAGGGCCAGTGTGCGAAATCTGCATAGAAGTTTGAATTTGCTCCAGATAAAAAGGAAGTTATGTTGGATGTGGCGATTTTTTATGAAGGCACTCTGACAGGGGAATATGAGCTCAATTATGAAACCGGTTAGGCGAGTGAAAATAATTTTAATGAAAAGCTTCCCAAAACTATGGATAAGGCTGATGGGTTGATAATTTGAAGCTGAGAAAGTTTTTTTTCTTCGAGATGAGGGCAATCGTGGCAGAGTTGAAACTTTGTGGTGCAGTGCGATCGTGAGTGAAGAGCCACTGCAAACGTTCGATGCAAACCCATTTGACGAGTAAGTTTGATTGCTTCGTGACCGACTAGCCTCGATATTGTACATAGAGGTGGGATGAGGGCTTATCGTAGCCAATTTTTTGGGGTTGTACTGGAGGGGTTGGCTTTCAGATGAGTTTGATCCCAATCATCACTCTACTATCATGTTTGCGTGTCTCCTTTAAATATCTATATTATTTTATTTTTTATCAATGTTTCAAATAGCATGCTATAGATTTTAGCGGAGCTCTCCTCGAACCGCTAAGACAGCTATAGCGCCGCTATAGCGGCCGCTAAGCAGGTTAGCGGTTGTCAAAAAAGTAAAAAAAACATGACATATATATGCTTCAAAGTGACAAAGTCAAAAGTCAAGAAACATGGATTTCAGTTGGTTTTTGTTCATGCCATAAGCAACATAAGATTAACGAATGATCATAAAAGTTATTATTTATGAGTACACTACATCATAAACATAAATACATCACAAATACAAACATGATAACAGAGTAACTAACAGCTGACAAGTACATCACAACAGAGTACATATTTTAGGCCGAGACTAGCGCTGGAATTTGAGTGGGCTTTAGTTTCGGCCTGCGAGCATCGAACCCTGAATAGTGCCGCTAAATGCTATGGGCCCGCCATGCATTTTTGCGCCACTAAATCGTGCTATTGCGCTCTTAGCTGTGATAGCAGACATATGTGCAATAGAGTAGCATCTGCACGTACAAAATGCTATAGCGACGCTATAGCCCGTTATTTAGAACATTATTTTTTATAGTATTAGGACGGTCTATCTTAGACCTAGAACTCCATCGGTCATCTCAGCTCTACTTAACTTGCCTACCTCCACGTCAAGCTCCTGGCACCTCCTCCCCCTTCCCCGTCCACCTCCAGAAGAGAAGCGTGCGGGAGCAATGGACGAGCATATGTGCATTTCTCATGCCAGCATGCTGGCTCGATTTTTAAAGGACGAGTCCGATATGAAAATGGTATACTATTTTTAGAACCATATGATCCGGAATGAATTTGTGCATGACACACACACAATCAAACATTAGACTCACTTTATAATCTATATACATAATCAACTGCCAATTATATATATATGCTTTGCGATTCACGATGTTTGATATGAGTACCTTAACATACCTATAAAAAAGTGTACATGTACTTGAGATATCAAACTTCAAAAAAAATTCCTCCAAATCTCAGTCGTTCGCACTTACCACCATGCATGCATCTTCCTTCTTTTGGTTCAGGTTAGGGTTGGGGTAGTGGGTTCAGAGGATGGGTACCCTGTGCTCCTAGGCTTAATGGATGCCTGGGGTTGCAACGAACCGACAGTAGGAAGATATTGTGTTAGGAACGGCGACGACGTTGGAACCACAGGCATAATCGAAGGTGATGGCAATGGGCAGATCGGTGCAGGTGATGGGAGTAAGTGCGGGTAGAACGACGGGAGGATGGGGACAAAGGGGGGTAAAGTGTGGGCGCCACCGCCGATCACGAGCAGATGGGCTGTCGTGGTGGGGGAGGTGGTGGAGGCACGTGGAGCAACAAAGAGGAAGGCGAAGGATGGGGAGGGGCTACTTCGACAAGGCAGAAGAGGGAGGGGTGCCGCTGGCGAGGAAGGAGGAAAGGCGGCTAACTGGGCATGGGATGAGGAGAGGGTACGGGATTTTGGGATTGGGGGGTGGCCAAGTGGGGATGCGTCGCGTTGAGAAAGACGACAGAGAGTGTATAGAGAGAGAGGGAGATATAAGCCGTTGAATTGACATCCAACTACCCAGAATTACAACTATTTTTATGGAAAAAGTCTATATTACATCCTGAACTATGCCTCTTTGTCTACATGCCCCCTTGAACTACGAAACCAGGTATCATATCCCGCAAAACCGATAAAAAGATGCGAATAACCCCCCAGAGCGGTTTTAGACACAGTTTTGCCCACATGGCAACTGATGTGGCAGACCAATCACAAATAAATAAATTAAAAAGGTGGGGCCCATTGTAAGTCTCTCATCTCTCTCTTCCTCTTCCTCTCCCCTCCCCTCTCTCTCTTCCTCTCCCCTCTCTCCTCTCTCTACGGCGGCGCTAGGTAGCAGATCGCGCGAGGCGGTGCCGGCGGTGTTCGACACCGATGAGGAGCGTGGCTCCTTCCTCGCCGCCCACGGGCTCCTCGCCGACCGCCCGCGCCATCCACCGCCTCGCCGCCCGCGAGCTCCTCGCCGGTTGCAGCCCACGCGCCCCGCGCCATCCCCATAGGCTCGCGTCATCCACCGTCTCTCCGGCCGTCGTCCGTGTGGGCCCGCGCCGTCCGCCGCCTCTCCGACCATCGTCCTTGGGTGGGGTGGTGGCGCGCAGCCGAAAGTGGGACGACGGCGCACGACCGGGAGCGGAACGGGCAACGAGGGGCGCGCGTCCGGGCGAGGCCGAGGTAGAGGAGATGGCGGCGCGGGGAGGCGTAGGGAGGGGTAGAGGAGGAGGCGGCGGCGGGAAGGCCAAGGAGCAGGGAGGATGCGCCGGTGGGGAAGTGAAGTGAGAGAGAGAAGGGAGAGACAGACCTAGGAGAGAGATGAGATTGAGAGAAGAGAGGATGACAGCCGGGACCCTTGTATTTTAATTTCATTTACATTTATTTTTTCTGAATAAATTGACACCTCAGCTGCCATGTGGGCAAAACCACCCTCAAAACTATTGCGGGGTATGATTTGCACCTTTTTTCTGGTTTCAGGGAGCGGAATACCTGGTTTCGTGGTTCAGGGGGCATGTAGACGAAAAAAATAGACTTTTTTTCTTTTTTTATTAAAAAACAAGTGATTGTTTTCTAGCGGCTAGTCGCCCCAAAATTATGCTCATCCTTTCCCCTTAAAATGTTAAATTCATCTTCGATTTAACTGGTTTGTTCTAGTTTCAGTCAATATAACCAGCACCGTAGTAGCATCATATTTAGAAGTGGTTTAAACCGATTTCAAAACTCGATGTAGAACATTTCATACTAGAATTTAAAATTCTCATATCTATATGGATCATACACACGTAGCAGACCGCTTGGGGCGCCTACCAACTCTCCGAGGTCCTGCCATGTTAGCCGAAGCGTCTTCTTTGGATCAAAATCAAAGCAAGCGCAGGCACACCTTCCCTACGTGTCAAAGGGCCAAAAGCGTCGTGCAATTCGCCAACGCCAAACCAAACCAAAGCAACCTTTTATCATCACGCCAAGAAACACGGCAACCGCTTCATCGCTCCCAGGTTTCTCGGGCCTTTTGGACTTCCATCAGAACCCAGCTTCTCCATCTCGAAAAGCAAAGTATGTGTGCATTTTTTTTTTAAATTGGGCCCAAACAATTGCAGGCACAGACGCAAAGGCGTTGCTTTGCCCATAGTTTCTGCGTATGTTTCATTAAATTTGTACGTTTTTTGTTTGGTGCGGACGTTACCTGAAACGCATAGCCAACTTGTACGAATAGCTAGTCATTACCACTACCGTACTACGTACTACTGCTACTTGCCAACAGCTCCTGGTTTGAGTGATTTCATTTTTAAAAAAGTTGGGACAATTCTGTGTCACTAAAAAAATTTCAATCCACTGTATGCTATCCTATGTGTATGATATGTGGGACCGTATGAGTGTATTATATGTGGCCCAGTGGTATACAGGGTTTTTTTTCAGTGGCATACATGGTGTTTTCCTTTTTTTTCAAAAAAGATGAGGAGATACCGAATATATTATGATTAGAATAAGTGTGCATGTCCCAAGCATTTTTTTTCACAAACTAATCACTTTCTTGATCTTAATTCTCATCAAATTTGTGTACAATCCCGGGAGAACTGAAAAAAAGAAGATGAAAATTGGACGAAGAATAGAACAGAACTAACAATTCTCGCAAAACCCCCTAAAGCTTTTCTTTTTTATTGGCAGTTCACACCTGATCTACTACTCGCTGGCTTCGCTCACCACCAGCTGCGGTGGCCGCGCTTGCTCCGCCTTGCCGCAGCTCCGACGAGCCCTCCCCGTCGGTGCCAGTGCCCGGTCCGCGGACAATCGGCGCCGCCAGGAACGTCGGCATCTTCTCCCCGGCCATGACGACGGCGACGAGGCCCGTGAAGGCACGCGGCGACGCCGTGGCCGCGGCCGCCGGCGATTTGGAGCCGTCGACGTCCGCGGCGCCGCCGGCGCCGGGGGAGGAGCCGTCCGCGGCGTCGAGGTAGTCGTTGAGCTTCCAATACGAGCAAGCGAGGATGAGGAGCGCCAGTGCGATGAGGCCCAGCATGGCGGCCAACCCGCCGAACAGGTACGGCACCGGCGAGTGCCACGGCGAGGCTGCCGTCGGCGGCGGCGCCGCCGCCGGGGAGGTCGACGCTGACGCTGACGCAGCTATTGGCCTCATGGCCTCGATCGTGAATTCTTCTTTGTGTGGCTTGCCTGTCTCCGCGTGTGTGAAGCAATTCTTGGCTTGAGAGGAGAGTGAGGTGACTTGGAGTAGAGGAAATGGCAATGGAGGGAGAGAAGGATGATGATGCAGAGAAGCATTTATACAAGGTTAGTTAGTAGTCATGATTTTTTTAATTAAAGCATTGATTTTTTTTTTGTTTTGTGAAAAAGTAGATATTTAACTAATGCGTTATTTATTAACTCCATTTTGTCTGCGTGATAATATAATCGTAATAACTTCGTATAGCATACATTATACGAAGTTATACGACGCTCCCAGGTTTCTCGGGCCTTTTGGACTTCCATCAGAACCCAGCTTCTCCAAAAACGTACGTGTACATGCACACCGTGCCTGCATCGCCCGCAGCACGGTGGCCATCGCGCAGGCGCTTGCGCAATTTGGCTGGGCTCAGGCGCCTGCCAAATAGCCAAGCCGATATAATAATAACACCCGGGTAAGGTGGTTTAATTGCATGCCATACGTTGTTAGTTGTTCCTGTAGGATATTAGGGGTTGTGTGGTCTGTTGGTTGGTAATTTAATTTTTATAGGGTCTCGATGGAGAAATAGGTGGTTGTGCAAATTGCAGATAGAGGAATGGTTTTATATTTAGTACTTGGTTTACGTGATGGTTTTCATTTTTTTTTGGGGTAAAAGGTTGGCCGATCGTTCTGTATAAATGCTGGGTTGCAGCTTGTTTTGTAGGATGCCTAATGTAGACAGCTGTGTTGTTGAAGGAAAGCGAGATTAGCTCATGCATGTGCCTACGCGCCTCTTTTGTTACTAAATTGATAATGCATTTTGTAGTATGCTTGAAAATATAAGAAAAATGTCTCCATCGTAGAAAGCACCCGTTTTTTAAGAATAGCATGTACATTTTGTCGTTGTAACACTACCATCTGGTCCATCTCCTGCACAAATTAACAAAAACATAGAAAAATATGGCAAATTCCTCATGAAAATAGAAATTTTGTGCTTTATCTCTTCTTATATTGTTAGAGCATCCCCAGCAGGCCCTCCAAATTTCCCTCTATCACTACAGTAACTGCTACAGTAATCGCTACAGTGCAAATTCCCTCTCACATGCATCAAATTCCCTCCTGCTGCATTTGAAAAATTTTGAAATAGAGGTGCATTTGGGGGGTGAGATGGGGATGCTCTTAAACTAAGTTTCCTTTTTGTTGAATATTACTTCCTCTAGTTCCATAATACTTGCCATTTTAGGCATTGACACGGTCTTCAAAGTATAACTTTATCCACCAATTACTAATAAATATATCTACAAAATACACGAAAATATATTGTGAGAGACCATTTGGGTCACATTTTGTGTGTGATGGGTATTTCAAATGTTTTTGATTGAATATGTGTTTGAGTGTGAATTTGTAAGGACCTTGAAGTGTGAATGAATTTTTATGTTTGTTTCCTTTGCTCAAATCAGAAATGTCACAACACAAAAAATATGTGCAACACGATTCTCTACTATAACACTTATTTTTTTGATCACGGAAAGATCACCAAAACTGCAAAATATTGTCGCTGTCCGGAAAATATTGAATATTCCGATGTTGGATATCAGATAGTCCGATGTTGGGGTCCTCTATTTAGAAAATATTAGATAGTCTGATATTTTTATCGATAGTCCGATGTTGGCCAGATTGTCGAATGTTGGGTCCAATTTGGGGTACTCTGTCTGGAAAATATCGGATAGTCCGATATGTTTTTGAACCAAATGTCACGTGGACTAATTTGCAGATTGTTTTGGGACTAATGTGGATCAATTTGAGAGAAACTTGGGTCCGTTATGTGTGTGCTTATCTATTTGTGCGCAGGTGACTTGGAGTGGATCAACGCTGGTGATGGGACCAAGGACGTGGATGGATCCATAGTTCAGGTGGTCAAGCATTTGCGGGATTGATCGGAACCGGTCTAGGCACATGGACAAGGATGGTTGGGCGTCAAGGTTTCTGAGGTGTGCGAGTGGAAGCAGTCCAAGGGGAGTTCGACGCGTGGCAGGCTCGACGGCCAAAGAAGGCGGTTTTGCGAAACCGTGGACGGTACCAGAAGGTTTCGGAGTGGCCCGTGGTTTTAGGAAAGGTTAGGCACGAAGCTAGGCCAAACTTGGTTACTGGGTCAGGTGGAAGGCACCACTTCGTAAAGTGTGTAGTTGAATAGATAGTCACGCTAACAGGTTTCGGGTGAGCCCATGTGGAGAAAACCTTAAATGGGTGGCTGGGAGAGCCTCCCTATAAAAGGGGCTCAGATGTTTAGTGGGTGGGTTTTTTAGGCTTTTAGAGCGAAGAAGGAAGTGGCTTAGAACTAGGGTTGGGGAAAGGATGAGAGCCCAAGGGGATTGAGCACCGCAGATTCAAGTTAAGCATTCTTCTACAAAATTTCGTTGTAAACATCTAGCATCAATCAAATTGGTATTTGCAAATTCGTGCTTCTTGCCTCCATTTCACTTTTCTTTCTGTTCTTGTTGATATTGTATTGATTCTCGTTGATTCCTTTTTGGTGGTTGTTTCGGGATTGGGATGGTTGAATCTTAACACATAGTTGCATCTAAACTCAGTAAGAGCCATCTTCCATGAGCAACCCTAATGGCTGGGCTGGATTTGAAAGTTTTATTGTTCTTGCCTATCCTTGATCTTGAGCACTTACATAAGGAAAAGGCTGAGTTTTTGGTAATATTTCTTCAGATCCCTCCGTTAGTGGATAGTAGACTCTTTTAGAAATCTATGGTTCAAATTTGAGGCGAATCCCGTGGGTAGATTTTGAACTAGGTCGATTTTCGTGCCCAGATGCTATGCTGAAACTTCTGAATATCGGATATAGTCCGATATGATATAGGCTGAAAATGACTAAAATTCATTTTGGCTCCTATTCAACCCCCTCTAGTCGCCGTTCTTGCCTTCATATTGTGAAAGTTTTTCAAATTGAATTTATATGTATGGTTTTTATGTACACAATCAAAATACTTTAAAAGATTCTTGTAGATAAAGTTTAAATGTTTTGACTTAGGACAAATCTAAAAGAAGTACTATGTAATTGGAGGGAATATGTCTATGTCTGAATGCTTATTTGTGCAAAAATTAATTAAGTGCTTGCATTAGATATATTTTAATCTGAAAAAATCGTGACCATTCAAGAGAGGCCTCGTAGATCTCAAAACAAATACGAAAAATATTTAGCTCTAAATTTTTTTTTAAAACCCCACAAAAATAACTATAAAGTACTATATGTTGTTTGGCTCGTAAAAAATAGAAAAAATTTAAGCGTTAGTTTTAAATTTTAGTTTAAGAGAAAACAAGACCGTAATTTTCCTTCTCTTCAATGAGAAGACTTAATTTCCCCGCTCCAAAGATCTTGCCCTAGCAATATGCATTTCTCCTTAAGGCAGAAAAAGGAAAAAAGTGATCCATTGTGTTAACCGATCGACGGAGACGGCAGAGGCCTAGGTCGATGGTTGGCTGCAGCAAAAGCGCCTTGTTCAACTCTCCCGTGATTGCAGTTAGATCGGACACAAAGCCTTTCAGAAGTCAATACAACTAGCGGCAGAGCATCGATATATGAGTAGGTGTTTTGCGCTTGGCCAAAGAATTACAGAGCTTATATCCACATTTACAAAAAAAAATACCTAAAATTTTTAAAACGAAACTTTAAATAATCGGATCCTTCTTCTTATTCATCTCACACTCTCTCCACCTCCCCTCAACCCGGCGCACGAGGATGAGTGGTGCACTGGCTCATCTAGACGTCAACATGGCCGCGGCGCAAGGACATAGTGGTCATCGGCGAGTCATCGAGGAATGGCCAGATCAGCCAGGGTGAGGGGAGGAGAACAGGAGAGAGGAAGAAGAATAATGCGATTGCTTTATTTTGAAAACAGAGTTTTCGAAATATCATGTTAGAGAGGGCGGGCTACACACAAATCTCCGTGCACTACCTAGGGTTAAGATAAGCCTGGAAAATCCTTGGCGAAGCACAGATGCATTGCAGCATATATGCACCATAGAATCAACAAAGAATCTTCTCTATATTTACATATTCTCATGACCTACATCACTTTGACAAAATCTCTATCTTGTTTACGTAAATTTAGAGATTTTCTTTATCCATTCTTCCGTCGAATAGGTGCTCCAGATAGAACTAGGTAATGATTTAGAAAAAAAGATACATAGAACCAATGGCGGATCTAGGAATTTTGAGGAGGTTGGGTATGAGCCTAACTGACGTTCTCAGTTTTACCCATTTTGAACCGTCCGCGTTGGGTATGAGCTAATTTTTCTATGCAATTACAATGGGCTCAATAGCTTCGCGGGCCGAGAGCCCAGACATGAATCTAGGATCGCCCAGCCCTGCTTCCGCCATTACGTAGAACAACTTTTAGGGACACACGAGTTGCATAGTAGGCAATCACGGTGGCAAAGAGTTTTTTAAGTTAAAAGCTAAATTTTTATCTACATTTGACCGTCCTGTTATATAGTTATTTTTCTGATTGCAGCGGGTATTGAATTATTCTGACGTGAAATTCATGCGCTCCAAACAATGGTTTAGTTAAATTTGCACTAAATCATAAGGATTTTAATCCCAATCCTCTGGTGTAAAAATTTATCATAATTAAGAGAAAAGGTGAGAGACGTAATCGAGACGGGTTAATTAACTTTCAAGATTAGCTATGTGCCGCAATGGCAGTTAATTAACTTTCTAGATTGGTCACTGATCATGTCCTCGTGTCCTCGACTGACGACAGTAATCTCGAAACAAAAGAATTGACTGCCTGCGAGAGGAGCTGGTCTCCGTTGGTGAAGTAGGTGGCGGCCGGTTAAACACAATAGAGTACGTGTGCATACACAGATGCATACGTAACGTACGTGCGGTGGAGATGGCAAATATTGGTACTTTTGAACCTGAGCCCCTCCAGATCAAGATCTTCTCCCTCCCCCGGTTCGGCAGGTGTTGGGGATGAGCTCTGGCGGCCAGCCGGCAATGAACGTCCCGTCGGCGGCGGCTGGGTGGTCTCCCTTTCACCGACGCTGATGATTTTCTCTCGATAGGACCTACCGTGAGTTACACTAGATGGTGTCGATGATGGCGGTGGTCCTGCACGGGGTTGTGCCATCGTCTGGGTGGTAGGGTGTTGCTGCTGGCGATTGCAATGGTTCCAGCGTCGGTGACAGCGTGTGGGGGTTCCGAGTCTGCATTGTCGGGCTGTGGGTTTTTTTGGCTTTTTGGCTGGGTTTTTTCATTGTTTGTTGGTTGGTGATCTGTGGTGCATTGTTAGTCACATGCTGTACGCCTTTGTGTTCTTCATGGTGATGCCATTTTGGCTAACCTGTTTGTCGAGTGTGCTTTGGGTTTGATGTACAAGTCTCTTGTAATATTGCCCTATAATCGGAATGAATTTCCTCTAAAAAAAACTAGAGGCGTTACAACGTCCTTCTACATCCCAAAACGTTTTGTACCTTGGCTATCCATCAAGCTGATCTAGTAGATTTGAAAATGTTTCATAATTTCATCAGCTCCATGCATCAATTTAGAATTTTTCAAACGAGACAATATTTATTTACGTAAATGTAACCAAACAAGATGACAAGGTTTAAAAGTTAGCCCCTTCCTACCATGGTTCCTGACGCCAAATTGTTCAAGTCATCCGGCACCTACCGCAATTATCCCTCTCATCTCACCAGAAGACTAGGACTACACCCGCCACATCACCAAAGGATCATCGCGTACCTCGCGTGATCCTTGCTAGTTTCTATCCATACCTTGTCGATTACGTCAAAGTCATCACTAATCACAATCATTGTTGGAATTGAAACCATCATCATCCTCTACCATCAACGTGACTAAATTATTCATCTTTTTCCACCTCATTTGCCCGAGCATGAGTAACGGGTGGGGATGACGATCTCGTCCTCCATTTTCTCTTGCTGCATTGTTGACAAATTTGCAGCAGGCGGTGATTGTTGTTTCTTAAGATGTTGAATTTGATTATGGCGAGGTTGTCATTGATTTGAGTCAATGCATTATCATGATTTTCAGCATGTACATTGAGTAATCGTGTAAAATCATTGTATGATTCGTGTCAATCGGGATATGAGAACATTAGCTTGGTTTTCATTGTTTCTTTCTTCATCTTCCATGGTTATAAATAATTCCATGGTTATAAATAATAGAAAAATACACAAAGGTATGTAGTTTCAGATTAACTACTATTTGCTAGAATGGATCAAGTCACTCTCTCAAGCTCTTACTTTGTTCTTGCTAATTCTTACCAATACAACAAGCAATGCAATTGACAGTTGGTTCGTGATAAACCTATCTTAAATGTGAGTAAAGCGATTACATGTGGTTTGTAGAAAGTAGAGGTTGGACAATCTATGTATTAGTAACAATGGAAACAAGGAATTAATTTCAAAGTCACACAAGCTGAATAATGTTAAAATTAATACTGAATAAATGTTAAAAATTAATACTTAGTCTATGTTGTTGATCAAACAAAAATGGTCAATAGACTAAATGAAGTATGTTACTCTGTATACAAGTTGTAAACACATATCAACTCAAAGATTTGCAATTTGTCATAATACGAAAGCATAAGGCTGATCCAAACTATCTAGCTTGTTGTTTTATGTGCATTAGACAACAACTTGATATTTTGGCATTAACTTTTAGTCGGGTGCCTCTTTTTCAATGAATTTTTTAGGATTTTTCAACAATTTTTCTTTAAGCCCCATTTTCAAAAACCAACTAAAAAATTCAGACAAAATTCATAGTGTGCTCAGCTAGAGATTTCAGAACAACAACTAGGTCTACATCAAGCATTCATAATTTTCTACTGCCTTCATATATGGATGTGAAAGTCATTGATCAGCTCCTTTTGGTTTTAATCAGAAAGGATAAGGCAATTGGGATTGATGATGTATTTGGTGGAGGCTAAGAAAGAGCTGATTTATGTTCAAGATTGAATGATTTGTTTTTAGGTTTTAGAAATGGATTTTGAGGTGGGGAGTTGAACAGGGGATGAACAAGAAGATGAAAAACAACAAGACAACACTAGATTAGATACAAGCAAAACAAAATAAACAAATTTAATGGCACAAAAGGGTCGGAGGAACAACAATTAACAATCATTTTGTGAGGAAAATTTTCTAGAATATAAAGACACAATCAACCACATAAACGAGATACAAGAACTCACCAGTCAACTATTGCTCCAATACTAAATGATGCTCTCACAAGGTTACCCAATCTTCTAATGAGGGGATGATAACTTCTATTAAAAGGAAGATGACTTTGAAGATTTAGCTATGATGCACATAAGGATAAGCGCTATCAATTACTAAACAACACTCGTAGTCATTATCAATTATACCAAGACACGGGTGACCTGACCATGAAAGTTTATCCTTACAAGCAATCAAAGAACTAATAAGAACAAGGATAAGGCACACAAAGAACTATGGTTATGAACTTGTTTACTGCTACTCTGGCCCCATGGCGGCAACTAATTTTAACAAAACCTAAGAATAAACGAAGGGGACTTGTTCAACAGTGTTTGTTCTCTAAGTATTTTTACTATATTTTTCAGGCTCTTTGAGTCTCTTTTTTATGAAACTCAACCTTTTATATTAATCAGTGGCTCTACAAACTATCACCTTGCTCCAACGTCAAAATAATTTTTAATTGGGAACATTAATTTCTAAAAATCTCCAAGTAACCGGAATAACCTAGGAGGGGTGAACATGAATGACATTTTCATTTTCAAACATCTTCAATTGATTGAAATACCATATAACATGTCATAGGAACTTGGGAGTAACAAGCAAGACCCCGACCAGAGCAATTTGATTGGTTCTTCACATCAACTAATTGGAGCACTGCTTCCCTAATACAATTGTCTGATGTGCAGCATCCCACATATCACATCATACGCCCTATACTATTTCTATTCAAACTTCAATCCCAAGATCTCCAATTTTTTGATTAAATAGTTGGATTGACATACCTGGCTTTAAGGATGTTGTTAAGTTAGATCATGCTGCCAAGATTTCTGCAAAATTCAAGGTATTCAAGTGAAAAAAATGTGATCAATAGAAGCAATTTGGTCCTATAGTTTTGTTGACACTAAAATTGGAATTGAGTCGATATTGTTGTTTAGGAAAGAAAATATGAAGTTGGGCTATGTTTGGGCCGATGTGAGGCAGGAAAGGAAGGCGACGATAAGAGCCTGAGTTAGGAGAATTTGTCTCCAAATCGGAGGTAAAATAGGAATAGATTATTGTGATTCCATGGCAAACATGAGAAGACGTGTTGGTTGTGCTTGTGTATAATTAAATACTTGGGTTTTAGGCCGTGTAAAGCACTGACAATCAAACAATACATATCTACAATTTTAATATCATCTACTTTTCTTGCATTAGGTCTAGTTTAGTGTGGTTTCGCCATATCCTATATTTTCATTCAGATCGGTCAGTCTAAAACATGCTTTTAATATATTCTTTACACCATATGGACCTTCCCTATGGTTTTCTCCTCAAAAGCATTTCATATTATAATCTACCGTATATTTTCATCTACAATCCAAAAAATTAAATCGGCTTAAAATCTATGGCTTGATTTTTTACTTTTGTACGAGCCATACATTTTAAACTTTATAGCAATTTTTGAGACTTTTAGTGTTTCTTCACAAAACTCCCGAAACTATTTTAATATATTCTTTGCCTTTTCAGGCCTTTTTTCAAGGGTCTCAATTTTTCATATATATTATAATCACCGTAGCTTTTCAGCTGCAATCCAAATTAAAATTAGCTTAAAATCTTTCTTTACATTTTTTATTTTGAAAATGCCACACATTATAAGGATTTGTAGCCATTTTTAAGATGGTTAGTGTTTTTTTCAAAGTGCACAAACTATTTTTAATGCATTGTTTTTGCCACTCCAAGAAGTTTTTTGTGAGGACCCTCAACTTTTTAAATTATAATCTGTCATAAAATCTTCAATTAATAAAAGAAAAATGCCATAAGGATTTTTGAATCGATCTGACTTTTCTGATGCTCATTCATGACAGTATAAAGTTTTCGCAGGATTGCTTCCAACATATGTTTCTCTTTCTGATTTTTTGGTGGCTAAATTTTCTTATAAGCTCTCACAATGTCGTTTTTAACGCCCTTTCAAAAAAAAAACAATGTCGTTTTTAACTTGCAAAGTGGCCTTCATTAGCCACGCCTCGCTGCTGCGTGTACGGTGCTGCACTTTGCCCTGCGACAAGCAGAAGACGAACATATTGGACAGATGACCATCACATATCTTGAAAGTGGCGATCTAGTACTAATTAAGCCGGTCCCTTAAGAGTATTATATGATAAACGACCAGCAAATTCCTTATGTGGACCATCGGAGAGGCAAAAGATCGATCTTTCCCTGCTCTGGAAGAGCTGCGTAGCTAGGGAGCTAGCTACGTCGTGTGCATGCATGGACGCACGTACTGTCATCTTAAGGCATGCCTAATGCACCCTCTAAAACTCCCCTATCTCATCACTATTTAATCATTACCCTATCTCTCTCTATATTTTTCTCTCTTATATTGTATTACCTACTACTGATACAGTAATTTGAGGCTAAAATGAGGGGGAAGGGTAGCATTGGTCATGCCCTTATGCCGCAAGTTGTGACGTGTACCTAAGCCACAAGTCGTACAAACGTCAGTAGGTGGTGTTTTCGTGTCGTGCGTGCTTCGGTTGGCCTCGGCATGTCCCGACTTCTCGCGCTCGATGTTCATCCACTACTGGGGATTGGATATTCAGTCTCGATTCGGTACGGGCTTCAATTTTGGTTTCTAAATCGGGATAGTTCCTAGTCTGGGACTGATGCCTATTGGATTTCAGTCTCGATTCTGGAAACCGAGACTAAATCCCTCCTGGAAATAAGCCCCCGAAACACCATGTCGATGCCCAGGGACGCGCCTAAGGAACCTATCAGTCCTGGTTGGTGTTTTCAACCGGGACTGCTGTATGTGCATACATATATTTATTTGTAATATATTTATCCCTAACTGTTATATTTATGTTATTTATATATGTGTGTTAAATTACAATTAATTAAAGCACATATAAATAACAATTAGTTAAAACACGTTGCTGCCACCATTAGATTCCTGCGTATCCTTAACTGGGAGAAAACTGTCAGTAAAATAGGAATTCCCTTGAGAAATATATAACCTGATGGGCACCGTCAGGAAAACACCCTTAGGTTTAGAAAGTTAGTAAATTTTTATTTTCCTGACGGGTACCTAACAACATATGCATTTCCATGAGTGCAAGGGACCGTAAGAGTATTAACCTGACGAGCCATTCCCTGTCAGTATGACGGGCCATTCCCATTCAATAAATATTATCTTGACAGGCCCTAGCTTGTCAAAATAATTGGTTTTCTAATGTATCCATTCCCATAAAAAAAAATTGTGGTCACCAGAAAATAAGCATGCATTGTGTTGGGGTTTCATTACGACAAATCCACATAATTATTTACTTTTCTGCAGAAGATATAAGAAATAATTATTAATCAATTTGAGGGTTCACCCACCCCGGAGATAGCATTTTTTTCTATTGCGAAAAGAACTTTCACCTGGCTCCGTCCCGCAGTGTCTCTGTCGCTCCCCATCCAATGAAGATCATCAGCTGGAATGTTCGAGGTCTCAACTCAGCTATTAAGCGTGATGTCGTGGCCAGCTTAGTTCGCTCCCACAATCCGTCCATCCTCACAATCCAAGAATCCAATCTCTCCGACCCCGCCCCGGAGACGCTGATGGAAGTCACCGGATCCCGTCTACGCCAACACCTCATCCTCCCGGCCTCTGGCACTAGAGGGGGCGTCCTCCTCTTCTAGGACTCTTCAAGTGTTCCACTTTCGAACCCGCTAATCCTCCAACACTCCATCTCGGCGCAAGTGACCACACCCCACAGGCCCAATTGGGTCATCACCAGCGTCTACGGCCCGGCCGGCAATCAAGATAAAGAGGCTTTTCTCGCTGAACTAGCTACCATCGCCTCCCACTTTCCGGACCCTTGGCTCATCCTCGGGGACTTCAACCTAATCTATAGAGCTTCAGACAAAAACAACCACAACCTCAACAGAAGACTCATGTCTAGTTTCCACGCGACTCTAGACTCCTCCCTCATCAAAGAAATCCACCTATCGGGTCGCAAATTCACGTGGAGCAATGAACAAGCTTCTCCTACTCCAGTCAGGCTAGACCCGGCATTCTCCAATTCTGCTTGGGAGCTTCTCTTCCCCGAATGTTCCTTGATCCCATTGTCATCCTCAGCCTCTGACCATTGCCCCCTGTTACTCACGGCTGAGAACCTCCCAAGACAACCTCAGCGCTTCCGCTTCGAATCCTTTTAGATTAAGATGCCGGGGTTTCTCGAAGTAGCTCAGCAAGCTTGGTGTGGGGCTGCCCACAGCTTGCCCACTCACCCCCTCCATCGCTTTGGGGCAAAGTTATTTCAGACTGTCAAAGCCCTCAAATCCTGGAGCCGGACCCTAATTGGAAATACAAGGCTGAAGCTTGATGTTTGCTCGGAGGTTATTCGCCTTCTTGATGGTGCCATGGAGGTGCACCCCATCTCCTCGGCTGAGCTTGACCTTCGGTGAGCCCTCAAGCTTATGGTGGTGGGGCTCAGCGTTGTTGAGAAGATCAAGTGGAAGCAGCTCTCCCGTCTGACCTGGCTTTGCCTGGGTGACGCGAACACCAGGTACTTCCATCTCCGAGCTTGCGGCCGTCGGAGGAAGAATCACATCCATTCCCTCGACTCTGCTACCGGCATGCATACCAAATTGGACGACAAGGCTCGTGTGCTCCACCATCATTTCAACTCAATTTTTCGGGATGAAGCCCCTCCTTCTCCTTATTCGGTCGCCTCCCTCAATGGGGAATTCCTTGGTCTTCTAACCCGGGATCTCTCCGCCCTTGAATCCCCATTATCCTATGAAGAGCTTCATCGGGTTGTCCTCAGCCTGCCAAGCGAAAAGGCCCCGAGTCCCGATGGCTTTACTTGGGACTTGTACAAATCCTATTGGGGGTTCGTTGCTTCCGACCTTTTTGAGGCTCTCCAATGCATTTTTAACTTGAACGGACATGGCCTCGACAGCTTAAACAATGCCCACATCGTCCTGCTGCCAAAGAAGGTTAACCCCTAGGTTGCCGCTGATTTTCGCCCCATTAGCCTCATCCACAGCCTAGGCAAACTCTTCACCAAAATCCTATCTTCGCGCCTTGCCCCCCTCATGGATGACCTCATATCACCATGCCAAAGCGCCTTCATCAAGAAAAGGCACATCCAGAGCAACTTCCTCTTTGTCCAAGGCAAGGCCAAAGCGCTCCACAGGAGTCGTACTCCCTCCCTGCTTCTTAAGCTTGACCTCGAGAAGGCTTTTGATTCAGTCTCCTGGCCTTACCTTCTGGATAACCTTCGCGCTCGCAGCATTTGTGGTCGCTGGCGAGACTGGACTTCCCTGTCACTGTCTACCTCATCCTCTCGAGTTTTGATTAATGGCCACCTCTCTCAAGTCATCCACCACTGTAAAGTTCTTCATCAGGGGGATTCCCTCTCCCCACCGCTCTTCATCTTAGCCATTGAACCCCTCTTTGCGCTTCTCCAACAAGCATCATTGTCTGGCGCGCTATCTCCGGTCAAGGGTATACCCCTAAACTTCAGGGTGTCCCTCTTTGCTGACGACGCGGCCATCTTCATCAACCCCTTCAAAGAGGACGTGTCTGCTCTTGCGGCCATCCTCGACAAGTTTGGTGATGTTTTGGGCCTCCGGACCAATTTTGCCAAAAGCCAAGTCGCTCCCATTTCGTTGTGATTCTCTCAACTTGGTCTCCATACTCCAAGACCTCCCAGCTAACCTAACCACATTTCCTATCAAATACCTTTGGCTCCCACTGTAAGGATCCTAGGCCGAGAAGGGGGTGAATCGGCTCTTTTCAAATTTTACTTCTCTCGATTCGCTTGTTTACTTAGTCAAATAAGGAACCCAAGCTATCGATTGATCTAGAGTCTAGTTGCGGGAGTGACCACAATAATGCACAAGCGACTACTAGGAGGCTCGATGGCACTCACATGCAAGCGATCAATTCAATATGCGGAAGTAAATGAGTGGGGCGAGGAGACGCAAACTGAGTTGTTTACCGAAGTTCGGTGCTCAACACATGAACACCTACGTCTCCGTTGAGGAAAACTTCTCACACAGAGAAGTCGGGACTCTCTCGTCCCTAGCCCTCAATCCACTCGGGGTAGCTCTTTACCAACACATGGTAGGCGAGCTCCAAACCTTCACAAGAAAGCGAGTTCTCTCACACGCGAGAGCTCTCACACCCCACCGGCACCGACACACGGTACCGACCACCGACACACGGTGGATTTCACCTCAACACATGAGGTACCCCCAACACATGGAGGATTTGGATCCGACACACGGACACCTTGGCACCAACGACACACGAAGGTGGCCGCCGACACACGGCGGACTTTGCACACCCCGACGAACGGAGAGGAAGCACCGTGGGAAGCACGGTGACCTTCACGGAGAAGGGTTTGCTTGTGGTACGCTTGATGAAGCTCGGCGACGACGATGTCTCCCGGTGGCAAGAATCCCAAGAGCACAAGACCGGAGACACTCACTCAACCCTCATCCCACCATGGAGGATGGCAAGACAACCATGGAGAGAGCACAAACCTTGGAGACGATGAGGAGGAGGCTAGGGGATGCTCTCTTCTTCTTCCTCACTCCTTCTCCCTCAATCTCACAAGCACATGGAACCCTAGAAGAAGGTGGGAACCATGGGAGGAGCTCTCGAGGTGGCTAGGGCAAAAGGTGGCTGCTAGGGTAGGCTCTCTCAAGTTTCTCCCGTGCTCCTAGCCCCTATTTATAGCCCCTAGGCGAAACCCTAGAAA